>CAMGYJ010000004.1:15989481-16416981 GCA_946122785.1 Linum tenue | reverse complement strand
CCAATCATTGAATCACATGTCTATCAACTTTACAAGACATTTGGAGTGCTTATCCACCTATTGTACAATTTGGACACGGTACTAATAGTTCGTACTCGTGCACATCTTGTCATTATGACACAATTAAGCGGTTTATGTGTTTATATGACTAAACCAATCATTGAATCACATGTCTATCAACTTTACAAGACATTTGGAGTGCTAATCCACCTTATTGTACAATTTGGACACGGTACTAATAGTTCGTACTTGTGCACATCTTGTCATTATGACACAATTAAGCGGTTTATGTGTTTATATGACTAAACCAATCCTGGAATCAATTGTTATTAACATTACAAGACATTTGGAGTGAAAATCCACCTTATTCTACAATTTGGACTTGGTACTAATAGTTCGTACTTGTGCACACCTTGTCATTATGACACAATTAAGCAGTTTATGTGTTTAAATGACAAAACCAATCATTGAATCACATGTCTATCAACATTACAAGACATTTGGAGTGCAAATCCACCTTATTGTATAATTTGGACACTGTACTAATAGTTCGTACTTGTGCACATCTTGTCATTATGACACAATTAAGCGGTTTATGTATTTATATGACTAAACCAATCTTTGAATTACATGTCTATCAACTTTACAAGACATTTGGAGTGCTAATCCACCTTATTGTACAATTTGGACACGGTACTAATAGTTCGTACTCATGCACATCTTGTCATTATGACACAATTAAGCGGTTTATGTGTTTATATGACTAAACCAATCATTGAATCACATGTCTATAACCTTTACAAAACATTTGGAGTGCTAATCCACCTTATTGTACAATTTGGACACGGTACTAATAGTTCGTACTCGTGCACATCTTGTCATTATGACACAATTAAGTAGTTTATGTGTTTATATGACTAAACCAATCATTGAATCACATGTCTATCAACTTTACAAGACATTTGGAGTGCTAATCCACCTTATTGTACAATTTGGACACGGTACTAATAGTTCGTACTCGTGCACATCTTGTCATTATGACACAATTAAGCGGTTTATGTGTTTATATGACTAAACCAATCATTGAATCACATGTCTATCAACTTTACAAGACATTTGGAGTGCTAATCCACCTTATTGTACAATTTGGACACGGTACTAATAGTTCGTACTTGTGCACATCTTGTCATTATGACACAATTAAGCGGTTTATGTGTTTATATGACTAAACCAATCCTGGAATCAAATGTTATTAACATTACAAGACATTTGGAGTGCAAATCCACCTTATTCTACAATTTGGACTTGGTACTAATAGTTCGTACTTGTGCACACCTTGTCATTATGACACAATTAAGCAGTTTGTGTTTAAATGACAAAACCAATCATTGATTCACATGTCTATCAACATTACACGACATTTGGAGTGCAAATCCACCTTATTGTACAATTTGGACACTGTACTAATAGTTCGTACTTGTGCACATCTTGTCATTATGACACAATTAAGCGGTTTATGTATTTATATGACTAAACCAATCTTTGAATCACATGTCTATCAACTTTACAAGACATTTGGAGTGCTAATCCACCTTATTGTACAATTTGGACACGGTACTAATAGTTCGTCCTCATGCACATCTTGTCGTTATGACACAATTAAGCGGTTTATGTGTTTATATGACTAAACCAATCATTGAATCACAATGCTATCAACTTTAAAAAACATTTGGAGTGCTAATCGACCTTATTGTACAATTTGGACACGGTACTAATAGTTCGTACTCGTGCACATCTTGTCATTATGACACAATTAAGTAGTTTATGTGTTTATATGACTAAACCAATCATTGAATCACATGTCTATCAACTTTACAAGACATTTGGAGTGCTAATCCACCTTATTGTACAATTTGGACACGGTACTAATAGTTCGTACTCTTGCACATCTTGTCGTTATGACACAATTAAGCGGTTTATGTGTTTATATAACTAAACCAATCATTGAATCACGTGTCTATCAATTTTACAAGACATTCAGAGTGCTAATCCACCTTATTGTACAATTTGGAGACGGTACTAATAGTTCGTACTCGTGCACATCTTGTCATTATGATACAATTAAGCGGTTTATGTGTTTATATGACTAAACCAATCATGGAATCAAATGTTTATCAACTTTACAAGACATTTGGAGTGCTAATCCACCTTATTGTACAATTTGGACACGGTACTAATAGTTCGTACTCATGCACATCTTGTCGTTTTGACACAATTAATCGGTTTATGTGTTTATATGACTAAACGAATCATTGAATCACATGTCTATCAACTTTACAAGACATTTGGAGTGCTAATCGACCTTATTGTACAATTTGGACACGGTACTAATAGTTCGTACTCGTGCACATCTTGTCATTATGACACAATTAAGTAGTTTATGTGTTTATATGACTAAACCAATCATTGAATCACATGTCTATCAACTTTACAAGACATTCGGAGTGCTAATCCACCTTATTGTACAATTTGGACACGGCACTAATAGTTCGTATTCATGCACATCTTGTTATTATGATACAATTAAGCGGTTTGTGTGTTTATATGACTAAACCAATCATGGAATCAAATGTTTATCAACATTACAAGACATTTGGAGTGCAAATCCACCTTATTCTACAATTTGGACTTGGTACTAATAGTTCGTACTTGTGCACACCTTGTCATTATGACACAATTAAGAAGTTTATGTGATTAAATGACAAAACCAATTATTGAATCACATGTCTATCAACGTTACAAGACATTTGGAGTGCAAATCGACTATATTGTACAATTTGGACACTGTACTAATAGTTTGTACTTGTGCACATCTTGTCATTATGACACAATTAAACGGTTTATGTGTTTATATGACTAAACCAATCATGGAATCAAATGTTTATCAACATTACAAGACATTTGGAGTGCAAATCCACCTTATTCTACAATTTGGACTTTGTACTAATAGTTCGTACTTGTGCACATCTTGTCATTATGACACAATTAAGCAGTTTATGTGTTTATATGACTAAACCAATCATTGAATCACATGTTTATCAACATTACACGACATTTGGAGTGCAAATCCATCTTATTGTACAATTTGGACTTGGTACTAAGAGTTCGTACTCGTACACGTCTTGTCATTATGACACAATTAAGCGGTTTATGTGTTTATATGACTAAACCAATCATTGAATCACATGTCTATCAACTTTACAAGACATTTGGAGTGCAAATCCACATTATTGTACAATTTAGACACGGTACTAATAGTTCGTACTCGTGCACATCTTGTCATTATGATACAATTAAGCGGTTTATGTGTTTATATGACTAAACCAATCATTGAATCACATGTCTATCAACTTTACATGACATTAGGAGTGCTAATCCAGCTTATTGTACAATTTGGACACTGTACTAATAGTTCGTACTCGTGCACATCTTGTCATTATGACACAATTAAGCGGTTTATGTGTTTATATAACTAAACCAATCATTGAATCACATGTCTATCAACTTTACAAGACATTTGGAGTGCTAATCCACCTTATTGTACAATTTGGACATGGTACTAATAGTTCGTACTCGTGCACATCTTGTCATTATGACACAATTAAGCGGTTTATGGGTTTATATGACTAAACCAATCATGGAATCAAATGTTTATCAACATTACAAGACATTTAGAGTGCAAATCCACCTTATTCTACAATTTGGACTTGGTACTAAGAGTTCGTACTCGTGCACGTCTTGTCATTATGACACAATTAAGCGGTTTATGTGTTTATATGACTAAACCAATCAATGAAGCACATGTCCATTAACATTACAAGACATTTGGAGTGCGAATCCACCTTATTGTGCAATTTGGACTCGGTACTAATAGTTCGTACTCGTGATCGTCTTTTCATTATGACACAATTAAGCGGGTTTTGTGTTTATATGACGCAACCAATCATTGAATCACATGTTTATCAACATTACAAGACATTTGGAGTTCAAATCCACCTTATTGTACAATTTGGACTTGGTACTAAGAGTTCGTACTTGTGCACGTCTTGTCATTATGACACAATTAAGCGGTTTATGTGTTTATATGACTAAACCAATCATTAATCACATGTCTATCAACTTTACAAGACATTTGGAGTGCTAATCCACCTTATTGTACAATTTGGACACGGTACTAATAGTTCATACTCGTACACATCTTGTCATTATGACACAATTAAGCGGTTTATGTGTTTATATGACTAAACCAATCATGGAATCAAATGTTTATCAACATTACAAGACATTTGAGTGCAAATCCACCTTATTCTACAATTTGGACTTGTTACTAATAGTTCGTACTTGTGCACACCTTGTCATTATGACACAATTAAGCAGTTTATGTGTTTATATGACTAAACCAATCAATGAAGAACATGTCCATCAACATTACAAGACATTTGGAGTGCAAATCCACCTTATTGTGCAATTTGGACTCGGTACTAATAGATCGTACTCGTGCACGTCTTGTCATTATTACACAATTAAGTGGTTTATGTATTTATATGACTAAACCAATCAATGAAGAACATGTCCATCGATATTACAAGAAATTTGGAGTGCAAATCCACCTTATTGTAGAATTTAGACTCGGTACTAATAGTTCGTACTCGTGCACGGCTTGTAATTATGACACAATTAAGCGGTTTATGTGTTTATATGACGAAACCAATCATTGAATTACATGTTTATCAACATTACAAGAAATTTGGCGTGCAAATCCACCGTATTGTAAAATTTGGACTCGGTACTAATAGTTCGCTGTCGTGCACGTCTTGTCATTATGACACAATTTTTTCGGGTTTATGTGTTTATATGACGAAACCAATCATTGAATCTCATGTTTATCAACATTACAATACATTTGGAGTGCAAAACCACCTTATTGTACAATTTGGACTTGGTACTAAGAGTTCGTACTTGTCCACGTCTTGTCATTATGACACAATTAAGCGGTTTATGTGTTTATATGACTAACCAATCATTAATCACATGTCTATCAACTTTACAAGACATTTGGAGTGCTAATCCACCTTATTGTACAATTTGGAGAAGGTACTAATAGTTCATACTCGTACACATCTTGTCATTATGACACAATTAAGCGGTTTATGTGTTTATATGACTAAACCAATCATGGAATCAAATGTTTATCAACATTACAAGACATTTGAGTGCAAATCCACCTTATTCTACAATTTGCAATTGTTTCTAATAGTTCGTACTTGTGCACACCTTGTCATTATGACACAATTTTTTCGGGTTTTGTGTTTATATGACGCAACCAATCATTGAATCACATGTTTATCAACATTACAAGACATTTGGAGTTCAAATCCACCTTATTGTACAATTTGGACTTGGTACTAAGAGTTCGTACTTGTCCACGTCTTGTCATTATGACCCAATTAAGCGGTTTATGTGTTTATATGACTAACCAATCATTAATCACATGTCTATCAACTTTACAAGACATTTGGAGTGCTAATCCACCTTATTGTACAATTTGGAGAAGGTACTAATAGTTCATACTCGTACACATCTTGTCATTATGACACAATTAAGAGGTTTATGTGTTTATATGACTAAACTAATCATGGAATCAAATGTTTATCAACATTACAAGACATTTGAGTGCAAATCCACCTTATTCTACAATTTGCACTTGTTACTAATAGTTCGTACTTGTGCACACCTTGTCATTATGACACAATTAAGCAGTTTATGTGTTTATATGACTAAACCAATCAATGAAGAACATGTCCATCAACATTACAAGACATTTGGAGTGCAAATCCACCTTATTGTGCAATTTGGACTCGGTACTAATAGATCGTACTCGTGCACGTCTTGTCATTATTACACAATTAAGTGGTTTATGTATTTATATGACTAAACCAATCAATGAAGAACATGTCCATCGATATTACAAGAAATTTGGAGTGCAAATCCACCTTATTGTAGAATTTGGACTCGGTACTAATAGTTCGTACTCGTGCACGGCTTGTAATTATGACACAATTAAGCGGTTTATGTGTTTATATGAAGAAACCAATCATTGAATCACATGTTTATCAACATTACAAGACATTTGGAGTGCAAATCCACCGTATTGTACAATTTGGACTCGGTACTAATAGTTCGCTGTCGTGCACGTCTTGTCATTATGACACAATTTTTTCGGGTTTATGTGTTTATATGACGAAACCAATCATTGAATCTCATGTTTATCAACATTACAATACATTTGGAGTGCAAAACCGCCTTATTTTTCAATTTCGACCCGTTACTACGAGTTCGTACTCGTGCACCTCTTTTCATTATGACACAATTAAGTGGTTTATGTGTTTATGTGACTAAACCAATCAATGAAGCACATGTCTGTCCCATTACAAGACATTTGGAGTGCAAATCCACCTTATTGTACAAATTGGACCAGGTAATAATAGTTCGTACTCATGCATGTCTTGTCATTATGACAAAATTAAGCGTTTTATGTGTTTATATGAGTTAACCAATCATTGAATCACATTTCTACAACATTACAAGACATTTGGAGTGTAAATCCATCTTATTGTGCAATTTGGACTCGGTACTAATAGTTCCTACTCGTGCACGTCTTGTCATTATGACACAATTAAGCGGTTTATCTGTTTATATAACGAAACCAATCATTGAATCACATGTTTATCAACATTACAAGACATTTGGAGTGCAAAACCACCTTATTTTAAAATTTGGACCCGTTACTACGAGTTCGTACTCGTGCACGTCTTGTCATTATGACACAATTAAGCGGTTTATGTGTTTATATAACTTAACCAATCATTGAATCACATTTCTATCAACATTACAAGACTTTTGGAGTGTAAATCCACCTTATTATGCAATTTGGACTCGGTACCAATAGTTCGGACTCGTGCACGTCTTGTCATTATGACACAATTAAGCTGTTTCTATGTTTATATGACGAAACCAATCATTGAATCACATGTTTATCAACATTACAAGACATTTGGAGTGCAAATCCACCTTATTGTACAATTTGGACCCGGTACTAAGAGTTTGTACTTGTGCACGTCTTGTCATTATGACACCATTAAGCTGTTTATGTGTTTATACGACGAAACCAATCATTGAATGACATGTCCATCAAAATTACAAGACATTTGGTGTGCAAATCCATCTTATTGTACAATTTGGACTCGGTACTAATAGTTAGCACTCCTGCACGTCTTGTCATTATGACACAATTAAGCGGTTTATGTGTTTATATGACTTAACCAATCATTGAATCACATTTCTATCAACATTACAAGACGTTTGGAGTGTAAATCCACCTTATTGTGCAATTTGGACTCAGTACTAATAGTTCGTACTCGTGCACGTCTTGTCATTATGACACAATTAAGCGGTTTATGTGTTTATATGACGAACCAATCATTGAATCACATGTTTATCAATATTACAAGATATTTGGTGTGAAAATCCGCGTTATTGTACAATTTGGACCCGTACTAAGAGTTCGTACTCGTGCAGGTCTTGTCATTATGACAAAATTAAGCGGTTTATTTTTTTATATGACAAAAGCAATCATTGAATCACATGTCCATCAACATAACAAGACATTTGGAGTGCAAAACCGCCTTATTTTTCAATTTCGACCCGTTACTACGAGTTCGTACTCGTGCACCTCTTTTCATTATGACACAATTAAGTGGTTTATGTGTTTATGTGACTAAACCAATCAATGAAGCACATGTCTGTCCCATTACAAGACATTTGGAGTGCAAATCCACCTTATTGTACAAATTGGACCAGGTAATAATAGTTCGTACTCATGCATGTCTTGTCATTATGACAAAATTAAGCGTTTTATGTGTTTATATGAGTTAACCAATCATTGAATCACATTTCTACAACATTACAAGACATTTGGAGTGTAAATCCATCTTATTGTGCAATTTGGACTCGGTACTAATAGTTCCTACTCGTGCACATCTTCTCATTATGACACAATTAAGCGGTTTATCTGTTTATATAACGAAACCAATCATTGAATCACATGTTTATCAACATTACAAGACATTTGGAGTGAAAAACCACCTTATTTTAAAATTTGGACCCGTTACTACGAGTTCGTACTCGTGTACGTCTTGTCATTATGACACAATTAAGCGGTTTATGTGTTTATATAACTTAACCAATCCTTGAATCACATGTTTATCAACATTACAAGACATTAAGAGTGCAAAACCACCTTATTTTAAAATTTGGACCCGTTACTACGAGTTCGTACTCGTGCACGTCTTGTCATTATGACACAATTAAGCGGTTTATGTGTTTATATAACTTAACCAATCATTGAATCACATTTCTATCAACATTACAAGACATTTGGAGTGTAAATCATCCTTATTGTGCAATTTGGACTCGGTACTAATAGTTCATACTCGTGCACCTCTTGTCATTATGACACAATTAAGCGGTTTATGTGTTTATATGACGAAACCAATGATTGAATCACATGTCCATCAAAATTACAAGACATTTGGAGTGCAAATCCATCGTATTGTACAATTTAGACTCGATACTAATAGTTCACAATCGTGCACGTCTTGTCATTATGACACAATTAAGCGGTTTATGTGTTTATATGACAAAACCAATCATTGAATCACATGTTTATCAACATTACAAGACATTTGGAGTGCAAAACCACCTTATTTTAAAATTTGGACCCGTTACTACGAGTTCGTACTCGTGCAATTCTTGTCATTATGACACAATTAAGCGGTTTATGTGTTTATATAACTTAACCAATCATTGAATCACATTTCTATCAACATTACAAGACTTTTGGAGTGTAAATCCACCTTATTATGCAATTTGGACTCGGTACTAATAGTTCGGACTCGTGCACGTCTTGTCATTATGACACAATTAAGCTGTTTCTATGTTTATATGACGAAACCAATCATTGAATCACATGTTTATCAACATTACAAGACATTTGGAGTGCAAATCCACCTTATTGTACAATTTGGACCCGGTACTAAGAGTTTGTACTTGTGCACGTCTTGTCATTATGACACCATTAAGCTGTTTATGTGATTATACGACGAAACCAATCATTGAATGACATGTCCATCAAAATTACAAGACATTTGGTGTGCAAATCCATCTTATTGTACAATTTGGACTCGGTACTAATAGTTAGCACTCCTGCACGTCTTGTCATTATGACACAATTAAGCGGTTTATGTGTTTATATGACTTAACCAATCATTGAATCACATTTCTATCAACATTACAAGACGTTTGGAGTGTAAATCCACCTTATTGTGCAATTTGGACTCAGTACTAATAGTTCGTACTCGTGCGCGTCTTGTCATTATGACACAATTAAGCGGTTTATGTGTTTATATGACGAACCAATCATTGAATCACATGTTTATCAATATTACAAGATATTTGGTGTGAAAATCCACGTTATTGTACAATTTGGACCCGGTACTAAGAGTTCGTACTCGTGCAGGTCTTGTTATTATGACAAAATTAAGCGGTTTATTTGTTTATATGACAAAAGCAATCATTGAATCACATGTCCATCAACATAACAAGACATTTGGAGTGCAAATCCACCGTACTGTACAATTTGGACTCGGTACTAATAGTTCACAATCGTGCACGTCTTGTGTTTTTATATGACTTAACCAATCATTGAATCACATTTCTATCAACATTACAAGACATTTGGAGTGTAAATCCACCTTATTGTGCAATTTGGACTCGGTACTAATAGTTCATACTCGTGCACGTCTTGTCATTATGACACAATTAAACAGTTTATGTGTTTATATGACTAAACCAATCATTGAATCACATGTTTATCAACATTACAATACATTTTGAGTGCAAATCCACCTTATTGTATAATTTGGACCCGGTACTAAGAGTTCGTACACGTGCACCTCTTGTCATTATGAAACAATTTAGCGGTTTATGTGTTTATATGACGAAACCAATCTTTGAATCACATGTCCATCAACATTACAAGAAATTTGAAGTGCAAATCCACCGTATTGTACAATTTTGACTCGGTACTAATAGTTCGCAGTCGTGCACGTCTTGTCATTATGAAACAATTAAGCGGTTTATGTGTTTATATGACTTAACCAATCATTGAATCACATTTCTATCAACATTACAAGACATTTGGAGCGTAAATCCAACATATTGTGCAATTTGGACTCGATACTAATAGTTCGTACTCGTGCACTTTTTGTCATTATGACACAATTAAGCGATTTATGTGTTTATATGACTAAACCAATCAACGAATCACAAGTCCATCAACATTACAAGACATTTAGAGTACAAATCTACCATATTGTACGATATGTACTCGGTAGTAAGAGTTCGTACTATGGCACATTTGGTTATTATGACATAATTAAATTGTTTATGTGTTTATATGACTAAACTAATCAATGATTAACATGTCCATCAACATGACAAGATATTTGGAGGGCAAATCCACTTTATTGTATAATTTGGACTCGGTACTATAATTTCGAACTCGTGCACGTCTTGTCATTATGACACAATTAAGCGGTTTATGTGTTTATATGACGAAACCAATCATTGAATCACATGTCCATCAATATTACAAGACATTTGGAGTGCAAATCGACCGTATTGTACAATTTGGACTAGGTACTAATAGTTCGCAGTCGTGCACGTCTTGTCATTATGACACAATTAAATGGTTTATGTGATTATATGACAAAACCAATCATTGAATCACATGTCCATCAACATTACAAGACATTCGCAGTGCAAATCCACCTCATTGTGCAATTTGGACTCGGTACTAATAGTTCGCACTCCTGCAGTTCTTGCAGTTATGACACAATTAAGCGGTTTATGTGTTTATATGACGAAACCAATCATTGAATCACATGTTTATCAACATTACAAGACTTTTGGAGTGCAAACCACCTTATTGTACAATTTGGACCCGGTACTAATAGTTCACAATCGTGCATGTTTTGTCATTATGACACAATTAAGCGATTTATGTGTTTATATGACTCAACTAATCAATGATTCATATGTCCATCAACATTACAAGATATTTGTAGTGCAAATCAACTTTATTGTACAATTTAGACTCGGTACTATAATTTCCTACTCGTTCACGTGTTGTCATTATGACACAATTAAGCGGTGTATGTGTTTATATGACTAAACCTATCATTGAATCACAATTTCATCAACATTATAAGACATTTGGAGAATTAATCCCCTTTATTGTAAAATTTGGACTCAGTAATAAGAGTTCGTACTGATGCACGTTTTTTTCATTATGACACAATTAAGCAGTTTATGTGTTTATATGACTAAACCAACTAATGAATCACAACTCCATCAATATTACAAGACATTTGGAGCACAAAACCACCTTATTGTACGATTTGTACTCGCTACTTAGAGTTCGTATTCTGGCACGATTGGTCACTCTGGCACGATTGGTCATTATGACAGAATTAAGCGGTTTATGTGTTTATATGACTAAACCAATCAATAATTCGCATGTCCATCAACATTACTAGACCTTTGGAGCACAAATCCCTCTTGTTGAACAATTTGGACTTCGTACTAAGAGTTCGTACTCGAGCACGTTATGTCATTATGACACAATTAAGCGGTTTATATTTTTATATGACTAAACCAATAATTGAATCACATGTCCATCAACATTACAAGACATTTGGAGCATGAATCCCCTTATTTTACGATCTGTACTTTGTAGTTAGAGGCCGTACTCGTGCACTTTTTATCATTATGATACAATTAAGCGATTTATGTGTTTATATGACTCAACCAATCAATGAATCACAAGTCCATCAACATCACAAAACATTTGGAGCACAAATCTACCTTATTGTACGATCTGTACTATGTACTAAGAGTTCGTACTATGGCACGTTTGGTCATTATGACATAATTAAACGATTTATGTGTTTATATGACTAAACTAATCAATGATTCACATGTCCATCAACATTACAAGATATTTGGAGCACAAATACCCCTTGTTGAACAATTTGGACTTGGTACTAAGAGTTCGTACTCGATCACGTTATGTCATTACGACACAATTAGGCGGTTTATGTTTTTATATCACTAAAACAATAATTGAATCACATGTCCATCAACGGTGCAAGACATTTGGAGCATGAATCCCCTTATTGTACGATTTGTACTCGATACTTTGAGTTCGTACTCGTGCACGCCTTGTCATTATGACACTTAAAGTGGTTTATATGTCTATATGACTAAACCATTCAATGAATCTCTTGCTCATCAATGTGACGAGAGATTTGAAGCACAAAATCCCCTTATTGTGCAATTTTGAATCGGTATTAAGAGTTTGTACTCCTGCATGGTTGGTAATTATGACACAAGTAAGTGGTTTATGTGTTTATATGACTAAACAAATCATTGAATCACATGTCCATCAACATTACCAGACATTTGGAGCACCAATCCCCCTTATTGTGCTATTTGAAATCGGCACTAAGAGTTCGTACACGTGCACGTTTGGTCATTATGAAACAGCTCTACAAAAAAGACAGTCTGTTATGACCAAACGTTTGGCGTTGGAAATGGCTAGTTACGACGAAACACAGTCGTTGGTCGTTATGGGAAAAAGTCCCATCGCAAAAAGTGGAAATTCGTTAAGGCGTCACAAAAAATTATTTGTAACAAATATTTTGCTATCATTACATAAATTATCTTGGTCATAAATAAATTACACTTGATACTCATAAAATGACGAAGTTTTTTGTGATTGAAATTTTTTTTAACTAACAAATGTTATCAGAAGTAAACATTTTATGACTTAAATACCCTTTGATTATATTACGACAATAGTGGCTCATTGGGAAATTGTAAAATTAGGATCGAGATCTGAATTCCAAATATACCCTTCTTAATTTTCGTCAAATAATGTTGGTCATAAAAACCCAAATTTTTCGGAATAACATTATCTGTGATGGAATTGGGCTCGTTGTTATTTATTTTTAGAAAAATGCCCTTTGTAATTTTCGTTCAATCATGTTGGTTAGAAATTTTTTTTTTCGAAATAACATTATTTGTGATGGAATTGGATTCGTTGTTGCTCAATTTTTGAAAAATATCCTTTGTCATTTGCGTCAAATACTATTGGTCGGGGAAAACATTTTGTCGTTAATATCATTATTTGTGATGCACTGGACTCGTTGATGTTTGCTATTCCAAAAACACCCTTGCAAATTTCCGTCAAATAATTTTGGTTCGGAATACAAAATTTGTCGATAATAAAATTAGATGTGATGAAATTAGATTCGTCACATATAGATTTTTTGAGGGCCTGTTGTTGTAACAAAAGTAGCGAGTATTGTTACAATTTGTCACAAATAAATTATTAATCGTTGGAAATCATTTTACATTTTGTCAACGTTATTATTAGAATCATATTTGTTGTGATGATCAAAGCAATTGTAATATTATATTTTAATTGCAATTTCATTAATCATAAAAATTATTAGAAATAGCTAAAAGACAAATACTTGGAAGTAAAGAACGGTGGCATGACCACCATTGTCTTACATACTGAATACTTAAGATGGAAAGCATACCTACCACTGTCTTATATGCACTAAACAAGTGCACAAACAAAACACACTGTATTACATACACTAAACGAGTGCACCAACAAAAAATTAAACACGATACTCATAACTAAGAAAGGACAAAACACCACTCATAGCTGCAGACCTTCATTGCACGTCGACCACTACATCATTAGTTTGTCACATCACCTTCCTCGTCATCTTCACTATCGTCATCTTCTTCCTCATCATCAACTTCTACTTCACCATCCATGTCATTGTTTTGTGCAGCCTACATCATCGCATAGAACAGGAAAAGTGCAGGGAAATTACTCATTCCATACATACATGCATTTATTAAGACATAAGAAAAATAGGATGAGACTTCCTCGTCATTAGTTTGTCACATCACCTTCCTCGTCATCTTCACTATCGTCATCTTCTTCCTCATCATCAACTTCTACTTCACCATCCATGTCATTGTTTTGTGCAGCCTACATCATCGCATAGAACAGGAAAAGTGCAGGGAAATTACTCATTCCATACATACATGCATTTATTAAGACATAAGAAAAATAGGATGAGACTTACATTGGACGACTCTAGCAGCTGGATCCCAAGCCTCCTCGGCTTCACCTCGACAACCAGAGGCATATTACGGATCCCATCATTCTCATCTTCACTATCGACATCTTCTTCCTCATCATTAACTTCTACTTCACCATCCATGTCATTGTTTTGTGCAGCCTACATCATCGCATAGAACAGGAAAAGTGCAGGGAAATTACTCATTCCATACATACATGCATTTATTAAGACATAAGAAAAATAGGATGAGACTTACATTGGACGACTCTAGCAGCTGGATCCCAAGCCTCCTCGGCTTCACCTCGACAACCAGAGGCATATTACGGTTCACTTGCTCGATATGTTCTTCCATCATTCTCATCTACTCATCACTCTTCTCCTTCTCTATCCTTTGATCCTCTTTGCACTTTTTGCTACAGTCTTGACTTGATGTAGAGCCAAACACATCCAGCCCACTGACCCCACAAACCATCCCAAGCACTGGCTTCATTCGCTGCTGGCCTACCACCTCTCTATAAATAACAAACTTGTTCACATCCTCCCCTTTACTCAACTTCTCTGCCTCTTTGGACTTTATTCTAGCCTAAACACATTGAGATAAAAAAAATGATGCAAGTATTTATGGTTCTTACATGCACTTTAACACATCAATAACACCAAGCAAAATGATTTGAATTCAGAACGTGTTGTACTTACATGTAGAGCCTTAGCCTTGGGAGTGGTGAAATTATCCTTTGTAGAATGAAACTTCCTGAAAGTCTCAATAGGATCAGGTTCTTTGCCTGTCTTCTTGATCTGCAAAACAAAGACACAAGCAATCAACATCATATCACACTTGACATGCTAAAACACAACACCAAACTGCGACCAAGTATAATCGCAGTCCGGGAATGCAGTAAAGTAGCAAGTTCTAATGTCAACCCGGGGTCTAGATCTACTGCCTACTCCGTGATTATCTATTATCTAGCAAACTAAGTCGAGTAATTGTTGTTTTAAGTAAAAGCAGTAAAAAAGCAGGAAATGGTTCGGTTTTCTGACGTCAAGGAAGAGTCACTCGGGAATGAGTCCCCCTAACTCCTTAGTTAGGTCTCAATTGGAATTACCCTGGGTTGATTTACTGTTGATTAAACTGCGGAAGATCCGACAGTAGCAGGGAATCTCTTAAGCTGACCAAGCCCTCTCAGTCCAACTACCTGACAGGCGACTAGTCTTCACCAGGATAGAAAGCTGAGGCTATGAACACAGAACTCCACTACTGGAATGAATTCCAGTACAAAGCAGTGAATTGATTGACTCTCGCACAACCAATTCACCACTATCAATCAAGGAAGCTCTCTTAACCTAATCAGATTCTATCTATCATAGGTTAAAGCAGAAATCAAGAGAATTTGATCAAGATTCAATTGACTCAATAAATCATGCCTCAATCGATTATAATCAAACAATATAGCATCCAAAACTTCATACAAGAAAGATCCTAACACATGGAACTAGGGTTCCTCAAAACCTAAGTGAAGGGAAGTTACTCCATAGAGAAGAGAGAGACTGCAGAAATCTGATCTAGATCTTCAATCTCCATCTCCAAGCTTGATTCCCGAGCTCCAATGGCGAAGAAATCCTCCAAAATAGCTCCAAGAATGTTCCCAAGTCGCTCTCTCTCTAGGGTTCGTCCCTTGGGTGTTTGGGAACCAAAAACCGAGCTCTCCCCTTTCCTTTTGCTGAAAATCGGGTTTTAACCAGAAATTCCCGATCACATGGCCAGGCCACACGGCCGTGTGGAGTTCCAGGATGCCCGTGTGGGATTTACCGAGCCTTCACACGGCCACAAGGGGTCTTCTACACGGCCCGTGTGACTTTGCTCGTGCAATTTGGTGCCACACAGCCAGGTCACATGGCCGTGTGGGTTTTTAGGCGTGCCCGTGTGGCTTGCTCAGCCTCTGTTTAATGCTTCGTTTCTCCCTCTTCCGGACTCCGAATCAGTCGCCGTTTGATCCTAGACGCTCGTAGTCTCGTCCTCTTTCTTTTCATGACAAATTTCATGATTATTTGTCCATAATATGAGGTAGAAGTCTATTATTACTCAGGTCATGCTCGTGTTTCTTCTGTCGAATTGTCAAATGATCTCTGACTGACTTGATACTTGCGCATATGCTTCAATTCACATGCTAGGACCTAAAATGTGACAAAGGAACACAACCTAGCATAAATAGTCCAAGAAATAAAAAGCTCAAGCCAAAATGATCAAGAAACGAGGGTGCAAACATGTGCAAATACGATGTTATCAGTCGTAGCGGCTGATAGTCCGATTCAAGTCATATCAACATTCTGTATGCTCCTCAACATCCTCACGGTTGCCTTCTTCTTCCTCCACCTCTACTTGTATGGCAGCATAAAGGCTGTCATGAGAAAATTGTGAACAGGCTTTCTCAATGACCTCTATGTGCTCCTTTATGCTCCGAAGGGTATCCTCTGTTTCACGGGGAAAGGAGAAGTCAGTTTGGTAATGGCCTGGATATGAGGATCCATCTCGAGAAAGGATCTCTCAAGTACTCGAGCAATCTGCTCCACGAGAAGCCTCAAGTGATAGTTTGGATTTGGCTGTGGAGTGTAGCATGGCTCTACCGGATCGCCCGTTAAGGCTGTGGCGAACTCAAGATCTGATGGCCCTTCTTGTTTTGGGAGGAATTCTTCTTGATAAGGAGATTGTTCTAGAAATACCCAGGGGTCGGATTGTTCTTCGTAGTAGGGGGGTTGGTACTGAAACCCGACTCCATAGTCTTCTCCTCCTTGGTTACTCCAGAGAGTCTCGGGGTAATACCACTCGGATGGTGGTGGATACCCCCAATGATTGGAGAAGCCATGAGGGTCCATGATTCAGATCTGCACCAACAATAACAAAAAACACCCAAGTGAAAAGCAAGGGCATAAAACAAAAGAAAAACGCTAAAAGTAACAAACTTCTGCCTTTCCTAATAATCTAGAAAGTCCCCGGCAATGGCGCCAAAAACTTGACACGCTAAAACACAACACCAAACTGCGACCAAGTATAATCGCAGTCCGGGAATGCAGTAAAGTAGCAAGTTCTAATGTCAACCCGGGGTCTAGATCTACTGCCTACTCCGTGATTATCTATTATCTAGCAAACTAAGTCGAGTGATTGTTGTTTTAAGTAAAAGCAGTAAGAAAGCAAGAAATGGTTCGGTTTTCTGAAGCCAAGGAAGAGTCACTCGGGAATGAGTCCCCCTAGCTCCTTAGTTAGGTCTCAATTATAATTACCCTGGGTTGATTTACTGTTGATTAAACTGCGGAAGATCCGACAGTAGCTTGAAATCTCTTAAGCTGACCAAGCCCTCTCAGTCCAACTACCCGACAGGCGACTAGTCTTCACCAGGATAGAAAGCTGAGGCTATGAACACAGAACTCCACTACTGGAATGAATTCCAGTACAAATCAGTGAATTGTTTGACTCTCGCACAACCAATTCACCACTATCAATCAAGGAAGCTGATCTCTTAACCTAATCAGATTCTATCTATCATAGGTTAAAGCAGAAATCAATAGAATTTGATCAAGATTCAATTGACTCAATAAATCATGCCTCAATCGATTATAATCAAACAATATAGCATCCAAAACTTCATACAAGAAAGATCCTAACACATGGAATTAGGGTTCCTCAAAACCTAAGTGAAGGGAAGTTACTCCATAGAGAAGAGAGAGACTGCAGAAATCTGATCTAGATCTTCAATCTCCATCTCCAAGCTTGATTCCCGAGCTCCAATGGCGAAGAAATCCTCCAAAATAGCTCAAAGAATGTTCCCAAGTCGCTCTCTCTCTCTAGGGTTCGTCCCTTGGGTGTTTGGGAACCAAAAATCCAGCTCTCCCCTTTCCTTTTGCTGAAAATCGGGTTTTAACCAAAAATTCCCGATCACACGGCGAGGCCACACGGCCATGTGACTTCCCCAGCTGCCCGTGTGACTTTTTGCAAACCGCGGCGTTTTGATAAGTGGCTCAGCCTTCCTACGCTGCCACGACCCACACGGCCGTGTGGAGTTCTAGGATGCCCGTGTGGGATTTACCGAGCCTTCACACGGCCACAAGGGGTCCTTTACATGGCCCATGTGACTTTTCCCGTGCAATTTGGTGCCACACGGCCAGGTCACACGGCCGTGTGGGTTTTTAGGCGTGCCCGTGTGGCTTGCTCAGCCTCTGTTTAATGCTTCGTTTCTCCCTCGTCCGGACTCAGAATCAGTCACCGTTTGATCCCAGACACTCGTAGTCTCGTCCTATTTCTTTTCATGACAAAATTCCATGATTATGTTTCCATAATATGAGGTAGAAGTCTATTATTACTCAGGTCATGCTCGTGTTTCTTCTCCCGAATTGTCAAATGATCTCCGATTGACTTGAAACTTGCGCCTATGCTTCAATTCACATGCTAGGACCTGAAATGTGACAAAGTAACACAACCTAGAGTAAATAGTCCAAGAAAGAAAAAACTCAAGCCAAAATGATCAAGAAGCGAGGGTGCAAACATGTGCAAATACGATGTTATCAACACTCATACATACAAAAAAGGGGGATCAAATAATAAAACCAAAAGGTAGTAGGTTGTGTAATATACCTCTTCCAATCTGTGTAAAACTACAAGTTGACTTCACCTCACACTTCTCACGGTTCACCTTGTTCTTGTCACTTGTTTCCTGTGGGTATTGGAAATAGCAGAAGCACAATTAAGTTGTTGATTTAAATAGCAACAAAAATTACTCGACATGTAAAGAAGCAGAAGGTCTTACCACCCAGTTCGGGCCCGACCATTTGCAAGTGGAGGTATTTCATTTGTCGGATTGTTCATCCGGCCAGCCTCAGTCACATGCGCCTTGAAGACAGGATTGCGGATGGAGTACATCCACTGCAAGAAAATCCTTTTGATGTGTTCCTTGAGTTGATCATTCAGCTCTTCCTCCATGAGGGTGCAAGTAAATCCATACTTCTTGAAACGAGCAATCAACGTCTCCAACTCACTTGTAGGATACTCATTGAAAGTGATCCACAGTCCACTGATGCTCTTCTTGAAAATGGCAGTCAGTTCATGGGCTGCCTTTATTGTCACAATCCTGCAAAAAAGTGCACACATACAAAAGCACACACTAGTTGTCAATTTGCACCAACACGTAAACACAATAATAATTAAGTAAATGAAAATAATTCAATTAATACATGTTGTCATGGAATTCAAGTGCAATTCCATGACCTGACATCACCCCTTTTCCAGGTCCTCGTCCTTTCCTCTTCTTACCAGAATCTTAATCAGAAAACATAGCTCCTTAATTAGAACCTTTAATTTATACAGTATAAATTTCAATTTAACCGCAATAAAAATAAGGTTTTCAAGTGCTTACTTTGGTTCCCTGTCTCTCCATTTGTGCTCCTAACCGTTTCATCAGTCTCTAGTGCAATGTCTTCGGAAGGAAGCTCCACAGGCTGTTGCGTTTCTGGCACATTTACAAATTCCGATGTTTGGCAGTGTCCTGCTGAACAACATGAACACTTTCTGCAGGGGTCGGTATTTCTTGTTCCTCTGTAGGAGGTGCATACGCCTTCTTCTTCAAAACGTTGCGTGTCCTTGACTTTCTCATCTAACATATTCATAACAAGTCTGTTAGATATTGTCGAGATGAAAAGGGGAATACCAAAATAGTAAAACACACATAAACAGAAGGCATACTTTGTCTCTAGAAATGTGGTTGTCGTTTGGAGTTCTTTGGGTTGTGGTTCGCTGGGGAAAGATTAATGTTTTAGGTAAATGGTGAAGGGAGGGAGTCTACACGAAATTGGTACTTATGCAGAGTGCGAGAGAGTTTAAGTTTTTAGAAAGATGGAATTTTTAATGCCAAAAACCTGGATTTCCCTCGTTAACCCGCTCCTTTTTTGGGTTAGTGCAACAACACATCGACGAATGATTCAAACATTAACTCAGTGTATTGCTGAACTAAGTTATTTTTTATTCAATTTAAGGCGTGAACAAACAACAATTAACTAGCATGCATCTCAACTGATGAATTAAACATCGATGGCAATTAATTAAACACGTAATTCCATAAATAAATAAAAACTAAACACTCGATAAGGGGAAAGTAGGAGACTTACTCGGCAAAACCCAAGCAAATCCCTCTTGGGAGAAGACGAAACAACTGGAACTTCGTCTTCAACCACCGCCTGCACATTCTCGTCCTTCGACTGGCGGCATGCAATTCCTCCAACCAGGGTCTCGTTCGCACTCCTTTCCTCCAAACGACAAGGAGTTCCCAGCATGCACCGATCTCCCATCGTGTGTGTCCACGATTCTGAAATCATAATCGCCTCTACAATCAGCGTCACCTTCGATTTTGGGGTTCTATATTTTCGGACTCGCGATGCAACTCTCTTCTTCCCTTTCCAAACGATGTCGCTGGCAAGCTACTCCTCCATTGTGGACTGGACGACAGTTTCTCGGCGGAAAGCGACCTTCACGAAAGTAGATTTTGGGGTTTGGACTGAGTGGAAAGGAGAATGAATCGCCCCCCTCCACTAATTTGTCATCTCCATTCCGAGAATGAGACCCAAAACGGCGGCGTTTCTTGATTTATAGAAGTGGTAACTCTTGAATCAATTAATTAAATAAATAAATTTCAATCCCTAATTAGTAATTGAACTTAACGAAATAAGCAGTAAGTATAAAAAAAAAGCATTCCCCAATTGTTAATTGAACTTAACAAAATAAGTTGTAAGACTAAAACAAATTGTCACCACATAATTGTAAAAAAAAGTCTAACTGAAATCTTCATAACCCGGTCTAGTCAAGTTCAAGTCATCATCGTCTCCGTCATCCTCGATTATTCGCAGATCATCGACAATTGCATCTTCTTGGTACACTTGTTCTTCGAGAATTTCTTCTTCCTCAGCTACATTATAGAAATTTCTCGGTATTGTCTCAATAATCGTGTACCAATCTCGATCTCTGACGAACTGCACATAATACACTTGTGTTTGACTCGCCATGACATACGGTTCATCGGCATGTCACCTACGTGTCCACTCACATTCAAATAGCACCACACGAAGGCCTCGGTATAGCGAAGCTCTATGATATCTTCAATGACGGCGTAGTAAGGAATTCCAACGACATCTTCATGTTGCACCATGACACCACTATTTTGACTTGTCTTGGTCGCCTCATGCTTTCGTGTATGGAATCTAAGACCATTTATGCAATAACCTGTGAAGTGCAAGACTCGTTTGTGTGGTTCTCGAGATAAAGTCAACATAGAAGGATGCAATGTTACAACCTTTTTTTCATTCAAGGTGACTTCCCATAAGGTCACCCATCCTTATTGTACTCCGTACTAAGCACTTTTAACTTCGGATTTCTCACAAGAACTACTCCATTTCACTCTGAAACGCGTCTTGTCAGTTAATGTCGTTTTCTTACTTATGAACCATGGATCTCTCCCGTGCTTTGTCGATGTGGGATTTGCCTAAGGTGTTACATACACCCCCCCTTGGGACTCAACGCCCTCGTTGATGTTTGCCCCACCATCGTTCAAGAGGGACGCGGAGCTGATACCACTTGTAACATCCCAAACTTTTTCCCGACAATATATTGTCCGCTTTGGGCCTGTACACCCACACGGATTTTGTCTTGGAGTGCGATTCAAGGTGACTTCCCATAAGGTTACCCATCCTTGTTGTACTCCGCACTGAGCACGTTTAACTTCGGAGTTCTTACAAGAACTCCTTCATTTCACCCCAAAACACGTCTTGTCAATTAAGGTCGGTTTCTTACTTATGAACCATGGATCTCTCCCGTGCTTTGTCGATGTGCGATTTCACTAAGGTGTTACACTACCTATAAAATATTATTAAATTTTAAAAAAATGATAGAAATTTATATATGAAAATTTATGTAAATAATTTACTAATTTTAAGTACCTTTTGTTGCGAACCACTTTTGAAATTCCTCCCTATGTACTCTTGCAACCAATTGAACACCTCGACTACTTAGCACTTGTTTATGCTCTCTGTATATGTACGGATAACAAATTATTACTGTATTTATAATAATTATATTAAATTAATGTAAGACTATATTTTGGCAAAACTAATACTAACATACAGGATAAATTCCTCCACTTCGTCACAGTTTTGCAGGACATAAAAAGTGGCCGCCTTGAACATACCTGTTCCAAGGTCTTCCATTGTAGATGAACCAATCCTACGACCGACACATGACACAGTGGACAACTTGTGTTGGTGAATGGGCTCTGCCTCACAACTATCATCGTTTCTTTCCGCACGATTAAATCTCGTCTGAACATCCGTTAGATATTGCGAGCAAAATGTAACGCACTCGTCAATCACATATGCTACATCAATAAATCCCTATTGTCTTGCCTTGTTTCGAACGTAACCCTTGAGCTTCTTCAAATACCTAAATTGTACCAAAATGGTAATTAAAATTGTTAAGTCCCAGGAAATTCAAATAAATACCAATATGTACCTTTCCATGGGATACATCCAACGATATTGGACTGGTCTGGCTACTTTGGCTTCCGAAGGCAAATGAACGGCCAAGTGGATCATGATATCAAAGAACGCCGGGGGAAATATACGTTCCAACTTATAGAGGGTTATGACAATTTCAGATTCCATTCGAGTTAACTCTTGTACACTTCACTCCTTGGAAAATATGTTCTTGAAGAAATTGACAAACTCAATTAAGGGGTCAGCTATAGCCTTTGGCAAGAAGTCACGAGCATCCACCGGAAGTAACCACTCTAAGAGAACATGACAGTGGTGAGTTTTCATACCCGAAATCTTTCCTTCTTGGAAGTTCACGCAATTCCCCAAATTAGAAGAATACCAATCTGGAACCTAAAAATCTGATAGCCACTGACACAATTCCTTTCTCTCTACCAGAAGCAAGTTGTATGAAGCTCGCGGTAACACAGTCCTCCCATTTGTGTCAACGGGATCACGTTCCTTTTTTATTCCCAACTCCTCCAAATATTTTCGTGCATTTAGCCCGTCCTTTGTTTTACCCTCGATACTCATCATGGTACCAAAAGGAATATCACAGACATTCTTCTCAATATGCATCACATCTAGATTGTGTCGGATCAATAGTGAACTCCAATATGGAAATTCAAAGAAAATTAACTTCTTCTTCCAATTATGAGATTTACCAAATCCGTCAATTTGTATAACCCTTTCCTTTAATTCCAAAAGTTATTGCATCTTATGAGTTGAGCTGATTGGATACCTCAAGTGATAACAAATTTCATGGTGGGGGCCTCCTCTCTACTCTGCCATTAAATTCCTTCTTTTGCTTCCGCCACTTATGATCTGGTGACAAAACCCGACGATGGTACATATAGCACTCCTTACGCCCATTCGTCAATCTCAAATGTCATGTTTCAACTCCACACGAAGGACAAGTCAATTTACCTTTTGTTGCCCATCCAGAGAGATTAACATAAGCCGGATAATCGTTGATGGTCCATAGTACAACTGCTCTCATGATAAAGTTCTCCTTCTTAAATGCATCATAAGTCAACACACTATCAGCCCACAAATTCTTCAGATCGTCGATGGCTGTTCTAAAAAATACGTCAATATTATTACCCAGTGCTTTTGGTCCAGGAATGAATAATGTCAAGAAGGTGAAGGTTGTCTTCATGCACTTCTGGGGAGGGAGATTATACGGGAATAGAAGAACTACCCACGTACTGTGCGTGCTCTTCATATTACCGAATGGGTTGAATCCATCAATGAAGCACATGTCCATTAACATTACAAGACATTTGGAGTGCGAATCCACCTTATTGTGCAATTTGGACTCGGTACTAATAGTTCGTACTCGTGATCGTCTTTTCATTATGACACAATTAAGCGGGTTTTGTGTTTATATGACGAAACCAATCATTGAATCACATGTTTATCAACATTACAAGACATTTGGAGTTCAAATCCACCTTATTCTACAATTTGGACTTGGTAGTAAGAGTTCGTACTTGTGCACGTCTTGTCATTATGACACAATTAAGAGGTTTATGTGTTTATATGACTAAACCAATCATTGAATCACATGTCTATCAACTTTACAAGACATTTGGAGTGCTAATCCACCTTATTGTACAATTTGGACACGGTAATAATAGTTCATACTCGTACACATCTTGTCATTATGACACAATTAAGCGGTTTATGTGTATATATGACTAAACCAATCATGGAATCAAATGTTTATCAACATTACAAGACATTGGAGTGCAAATCCACCTTATTCTAGAATTTGGACTCGGTACTAATAGTTCGTACTCGTGCACGGCTAGTAATTATGACATAATTATGCGGTTTATGTGTTTATATGAAGAATCCAATCATTGAATCACATGTTCATCAACATTACAAGACATTTGGAGTGCAAATTCACCGTATTGTACAATTTGGACTCGGTACTACTAGTTCGCAGTCGTGCACGTCTTGTCATTATGACACAATTTTGCGGTTTTATGTGTTTATATGACAAAACCAATCATTGAATCTCATGTTTATCAACATTACAATACATTTGGAGTGCAAAACCACCTTATTTTACAATTTGGACCCTTTAGTACGAGTTCGTACTCGTGCACCTCTTTTCATTATGAAACAATTAAGTGGTTTATGTGTTTATGTGACTAAACCAATCAATGATGCACATGTCTGTCAACATTACAAGACATTTGGAGTGCAAATCCACCTTATTGTACAATTTGGACCAGGTAATAATAGTTCATACTCCTGCATGTCTTGTCATTATGACAAAATTAAGCGTTTTATGTGTTTATATGAGTTAACCAATCATTGAATCACATATCTATCAACATTACAAGACATTTGGAGTGCAAATCCACCTTATTGTACAATTTGGAAACTGTACTAATAGTTCGTACTCGTGCACATCTTGCCATTATGACTAAACTAATCAATTATTCTCATGTCCATCAACATTACAAGATATTTGGAGTGCAAATCCACTTTATTGTACAATTTGGACTCGGTACTATAATTTCGTACTCGTGCACGTCTTGTCATTTTGACACAATTAAGCGGTGTATGTGTTTATATGACTAAACCAATCAATGAAGAACATGTCCATCAACATTAGAAGACATTTGGACTCGGTAATAATAGTTCGTACTCGTGAACGTCTTGTCATTATGACACAATTTAGCGGTTTATCTGTTTATATAACGAAACCAATCATTGAATCACATGTTTATCAACATTACAAGATATTTGGAGTGAAAATCCACCTTATTGTACACTTTGGACCAGGTACTAAGGGTTCGTACTCGTGCAGGTGTTGTCATTATGACAAATTTAAGCGGTTTATGTGTTTATATGACGAAACCAAACATTGAATCACATATCCATCAACATTAGAAGACATTTGGAGTGCAAATCCACTGTATTGTACAATTTGGAGTCGGTACTAATAGTTCAAAGTCGTGCACGTCTTGTCATTATGACACAATTAAGCGGTTTATGTGTTTATATGACTTAACCAATCATTGAATCACATTTCTATCAACATTACAAGACATTTGGAGTGTAAATCCACCTTATTGTGCAATTTGGACTCGGTACTAATAGTTTGTACTCGTGCACCTCTTGTCATTATGACACAATTAAGCGGTTTATGTGTTTATATGACAAAACGAATGATTGAATCACATGTCCATCAAAATTACAAGACATTTGGAGTGGAAATCCATCGTATTGTACAATTTAGACTCGATACTAATAGTTCGCAGTCGTGCACGTATTGTCATTATGACACAATTAAGCGGTTTATGTGTTTATATGACAAAACCAATCATTGAATCACATGTTTATCAACATTACAAGACATTTGGAGTGCAAAACCACCTTATTTTACAATGTGGACCCGTTACTACGAGTTCGTACTCGTGCACATCTTGTCATTATGACATAATTAAGCGATTTATGTGTTTATATAACTTAACCAATCATTGAATCACAATTCTATCAACATTACAAGACTTTTGGAGTGTAAATCCACCTTATTGTGCAATTTGGACACGGTACTAATAGTTCGTACTCGTGCACGTCTTGTCATTATGACACAATTGAGCGGTTTATGTGTTTATATGACGAAACCAATCATTGAATCACATGTTTATCAACATTACAAGACATTTGGAGTGCAAATCCACCTTATTGTACAATTTGGACACGGTACTAAGAGTTTGTACTCGTGCACGTCTTGTCATTATGACACCATTAAGCTGTTTATGTGATTATATGAAGAAACCAATCATTAAATGACATGTCCATCAAAATTACAAGATATTTGGTGTGCAAATCCATCTTATTGTACAATTTGGACTCGGTACTAATAGTTAGCACTCCTGCACGTCTTGTCATTATGACACAATTAAGCGGTTTATGTGTTTATATGACTTAACCAATCATTGAATGACATTTCTATCAACATTACAAGACATTTGAAGTGTAAATCCACCTTATTGTGCAATTTGGACTCGGTACTAATAGTTCGTACTTGTGCACGTCTTGTCATTATGACACAATTAAGCGGTTTATTTTTTTATATGACGAACCAATCATTGAATCACATGTTTATCAACATTACAAGATATTTGGTGTGAAAATCCACCTTATTGTACAATTTGGACCCGGTACTAAGAGTTCGTACTCGTGCAGGTCTTGTCATTATGACAAAATTAAGCGGTTTGATATAATCAAAGTTGCGCATGGTCAAGCTTCTCGAACCAAACAGAACCGGATAGGATGGAAATCGATCGGACAGTACTCACCCGTGAATAAGGGCAATCGATATATGAATCGATCGGACAGATTCAACTCGGAATAAAGGGCAATCGATACGGGTAGCTCGCCACAACCAGGGTGATTACCAAGCTGATAAGAGTCGCTCTAGCACTCTGGAGATTCTCGACAGAGTAATTAGGGCAAATTCCGCGTAGGGAACTCGGCTTTAGCCTCTGAAATTCAATAATAATCGTCTAAGGGTAAAACGAACGTGTTCAGCCCTTTAAATAGGCAAAATACAACCCAAATCCGACTCCAACATGGAAAAACAATCATAAACCGACTTTAAAACAAGGAAACTCGGAAACAGCCCAGCAAACCCGTTAAGCCCAACCCGTTTAGCCTGGACCCGTTAAGTAAACCCGTTAAGGCTGGACCCGTTAAGGCTGCTTCTTGCAATCTGCCTTCTCTTCAGCACTTCCTCCTTCTTCCTCCACTCGAATCATCATATATGGCTTCCCTCGAAATAGCTCCACATCCATGGCTCCAAAGTAGCTATCCAAATATGTCGCAAGCTTCTCCTTCAACGTCCTTGCCTTAGCACGTGTGACTGGCCCATTGATGTCCTCATCAGCCCCTCCTTCTTCAAAAGGATTTGCCCTCAAATCCGAATTGCCATCCAAATAAGGTGCAAGGTCAGAAACATTAAACGTTGCACTTACTCCATACTCTCCTGGCAAGTCGATCTTGTAGGCATTGCTTCCAATCTTCGAAACCACCTGGAAAGGACCATCACATCGGGGCATTAACTTTGATTTCCTCTGCTGGGGAAACCTCTCCTTCCTCAAATGCACCCACACCCAGTCGCCAACTTCAAAGTGCCTCGGTTTTCTGTTTTTTTTCACATTGCGCATGATCTGCTTCGTCCTTCTCTCAATGTTCAATCTCGCCTTCTCATGTAAACTCTTCACGAACTCAGCTTTCTTGGCTCCATCGAGATTGACCTGCTCATTCAAAGGTAATGGCATCAAATCCAAGGGAGTGAGTGGATTGAAACCATACACGAGCTCAAACGGAGTGAACTTCGTCGTCGAGTGCACCATCCTGTTGTAAGCAAACTCTACATGGGGAAGGCAGTCCTCCCAAACCTTGATGTTGCTCTTGATCACAGCTCGAAGCATCTGGGATAATGTTCGATTGACCACCTCTGTTTGCCCATCGGTTTGAGGGTGACATGTAGTAGAGAACAACAGCTTCGTCCCCAGTTTGCTCCACAACGTCTTCCAGAAGAAACTCAGAAACTTAGTATCTCGATCGGATACTATGGAACACGGCATCCCATGCAATCGCACCACTTCCCTGAAAAACAAATCAGCCACGTTAACCGCATCGTCAGTCTTATGGCAAGGGATAAAGTGTGCCATCTTCGAGAATCGATCCACCACCACGAAAATCGAATCTCTTCCCTTTCTTGTCCGCGGCAAACCAAGCACAAAATCCATAGAGATATAGATCCATGGAGCATATGGAATCGGTCGCGGTGTGTACAATCCAGATGATTGCACCTTCGACTTGGCCTGCTTGCACTCCACACACCTCGCACACAGATTCTCCACGTCTCCCTTCATGTGCGGCCAATAGAAGTGCTCTTGTAGACAACTCAGCGTCTTGTCTACACCAAAATGTGCCATTAAGCCTCCTCCATGAGCCTCTTTCAACAACAACTCTCGAAGTGATGATCGAGGAATACACAACTGGTTAGCTCGAAACAAGTAGCCATCACTTCGATAGAACTTCCCATCGCCATGCTGCTCACAAGCTCTATAGATCTCCCCAAAGTCAGCATCATCAGAATAGAGCTCCTTGATATGCTCGAAACCCAAATACTTCACCCCCATTGTCGTGATCAACGAATGCCTTCGAGATAGGGCATCGGCAACTACATTTTCTTTGCCCTGCTTGTACTTGATCACATATGGAAAGGACTCAATGAACTCAACCCATCGAGCATGTCTCTTGTTCAGCTTGTGTTGAGCTTTCAAATACTTCAACGACTCGTGATCAGTGTGAATCACGAACTCCTTCGGCCAAAGATAGTGCTGCCATGTCTCTAAGGCTCGAACTAGAGCATAAAGCTCCTTGTCGTACGTCGGATAGTTGAGGGCAGCCCCACTCAACTTTTCGCTGAAGTAAGCAATCGGCTTCTTCTCTTGCATCAACACTGCTCCAATTCCCAAACCAGAAGCATCACACTCCACCTCGAATGTCTTATTGAAATCCGGCAACTTCAGAATAGGTGAATGCGTGAGCTTGTGCTTGAGCAGCTCGAATGCTCTGGTCTGCTCCTCTCCCCAATAAAACGTCACGTTCTTCTTGATGATGGATGTCAATGGTGCGGCAATGGTGCTGAAGTTGGGCACAAATCGACGATAAAATCCAGCAAGCCCATGAAAGCTCCGCACCTCATTCACGTTGGTTGGAATTGGCCAATCGCGAATTGCTTTCACCTTCTCTTCATCCACCTTGACTCCATCTGCACTCACCACAAAACCAAGAAAAATAACACTAGAAGTGCAAAACGAGCACTTCTTGAGGTTAGCATACAATTTCTCCTTTCTCAACATCGCCAACACCTCTCTCAAGTGATTGAGATGATCCTCCATGCACTTTGAGTAGATCAGAATGTCGTCGAAGTATACGACCACGAACTTGCCAATGAATGGCCTCAAAACATGGTTCATCAGCCTCATGAACGTGCTAGGAGCATTGGTTAAACCAAAGGGCATCACCATCCATTCGTATAGACCCTGCTTGGTCTTAAACGCAGTCTTCCATTCGTCTCCCTCCTTCATACGAATTTGGTGGTAACCTGATCTCAAATCAATCTTGGAAAACACCGTAGAGCCATGTAATTCATCAAGCATATCATCTAATCGTGGAATTGGATGACGATACTTAACTGTAATTTGATTGATGGCTCGGCAGTCTACACACATCCGCCAGGTGTGATCCTTCTTTGGCACGAGAATCACCGGAACTGCACACGGGCTCAAACTTTCTCGAACATGCCCCTTCTCCATGAGCTCGTCAATCTGCCTTTGCAGCTCTTTGGTCTCTTCCGGGTTAGCTCGATATGCTGCCTTGTTTGGAATTTGAGCTCCCGGCACGAAATCAATTTGGTGCTCAATTCCGCGAATAGGAGGCAGCCCCTTCGGTGCTTCCTCTGGAAACACATCCTCGAACTCATCCAACACCACTCTTGCTTCGGCTGGAACTTCTTGGACTAGCTCTTGATTGAGCAGCACGTCCCTGTACATGAGCACAATCAAAGGTTCTCGTGCACAGGCAGCTTGCTTCAAATCTCCATTGCGTGCTAGCATCACTGCCTTCGAATCCACAATTCCAGCTCCCTCTTCTCCTTTCTTGGCCGAGGCATTACTTGCCTTTTCTTGCTCTCGACGTTGCTGCATTTGGAGTTGATCTCGATATACTTCACTTGGAGACAGAGGCTTCAACACGAACTTCTTTCCTCCATGTTGCAACTTGTACCTATTTGTCACTCCATCATGCTGTGCTTGTCGATCAAATTGCCATGGCCTGCCAAAAAGCACATGGGCAGCTTGCATAGGCACTATATCACACAAAATCTCATCTTTGTAATCTCCAATCTCGAACTTCATTAGTGCCTGCTTTGTGACCTTGATGGATCCGTGATCGTTAAGCCATTGCAGCGTGTATGGCTTTGGATGCTTCAACGTAGGCAGCCCTAGCCTCTTCACCGCACACGCACTCACAATGTTCGTGCAACTTCCTCCATCGATCACTAGAGACAGCAACTTCCCATCAACTACACATCTCGTATGGAAGATATTTTCTCTCTGTTCACTCTCCTCCTTAGGCTGCACAGACAATACTCTCCGTGTTACAAACAAGCTGCCTGGAGGTGGTTCCATTTCCATAGACTCATCGACATCAGAATTGGTGGTCTCTACATCTTCCTCCGATACATACTCACCATTATCAAGCAAGATTAGGGTCTTCTTATTGGCACACTGGCTCGCAATGTGTCCTCTTCCATGGCATTTGAAACAACGAATTTCCCCCGACGATCCACCTTGCTTCATAACTGGATTTGCACCATCAGCCCTTACCGCGGGTCTAGGAGCTTCTTTCACGGGCAGTTGCGGCTTAGGGTTGGTTGCAACTCCTTGGCTCGAACGTGTGGAATTCATGGAGGGTTGAAACCTCCTATTTCGAAGCTGTCGTTCCACTTTACTTGCCATGTCCACCAAATCTTCAAGTTCAAGGAACGGTTGTATCTCCACCACGTTCTTGATCTCTCGATTGAGACCATACAGAAAACGAGCTATGGTAGCCTCGCGGTCCTCTCTCACATCAGCACGTATCATCAACACTTCCAACTCCTTGTGATAATCTTCAACGCTTTTAGTTCCTTGCCGGAGAAGCTGGAGGTTTTGATACATATCTCGCAAATGGGAACTCGGTACAAACCGATCCCTCATAATTCCTTTCATCTCATCCCACGTCTCAATAGGACGCTGCATGTTTCTCCTTCGTTTCGTTCCCAACTGATCCCACCAAACAAGTGCATAATCCGAGAACTCTAGGGCAGCCAATGTCACTTTCTTCTTCTCGGAGTAGTTATGACAATCAAACACTAGTTACATCTTTCGCTCCCAATCCAAATAAGCATCAGGGTTCGTGGTACCGCGAAAAGGTGGAATCATGACCTTGAGGTTTCGCAAATCATCATCCTCCTCAAAGCCCTCTTCTTCCTCGTCATTAAACTCCTCTTCATGATGCTGCTGCCGCCCTCTCCTTTCAGCTCGAGGCATTCCAAGGCGTCTATGCTGGCGCATATGACGTTGTACTTCGTGAACCAAGGGTGGAGGGGCTCGGTTTTCCCTTCCCCTTTCTTCTTGTCGAGGTCTAGGGTTAGGGTTTGCATCAACCACAACCGGCTGCTGGAGCCTTGTCTTGACAGCCTCCATCCTCGTGGCTTGCTCGGCAAGCCTTGCTGTTTGCTCTTCTTGAGCACGAGCAATGTTCTCCAATTGATTTCTGATCGCTTCGAGTGCTGCTTCCATGTTTGCGATGCAAGAAAAGTCCAAGAACACAAGAACTTAACAAGAACTCGCACAACCTTCTTCTTGCCTCGCAAGAAACACCAAGAACTCCCAAGAACAAACAACCTCCTGTCTTGCGGCTCAAGAACACGCCAAGACCTTCAAGAACTCGCACAAACCCACCAAGAACACAAACAAGAACGCACAAGATCTTCAAAAAAACTTCAAGTACACGCCACTGATTTGAACCTTAGCTCTGATACCACTTGATATAATCAAAGTTGCGCAGGGTCAAGCTTCTCGAACCAAACAGAACCGGATAGGATGGAAATCGATCGGACAGTACTCACCCGTGAATAAGGGCAATCGATATATGAATCGATCGGACAGATTCAACTCGGAATAAAGGGCAATCGATACGGGTAGCTCGCCACAACCAGGGTGATTACCTAGCTGATAAGAGTCGCTCTAGCACTCTGGAGATTCTCGACAGAGTAATTAGGGCAAATTCCGCGTAGGGAACTCGGCTTTAGCCTCTAAAATTCAATAATAATCGTCTAAGGGTAAAACCAACGTGTTCAGCCCTTTAAATAGGCAAAATACAACCCAAATCCGACTCCAACATGGAAAAACAATCATAAACCGACTTTAAAACAAGGAAACTCGGAAACAGCCCAGCAAACCCGTTAAGCCCAACCCGTTGAGCCTGGACCCGTTAAGTAAACCCGTTAAGGCTGGACCCGTTAAGCAAACCCGTTAAGGCTGCTTCTTGCAATCTGCCTTCTCTTCAGCACTTCCTCCTTCTTCCTCCACTCGAATCATCATATATGGCTTCCCTCGAAATAGCTCCACATCCATTGCTCCAAAGTAGCTATCCAAATATGTCGCAAGCTTCTCCTTCAACGTCCTTGCCTTAGCACGTGTGACTGGCCCATTGATGTCCTCATCACGGTTTATGTGTTTATATGACAAAAGCAATCATTGAATCACATGTCCATCAACATAACAAGACATTTGGAGTGCAAATCCACCGTATTGTACAATTTGGACTCGGTACTAATAGTTCACAATCGTGCACGTCTTGTGTTTTTATATGACTTAACCAATCATTGAATCACATTTCTATCACCATTACAAGACATTTGGAGTGTAAATCCACCTTATTGTGCAATTTGGACTCGGTACTAATAGTTCATACTCGTGCACGTCTTGTCATTATGACACAATTAAACGGTTTATGTGTTTATATGACTAAACTAATCATTGAATCACATGTTTATCAACATTACAAGACATTTGAAGTGCAAATCCACCGTATTGTACAATTTTGACTCGGTACTAATAGTTCGAGTCGTGCACGTCTTGTTATTATGAAACAATTAAGCGGTTTATGTGTTTATATGACTTAACCAATCATTGAATCACATTTCTATCAACATTACAAGACATTTGGAGCGTAAATCCACCATATTGTGCAATTTGGACTCGATACTAATAGTTCGTACTCGTGCACTTTTTGTCATTATGACACAATTAAGCGATTTATGTGTTTATATGACTAAACCAATCAATGAATCACAAGTCCATCAACATTACAAGACATTTAGAGCACAAATCTACCATATTGTACGATATGTACTCGGTACTAAGAGTTCGTACTATGGCACATTTGGTCATTATGACATAATTAAATTGTTTATGTGTTTATATGATTAAACTAATCAGTGATTCACATGTCCATCAACATGACAATATATTTGGAGGGCAAATCCACTTTATTGTACAATTTGGACTCGGTACTATAATTTCGAACTCGTGCACGTCTTTTCATTATGACACAATTAAGCGGTTTATGTGTTTATATGACGAAACCAATCATTGAATCACATGTTTATCAACATTACAAGACTTTTGGAGTGCAAAACCACCTTATTGTACAATTTGGACCCTGTACTAAGAGTTCGTACTCGTGCACTTTTTGTCATTGTGACACAATTAAGCGATTTATGTGTTTATATGACTCAACCAATCAATGAATCACAAGTCCATCAACATCACAAGACATTTGGAGCACAAATCTACCTTATTGTACGATCTGTACTCTGTACTAAGAGTTCGTACTATGGCACGTTTGGTCATTATGACATAATTAAACGATTTATGTGTTTATGTGACTAAACTAATCAATGATTCACATGTCCATCAACATTACAAGATATTTTGAGCACAAATACCCCTTGTTGAATAATTTGGACTTGGTACTAAGAGTTCGTACTCGATCACGTTATGTCATTACGACACAATTAGGCGTTTATGTTTTTATATCACTAAAACAATAATTGAATCACATGTCCATCAACGGTGCAAGACATTTGGAGCATGAATCCCCTTATTGTACGATTTATACTCGGTAGGTAGAGTTCGTACTCGTGCACGCTATTCAATTATAACACAATTAAGTGGTCTTTCTGTTTATTTGACTATACCAATCAATGAATCACAGGTCCATCAACATTACAAGACATTTGGAGCACAAATCCCCCTGATTGTACAATTTGGATTCGGTACTATGAGTTCATACTCGTGCATGTTTGGTCATTATGACACAATTAAGCGGTTTATGTGTTTATAAGACTAAACCAATCAATGATTCACATGTCCATCAACATTACAAGACATTTGGAGCACAAATCCCCCTTGTTGTACAATTTTGACTCGGCACTAAGAGTTCGTTCTCGTGCACGTTATGTCATTACGACACATTTAAGCGGTTTATGTTTTATATGACTAAAGCAATAATTGAATCACATGTCAATCAACATTACAAGACATTTAGAGCATGAATAGCCTTATTGTGCGATTTGTACTCGGTACTTAGAGTTTGTATTTGTGCACGTTTCGTCATTATGACACAATTAAGCGGTTTATGTATTTATATGACTAAACCAATCAATGAATCACAAGTCCATCCTTATTAAACGACATTTGCAGCATGAATCTACTTATTGTACAATTTGTACTCGATACTTTGAGTTCGTACTCGTGCACGCTTTGTCATTATGACACTTAAAGTGGTTTATATGTCTATATGACTAAACCAATCAATGAATCTCTTGCTCGTCAATGTTACGAGAGATTTGGAGCACAAAATCCCCTTATTGTGCAATTTAGAATCGGTATTAAGAGTTTGTACTCCTGCATGGTTGGTAATTATGACACAAGTAAGTAGTTTATGTGTTTATATGACTAAACAAATCATTGAATCACATGTCCATCAACATTACCAGACATTTGGAGCACCAATCCCCCTTATTGTGCTATTTGAAATCGGCACTAAGAGTTCCCACACGTGCACGTTTGGTCATTATGAAACAGCTCTACAAAGAAGACAGTCTGTTATGACCAAAAAAGACAGTCGTTGGTCGTTATGGGAAAAAGTCCCATCGCAAAAAGTGGAAATTCGTTAAGGCGTCACAAAAAATTATTTGTAACAAATATTTTGCTATTATTACATAAATTATCTTGGTCATAAATAAATTGCACTTGATACTCATAAAATGACGAAGTTTTTTTGTGATTGAATTTTTTTTTAACTAACAAATGTTATCAGAAGTAAACATTTTATGACTTAAATACCCTTTGATTATATTTACGACAATAGTGGCTCATTGTGAAATTGTAAAATTAGGATCGAGATCTAAATTCCAAATATACCCTTCTTAATTTTCGTCAAATAATGTTGGTCATAAAAACCCAAATTTGTCGGAATAACATTATTTGTGATGGAATTGGGCTCGTTGTTATTTATTTTTAGAAAAATGCCCTTTGTAATTTTCGTTCAATCATGTTGGTCAGAATTTTTTTTTCGAAATAACATTATTTGTGATCGAATTGGATTCGTTGTTGCTCAATTTTTGAAAAATATCCTTTGTCATTTGCGTCAAATACTATTGGTCGGGGAAAACATTTTGTCGTTAATATCATTATTTGTGATGCACTGGACTCGTTGATGTTTGCTATTCCAAAAACACTCTTGCAAATTTCCGTCAAATAATTTTGGTTCGGAATACAAAATTTGTCGATAATAAAATTAGATGTGATGAAATTAGATTCGTCACATATAGATTTTTTGAGGGCCTGTTGTTGTAACAAAAGTAGCGAGTATTGTTACAATTTGTCACAAATAAATTATTAATCGTTGGAAATCATTTTACATTTTGTCAACGTTATTATTACAATCATATTTGTTTTGATGATCAAAGAAATTGTAATATTATATTTTAATTGCAATTTCATTAATCATAAAAATTATTAGAAATAGCTAAAAGACAAATACTTGGAAGTAAAGAAAGGTGGCATGACCACCATTGTCTTACATACTGGATACTTAAGATGAAAGGCATTTCTACCACTGTCTTATATGCACTAAACAAGTGCACAAACAAAACACACTGTCTTACATGCACTAAACGAGTACACCAACAAAAAATTAAACACGATACTCATAACTAAGAAAGGAAAAAACACAAGGACAAAACACCACTCCTAGCTGCAGACCTTCATTGCACGTCGACCACTGCATCATTAGTTTGTCACATCACCTTCCTCGTCATCTTCACTATCGTCATCTTCTTCCTCATCATCAACTTCTACTTCACCATCTATGTCATTGTTTTGTGCAGCCTACATCATCGCATAGAACAGGAAAAGTGCAGGGAAATTACTCATTCCATACATACATGCATTTATTAAGACATAAGAAAAATAGGATGAGACTTACATTGGACGACTCTAGCAGCTGGATCCCAAGCCTCCTCGGCTTCACCTCGACAACCAGAGGCATATTACGGTTCACTTGCTCGATCTGTTCTTCCATCATTCTCATCTACTCATCACTCTTCTCCTTCTCTATCCTTTGATCCTCTTTGCACTTTTTGCTACAGTCTTGACTTGATGTAGAGCCAAACACATCCAGCCCACTGACCCCACAAACCATCCCAAGCACTGGCTTCATTCACTGCTGGCCTACCACCTCTCTATAAATAGCAAACTTGTTCACATCCTCCCCTTTACTCAAATTCTCTGCCTCTTTGGACTTTATTCTAGCCTAAACACATTGAGATAAAAAATGATGCAAGTATTTATGGTTCTTACATGCACTTTAACACATCAATAACACCAAGCAAAATGATTTGAATTCAGAACGTGTTGTACTTACATGTAGAGCCTTAGCCTTGGGAGTGGTGAAATTATCCTTTGTAGAATGAAACTTCCTGAAAGTCTCAATAGGATCAGGTTCTTTAGCTGTCTTCTTGATCTGCAAAACAAAGACACAAGCAATCAACATCATACCACACTTGACATGCTAAAACACAACACCAAACTGCAACCAAGTATAATCGCAGTCCGGGAATGTAGTAAAGTAGCAAGTTCTAATGTCAACCCGGGGTCTAGATCTACTGCCTACTCCGTGATTATCTATTATCTAGCAAACTAAGTCGAGTAATTGTTGTTTTAAGTAAAAGCAGTAAGAAAGCAGGAAAAGGTTCGGTTTTCTGAAGTCAAGGAAGAGTCACTCGGGAATGAGTCCCCCTAACTCCTCAGTTAGGTCTCAATTGTAATTACCCTGGGTTGATTTACTGTTGATTAAACTGCGGAAGATCCGACAGTAGCTTGGAATCTCTTAAGCTGACCAAGCCCTCTCAGTCCAACTACCTGACAGGCGACTAGTCTTCACCAGGATAGAAAGCTGAGGCTATGAACAAAGAACTCCACTACTGGAATGAATTCCAGTACAAAGCAGTGAATTGATTGACTCTCGCACAACCAATTCACCACTATCAATCAAGGAAGCTCTCTTAACCTAATCAGATTCTATCTATCATAGGTTAAAGCAGAAATCAAGAGAATTTGATCAAGATTCAATTGACTCAATAAATCATGCCTCAATCGATTATAATCAAACAATATAGCATCCAAAACTTCATACAAGAAAGATCCTAACACATGGAACTAGGGTTCCTCAAAACCTAAGTGAAGGGAAGTTACTCCATAGAGAAGAGAGAGACTGCAGAAATCTGATCTAGATCTTCAATCTCCATCTCCAAGCTTGATTCCCGAGCTCCAATGGCGAAGAAATCCTCCAAAATAGCTCCAAGAATGTTCCCAAGTCGCTCTCTCTCTAGGGTTCGTCCCTTGGGTGTTTGGGAACCAAAAACCCAGCTCTCCCCTTTCCTTTTGCTGAAAATCGGGTTTTAACCAGAAATTCCCGATCACATGGCCAGGCCACATGGCCGTGTGACTTCCCCAGCTGCCCGTGTGACTTTTAGCAAACCGCGGCGTTTTGATAAGTGGCTCAGCCTTCCTACGCGGCCACGACCCACACGGCCGTGTGGAGTTCCAGGATGCCCGTGTGGGATTTACCGAGCCTTCACACGGCCACAAGGGGTCCTCTACACGGCCCGTGTGACTTCGCCCGTACAATTTGGTGCCACACAGCCAGGTCACACGGCCGTGTGGGTTTTTAGGCGTGCCCGTGTGGCTTGCTCAGCCTCTGTTTAATGCTTCGTTTCTCCCTCGTCCGGACTCCGAATCAGTCGCCGTTTGATCCCAGACGCTCGTAGTCTCGTCCTCTTTATTTTCATGACAAAATTCCATGATTATTTGTCCCTAATATGAGGTATAAGTCCATTATTACTCAGGTCATGCTCGTGTTTCTTCTCTCGAATTGTCAAATGATCTCCGATTGACTTGAAACTTGCGCATATGCTTCAATTCACATGCTAGGACCTGAAATGTGACAAAGGAACACAACCTAGCATAAATAGTCCAAGAAAGAAAAAACTCAAGCCAAAATGATCAAGAAACGAGGGTGCAAACATGTGCAAATACGATGTTATCAAATTCCCCCACACTTAATTGTTTGCTTGTCCCCAAGCAAACCTAACTCAAACCAATGCAGCTCTCCAGACCTCTATAGCAAAAAACAACCCCGATCGTCGGTAGAGGAGTTCCTAGATCATATAGCAGCTTAGGAGGTCAACTGGTCTTCTAAGACGTCCCCTATCTCTCTCAATGCGAGTACTAGACTCAAGCCAGGATCATGAGAAGAAGTGGAAGTAAGACAGCCAGTTCATGGATAAAGGGAATCACACCATTCACAACCAAAGGACTCGTTGTACCGGGGTGCTCTTTCACTTCATTTCACCGTTGGAACCCCTTTTTGCACTTTCATTTACATTTCTTTTTCTCTTTTTCTCTTCATTCACTTGGTGGGGGTTCCAACTGCAGTCTTCTGCACGGTCGACCCTTATTAGTCGAGCAAGAGCAATTTTTTGTACATCTGGGGCTCGCCAGAGTACTTCTTTTAACTCCTTTTCCTCAACTCGTGTGGAGGGTCAATGAAGTTAAGGGGGGTCGGAAGCTCTATCCGTGCCCTTAAAAACACATTGATAGACCGATAATTACACATGTTTTTCACCCTATTCTAAAGCCGTTTGAGATGTGGATTCTCGTGTTTTAAGCCGATTTCTCTCTAGGTTGTGTGTTTATGTCATATTTCAGGACCCGGCGTTGGAATCAAGGCGGAGAAACAAGTTCTGGGTCGAAAGGAGCGAAGTTGGGACGAAGGGGGGCTGATGGAGGAAAATAACCGGCCATGACCAAGAATACCCGATCGGGTATTATTACTTTGGGCGCCCCCGAGAATCAGATAAGGGCCCGGGCAGAAGGCTTAAATCCCCGGTCGGGGATTATTGGAGCAGACCGGGGATTTTCCCTCGAATGAAACGTGCGTTTTGAATAATACCCGGTCGAGACCCAAAATACCCGACCGAGTATTTCGACCGGGTATCGCGACAGGCAGCCAATTTAAGGAAGAAGAAGGCCAACATTCAAGGGTTCCGAGTTTTAGAGAGATAGAGCGATTCCTAAAGAGAGAGCGACGAACCAGAGTTCCTAAGTGCCATAGCTTGATCTTCATCACCATTGGAGCCCGGCTTGAGCTTGGAGAAGTGCCGATTAACGTCCAGGAGCAGAAATCCATCTTCACAGTATGATTTCCGCGTCTGAATCTGCTTTTGCTTCTTTCTCCATGGAGTAGTTTCCCCATTCATCTGGGTATGGAGAACCCTAGATTTGTATGCTAGGTCTGATTGTATGAACCCAAGTACAGAGTTTATGAATTGATTATATTCGATTGAGGTTTGAATGATTGAATGACTTGAATCCTGATCAAATTCCTGTTGTTTCTGCTTTGACCTAGAATGAGAATATCTGCCTAGGTTGATAGAGTATCCTTAATTGAAGGTAGTGAATTGGTGACTTTAGTCGAGGAGCCAATTCGCTATTCTGTACCGAATTCAATTCGGTAGTGGAGGTTTGGTTCGCTAGGGCCTCAATCTGTTTACTCCGATGGAGGTTAGTCGCCCGCTAGAGACTCTGATTGAGAGGGTCTGGAGACCTTTAGTCGTCGAGACTTCAGACTGTTTAAGAACCTTCCACAGTATAACTTTCATGAAAACTGAACTTGGTAAGTTGCAATCCGGCTTAACTGCAGTCTAGGGGGAACCATATCCGGGTGACCTCTCTGGACTTGAACAACCGTTTAACTTGCTTTGCGTTTTTGTTTGTTTGAATCTGCACTAAGAGTTCACTGCTAGATAACGAGAATTAACCGAGTAGTCATCAAATCTAGGACCCGGGTTGACATTAAAACCCAAACCCGCTATACTACGCTTTAGGAAGTGGTTATACTTGGCCATTTTCTAGAGTGACAGTAGGAGTGAGTCACACATCCTCAAGTAGGCAAACCGTTCAACGGGTAGAAGTTTTACTTGTACTAGAGACAGCTTAGCTTCACCTTGTAGGAGTACCCCACTAAGGATCACTAAAATCTCCTCCAAAACCCGATTTTGTGCAATGAACGGCGCCACACACGTTGGGCTTTCCCCATGTTTAAGATTTTGATGATTTCGACATGGATGACCAACTGCTTTTCATTTCTCACATGAGCACCCTGTTCGATACACGAGTCCACAACATAATCCAAACAGAGTCACCATTACCGCATGAATTCAACGGTCTTAGCTCCACTAATTCACAAAATCAACTGGCACAGGAGAGAGCTAGATAGGAAAAATCTTATACTTCAACATCCTCCATAGTGCTACACTACCTCCCTAGGTTGCACATTACTATAAAGACTGTCGATTCAAAGCATACTGAGCAGGCAATTTGCAAGGAAACACGTACTTGGAGCCCTCAAATTTAAAAATTTGGACAGTGGACTAGGCTCCAAGCACACAAACAGCCAAACATTCACCCGCATACATAATCGAACATCCCCCCCCCCCCCACACTTAAGCACGACATTGTCCTCAATGGAGGAAAGATAAGGAAGGTAGAACGAAGTTACCAGATCAAGGGTTAATGATGATGGACGGGTCAGGCGGTGCATTCCAGGAAGAGAGAGTAATCAGAACACAAACACCACACAAAATCTCACAAAGGTTGAGTTATTGACTCTAAAATCAAATAACAAAACTGACTCAACCGAGGAGAAATAGAGAAAGAAATGCAAACCGACTGGTTGGGTTGCCTCCCAACAAGCGCTTCTTTCACGTCGTGAGCCGGACGATGGCTCCTAAGTTTCGGTCCATGCTAGAACCTCCTTAAAGTTGAGGTTCTCGTCAATGAGGTGGAGTCGCAAGTCACGAGCATGTGGTATGACTGGTGATGGAAGCTCGTGCACTTGATGCAGATGAAGCCTCCATCCTCGAGACCTGTTCTTCTCTTCTCTCGTCTCATTGCCCCAAACCATATATGACAACATTGATTGACCACCATCGCGTCCAGCAAGAGGGACCGATGTCGATGTAGCCTTGGTCTGGCAAAGAGTCCTTGATAAGCAGTTCCTCGAAGTTTGGTGGGGATATTACTTGTATTATAGGGCCGGTGCAAGCCTCTTCCACCTCAACTTCATCCTCAGCCTGGACACCCCTCGCTTCTTCAACCCCCCTTCCTTCTTTAAAATGTGGTCTCTCTCCTAGGAAAAGATCAAGAACTACCTCTTCTTTGCTTTCTTCCTCATCCTCCACAACTTCTTTCCTCACCCTTTCTCTCTCTTCTTCTTCCATAACTGATTGGAGAGCAAGTCGCCATGCAAGGTTTTCAATAAGTTCATCTTGCATCTCCTCACTCGGGCCCAGCATGTCAGAGCGGAAATGGGGAAAGTTGTGATCCACCAGCAGAGGATACACTTGATCATGATTATCATGGGAGCTTTCCTTGACAACTTCTGTATGCTCCTCAACATCCTCACGATTGCCTTCTTCTTCCTCCACCTCTACTTGTATGGCAGCATAAAGGCTGTCTTGAGAAAATTGTGAACAGGCTTTCTCAATGACCTCTATGTGCTCCTTTATGCTCTGAAGGGTATCCTCTGTTTCACGGGGAAAGGAGAAGTCAGTTTGGGCAATGGCCTGGATATGAGGATCCATCTCGGGAAAGGATCTCTCAGGTACTCGAGCAATCTGCTCCACGAGAAGCCTCAAGTGATAGTTTGGATCTGGCTGTGGAGTATAGCATGGCTCTACCGGAGTCTCGGGGTAATACCATTCGGATGGTGGTGGATACCCCCAATGATTGGAGAAGCCATGAGAGTCCATGATTCAGATCTGCACCAACAAAAACAAAAAAACACCCAAGTGAAAATCAAGGGCGTAAAACAAAATAAAAACGCTAAAGTAACAAACTTCTGCCTTTCCTAATAATCTAGAAAGTCCCCGGCAACGGCGCCAAAAACTTGACACGCTAAAACACAACACCAAACTGCGACCAAGTATAATCGCAGTCTGGGAATGCAGTAAAGTAGCAAGTTCTAATGTCAACCCGGGGTCTAGATATACTGCCTACTCCGTGATTATCTATTATCTAGCAAACTAAGTCGAGTGATTGTTGTTTTAAGTAAAAGCAGTAAGAAAGCAAGAAATGGTTCGGTTTTCTGAAGCCAAGGAAGAGTCACTCGGGAATGAGTCCCCCTAGCTCCTTAGTTAGGTCTCAATTATAATTACCCTGGGTTGATTTACTGTTGATTAAACTACGAAAGATCCGACAGTAGCTTGAAATCTCTTAAGCTGACCAAGCCCTCTCAGTCCAACTACCCGACAGGCGACTAGTCTTCATCAGGATAGAAAGCTGAGGCTATGAACACAGAACTCTACTACTGGAATGAATTCCAGTACAAAGCAGTGAATTGTTTGACTCTCGCACAACCAATTCACCACTATCAATCAAGGGAGCTCTCTTAACCTAATCAGATTCTATCTATCATAGGTTAAAGCAGAAATCAATAGAATTTGATCAAGATTCAATTGACTCAATAAATCATGCCTCAATCGATTATAATCAAACAATATAGAATCCAAAACTTCATACAATAAAGATCCTAACACATGGAACTAGGGTTCCTCAAAACCTAAGTGAAGGGAAGTTACTCCATAGAGAAGAGAGAGACTGCAGAAATCTGATCTAGATCTTCAATCTCCATCTCCAAGCTTGATTCTCGAGCTCCAATGGCAAAGAAATCCTCCAAAATAGCTCCAAGAATGTTCCCAAGTCGCTCTCTCTCTCTCTCTCTAGGGTTCGTCCCTTGGGTGTTTGGGAACCAAAAACCCAGCTCTCCCCTTTCCTTTTGCTGAAAATCGGGTTTTAACCAGAAATTCCCGATCACACGGCCAGGCCACACGGCCATGTGACTTCCCCAGCTGCCCGTGTGACTTTTTGCAAACCGCGGCGTTTTGATAAGTGGCTCAGCCTTCCTACGCTGCCACGACCCACACGACCGTGTGGAGTTCTAGGATGCCCGTGTGGGATTTACCAAGCCTTCACACGGCCACAAGGGGTCCTTTACATGGCCCATGTGACTTTTCCCGTGCAATTTGGTGCCACACGGCCAAGTCACACGGCCGTGTGGGTTTTTAGGCGTGTCCGTGTGGCTTGCTCAGCCTCTGTTTAATGCTTCGTTTCTCCCTCGTCCGGACTCCGAATCAGCCGCCGTTTGATCCCAGACGCTCGTAGTCTCGTCCTATTTCTTTTCATGACAAAATTCCATGATTATTTGTCCATAATATCAGGTATAAGTCTATTATTACTCAGGTCATGCTCGTGTTTCTTCTCCCGAATTGTCAAATGATCTCCGATTGACTTGAAACTTGCGCCTATGCTTCAATTCACATGCTAGGACCTGAAATGTGAAAAGTAACACAACCTAGCGTAAATAGTCCAAGAAAGAAAAAAACTCAAGCCAAAATGATCAAGAAACGAGGGTGCAAACATGTGCAAATACGATGTTATCAACACTCATACATACAAAAAAGGGGGATCAAATAATAAAACCAAAAGGTAGTAGGTTGTGTAATATACCTCTTCCAATCTGTGTAAAACTACAAGTTGACTTCACCTCACACTTCTCACGGTTCACCTTGTTCTTGTCACTTGTTTCCTGTGGGTATTGGAAATAGCAGAAGCACAATTAAGTTGTTGATTTAAATAGCAACAAAAATTACTCGACATGTAAAGAAGCAGAAGGTCTTACCACCCAGTTCGGGCCCGACCATTTGCAAACCATTTCCTGCCAAATCTGTGGAGGTATTTCATTTGTCGGATTGTTCATCCGGCTAGCCTCGATCACATGCGCCTTGAAGACAGGATTGCGGATGGAGTACATCCACTGCAAGAAAATCCTTTTGATGTGTTCCTTGAGTTGATCATTCAGCTCTTCCTCCATGAGGGTGCAAGTAAATCCAGACTTCTTGAAACGAGCAATCAACGTCTCCAACTCACTTGTAGGATACTCATTGAAAGTGATCCACAGTCTACTGATGCTCTTCTTGAAAATGGCAGTCAGTTCATGGGCTGCTTTTATTGTCACAATCCTGCAAAAAAGTGCACACATACAAAAGCACACACTAGTTGTCAATTTGCACCAACACGTAAACACAATAATAATTCAGTAAATGAAAATAATTCAATTAATACATGTTGTCATGGAATTCAAGTGCAATTCCATGACCTGACATCACCCCTTTTCCAGGTCCTCGCCCTTTCCTCTTCTTACCAGAATCTTAATCAGAAAACATAGCTCCTTAATTAGAACCTTTAATTTATACAGTATAAATTTCAATTTAACCGCAATAAAAATAAGGTTTTCAGGTGCTTACTTTGGTTCCCTGTCTCTCCATTTGTGCTCCTAACCGTTTCATCAGTCTCTAGTGCAATGTCGTCGGAAGGAAGCTCCACAGGCTGCTGCGTTTCTGGCACATTTACAGATTCCGATGTTTGGCAGTGTCCTGCTGAACAACATGAACACTTTCTGTAGGGGTCGATATTTCTTGTTCCTCTGTAGGAGGTGCATACGCCTTCTTCTTCAAAATGTTGTGTGTCCTTGACTTTCCCATCTAACATATTCATAACAAGTCTGTTAGATACTGTCGAGATGAAAAGGGGAATACCAAAATAGTAAAACACACATAAACAGAAGGCATACTTTGTCTCTTGAAATGTGGTTGTCGTTTGGAGTTCTTTGGGTTGTGGTTCGCTGGGGAAAGATTAATGTTTTAGGTAAATGGTGAAGGGAGGGAGTCTACACGAAATTGGTACTTATGCAGAGTGCGAGAGAGTTTAAGTTTTTAGAAAGATGGAATTTTTAATGCCAAAAACCTGGATTTCCTTCGTTAACCCGCTCCTTTTTTGGGTTAGTGCAACAACACATCGACGAATGATTCAAACATTAACTCAGTGTATTGCTGAACTAAGTTATTTTTTATTCAATTTAAGGCGTGAACAAACAACAATTAACTATCATGCATCTCAACGGATGGATTAAACATCAATGGCAATTAATTAAACGCGTAATTCCATAAATAAATAAAAATTAAACACTCGATAAGGGGAAAGTAGGAGACTAACTCGGCAAAACCCAAGCAAATCCCTCTTGGGAGAAGACGAAACAACTGGGACTTCGTCTTCAACCACCGCCTGCACATTCTCGTCCTTCGACTGGCGGCATGCAATTCCTCCAACCAGGGTCTCGTTCGCACTCCTTTCCTCCAAACGACAAGGAGTTCCCAGCATGCACAGATCTCCCATCGTGTGTGTCCACGATTCTGAAATCATAATCGCCTCTACAATCAGCGTCACCTTCGATTTTGGGGTTCTATATTTTCGGACTCACGATGCAACTATCTTCTTCCCTTTCCAAACGATGTCGCTGGCAAGCTACTCCTCCATTGTGGACTGGACGACAGTTTCTCGGCGGAAAGCGACCTTCACCAAAGTAGATTTTGGGGTTTGGGCTGAGTGGAAAGGAGAATGAATCGCCCCCCTCCACTAATTTGTCATCTCCATTCCGAGAATGAGACCCAAAACGGCGGCGTTTCTTGATTTATAGAAGTGGTAACTCTTGAATCAATTAATTAAATAAATAAATTTCAATCCCAAATTAGTAATTGAACTTAACGAAATAAGCAGTAGTATAAAAAAAGAAGCATTCCCCAATTGTTAATTGAACTTAACAAAATAAGTTGTAAGACTAAAACAAATTGTCACCACATAATTGTAAAAAAAGTCTAACTGAAATCTTCATAACCCGGTCTAGTCAAGTTCAAGTCATCATCGTCTCCGTCATCCTCGATTATTCGCAGATCATCGACAATTGCATCTTCTTGGTACACTTGTTCTTCGAGAATTTCTTCTTCCTCAGCTACATTATAGAAATTTCTCGGTATTGTCTCAATAATCGTGTACCAATCTCGATCTCTGACGAACTGCACATAATACACTTGTGTTTGACTCGCCATGACATACGGTTCATCGGCATGTCACCTACGTGTCCTATTTAGGGTCACGGCATTGTGGCCATCCCTCCTGTAGCCTAAAACTTCCCGCGTTGCGTCGTACCACTCACATTCAAATAGCACCACACGAAGGCCTCGGTATAGCGAAGCTCTATGATATCTTCAATGACGGCGTAGTAAGGAATTCCAACGACATCTTCATGTTGCACCATGACACCACTATTTTGACTTGTCTTGGTCGCCTCATGCTTTCGTGTATGGAATCTAAGACCATTTATGCAATATCCTGTGAAGTGCAAGACTCGTTTGTGTGGTTCTCGAGATAAAGTCAACATAGAAGGATGCAATGTTACAACCTTTTTTTCATTCAAGGTGACTTCCCATAAGGTCACCCATCCTTATTGTACTCCGCACTAAGCACGTTTAACTTCGGATTTCTCACAAGAACTACTCCATTTCACTCTGAAACGCATCTTGTTAGTTAATGTCGTTTTCTTATTTATGAACCATGGATCTCTCCCGTGCTTTGTCGATGTGGGATTTGCCTAAGGTGTTACATACACCCCCCCCCCCTTGGGACTCAACGCCCTCGTTGATGTTTGCCCCACCATCGTTCAAGAGGGACGCGGAGCTGATACCACTTGTTACATCCCAAACTTTTTCCCGACAATATATTGTCCGCTTTGGGCCTGTACACCCACACGGATTTTGTCTTGGAGTGCAATTCAAGGTGACTTCCCATAAGGTTACCCATCCTTGTTGTACTCCGCACTGAGCACGTTTAACTTCGGAGTTCTCACAAGAACTCCTTCATTTCACCCCAAAACACGTCTTGACAATTAAGGTCGGTTTCTTACTTATGAACCATGGATCTCTCCCGTGCTTTGTCGATGTGCGATTTCACTAAGGTGTTACACTATCTATAAAATATTATTAAATTTTAAAAAAATGATAGAAATTTATATATGAAAATTTATGTAAATAATTTACTAAATTTTAAGTACCTTTTGTTGCGAACCACTTTTGAAATTCCTCCCTATGTACTCTTGCAACCAATTGAACACCTCGACTACTTAGCACTTGTTTATGCTCTCTGTATATGTACAGATAACAAATTATTACTGTGTTTATAATAATTATATTAAATTAATGTAAGACTATATTTTGGCAAAACTAATACTAACATACAGGATAAATTCCTCCACTTCGTCACAGTTTTGCAGGACATAAAAAGTGGCCGCCTTGAACATACCTGTTCCAAGGTCTTCCATTGTAGATGAACCAATCCTACGACCGACACATGACACAATGGACAACTTGTGTTGGTGAATGGGCTCTGCCTCACAACTATCATCGTTTCTTTCCGCACGATTAAATCTCGTCTCAACATCCGTTAGATATTGCGAGCAAAATGTAACGCACTCGTCAATCACATATGCTACATCAATAAATCCCTATTGTCTTGCCTTGTTTCGAACGTAACCCTTGAGCTTCTTCAAATACCTAAATTGTACCAAAATGATAATTAAAATTGTTAAGTCCCAGGAAATTCAAATAAATACCAATATGTACCTTTCCATGGGATACATCCAACGATATTGGACTGGTCTGGCTACTTTGGCTTCCGAAGGCAAATGAACGGCCAAGTGGATCATGATATCAAAGAACGTCGGGGGAAATATACGTTCTAACTTACAGAGGGTTATGACAATTTCAGATTACATTCGAGTTAACTCTTGTACACTTCACTCCTTGGAAAATATGTTCTTGAAGAAATTGACAAACTCAATTAAGGGGTCAGCTATAGCCTTTGGCAAGAAGTCACGAGCATCCACCGGAAGTAACCACTCTAAGAGAACATGACAGTGGTGAGTTTTCATACCCGAAATCTTTCCTTCTTGGACATTCACGCAATTCCCCAAATTAGAAGAATACCAATCTGGAACCTAAAAATCTGATAGCCACTGACACAATTCCTTTCTCTCTACCAGAAGCAAGCTGTATGAAGCTCGCGGTAACACAGTCCTCCCGTTTGTGTCAACGGGATCACGTTCCTTTTTTATTCCCAACTCCTCCAAATATTTTCGTGCATTTAGCCCATCCTTTGTTTTACCCTCGATACTCATCATGGTACCAAAAGGAATATCACAGACATTCTTCTCAATATGCATCACATCTAGATTGTGTCGGATCAATAGTGAACTCCAATATGGAAATTCAAAGAAAATTGACTTCTTCTTCCAATTATGAGATTTACCAAATCCGTCAATTTGTATACCCTTTCCTTTACTTCCAAAAGTTATTGCATCTTATGAGTTGAGCTGATTGGATACCTCAAGTGATAACAAATTTCATGGTGGGGGCCTCCTCTCTACTCTGCCATTAAATTCCTTCTTTTGCTTCCGCCACTTATGATCTGCTGACAAAACCCGACGATGGTACATATAGCACTCCTTACGCCCATTCGTCAATCTCAAATGTCATGTTTCAGCTCCACACGAAGGACAAGCCAATTTACCTTTTGTTGCCCATCCAGAGAGATTAACATAAGCCGGATAATCGTTGATGGTCCATAGTACAGCTGCTCTCATGATAAAGTTCTCCTTCTTAAATGCATCATAAGTCAACACACTATCAGCCCACAAATTCTTCAAATCGTCGATGGATGTTCTAAAAAATACGTCAATATTATTACCCAGTGCTTTTTGGTCCAGGAATGAATAATGTCAAGAAGGTGAAGGTTGTCTTCATGCACTTCTAGGGAGGGAGATTATACGGGAATAGAAGAACTAGCCACGTACTGTGCGTGCTCTTCATATTACCGAATGGGTTGAATCCATCGGTAGCTAGTCCCAATCTTACGTTTCGAGCTTCAACACCAAAAGTTGGATCGTACTTGTCCAAAGTACTCTAAGCCTCACCGTCAACAGGATGCCTTAATATCCCATCTTTAGAACGGTGTCCAGCATGCCAAACCATCTCTTTGGCAGTTTTACAGTAAATGAATAATCTCTGTAGTCGGGGCTTGATTGGAAAATACCGTAAAATTTTGAACAGAATGTTCTGCACTCAAAATACCGTAAAATTTTGAACAGAATGTTCTGCACTCTTCCCTTCTTATCCTTATAAACTACCTTGTACCTTGACTCCTCGCATGATGGGAAAGATGTTGCCTTCTCCATATCGTTGTAATATATGACGCAGTCATCCACACATGCTTGTATTCTTCGCAGTATAGCCTAAGACCCTTCATTAACTGCTTTGTTGCATAGTAATTTTTTGGCAATGACTCCGCCATAGGAAATGCGCTCTGAATGTTCAACAACTCGGTAAAAGAATTATCAGTCCAGTTGTTCAACCACTTTATGTTCATAAGCTTGACGATACATGACAATCTTGACAACTTTGGATCACAACCTTCATACAACGGTGATTGCGCTACTCCAAAAAGTCTATAGAACTTTTGTGCTTCTTTGTTAGGTTCTTCCGGTTCAGGATCGGCTTGTGGAAGTAAGAGGTCATTCAGAACACCGAGCATGTCATCCAAGTCCATATCGACATCACCGTTACCATTCCCATCTTCAATCTCATCATCTTTGTCTTGATTTTCATCTTCATCATCATGATCTCCCTCCCCGTGTTATACCCACTTAGTATAGTCACTTCTCATCCCTTTAAGAAGAAGATGCGTCTCTACCTCTCCAATCGTCAATCTGCAGATGTTAGAACAGACCGCGCAAGGACACCTAATTTTACCATCTTCGTCTTTAACATTGTCCTTTTCGTATTGTGCGAACTTACTAACTCCATCCATATATTGCATAGATGCCCGATTCTTCAATTGTATCCAGGATTTATCAGTTGATGTCATACCTACACCAATGAACTAGATGCAATTAGGACGATAACATAAAAAATTAAATGTAATTAAATTAAAAAATTTATATTTAAACTATATATTCCCATTCACCAACCAAAAATAATATAACATTCAAATTTAATTAGATAAACATATAGTTGTAAATCGTCCCAAAAATAATATAACATTCAAATATATATATCCTTACTATAAAAAATAGTACGAAATAGAAAAGGGGAATGATACCTTCCCAAAATTGAATTACTTACCGAGAATAGAACACCGGCCGCACTAAGCTAAGCGACACTCAGTCGACAATCTTCAAGTTGTCCAGTTCCCCACCGGCGGCGTTTGACTGAAGAATTTCTGGCGGCATGCGACTGAGCAAAATATGGCGAAGGGCGCCTGAATCAAATCTGGCAGCGTGCGGGCGCCTGAATCAAATCCGACGACGGTGGACATTTTGGGAATCCTTATATCCGCAAAGAGATTGATTCGTGTTCCTATATAAAAGATTATCGTGTTCTATTCTTCTTCAATCCAATCATTTATTTGTCTTAGCTTCTCAGGTTTTCATCCGTTCGACGTTTGCTGGAATTCATGAACTCCGATGCAAAGAGGGTGAGAACAAACATTCAATTAATTTTGATTCAAGCGTACATTGCATCAATTAACCACATACTCATGATTTATCCCTTAAATTCAATTAATCTGAGGCCAAACGTCTGTATGTACAGTTGTTGTAGTTCAATTCAGAAGGGATGAATGTAGTTTTAATCGGAAGGGACAAAGGGGATGAACGAGAGGCGTCGATTGAATTTCGAAAGGATTCTATTAATAAATAGAAAAAGACACAAGGATTGTCATGAACATAAGTATGGTGCAACTGATGAGTAAGTCATGTTTTAGTTTGGAGATACAGGGTTCGATACTCCATTCCGTGTAATTTTTTTTATTCTCAATTGCCGTTACTTGAAAAAGGGGCACTGTGGGTTTACACGACAACTCCCAAATTCCTATGACGAATAGTTTGCGACGACAATAATTGCCAGTTGGAATTGAACATTTTTTCTTATGTATATATTGGTACTCACAAATAACAACATTTACGAGGAAAAAATACTGACATTGAATAATATTCATCGTAAAAATATAATTATTCCAACAAAAATAATTCACGCATCGAAAGACAGCTACATTATCGACATCCAAATTAAACTTGTCAGTAATATTACATATTTACAAGGGTAAAAACATTTTCGTCATAAATACTGACACAATATCCCTCCGCTATACCTAAAATATAATTTCTCACGCAATTTATCCTCACTTACGATGCGATATTTTTTTGTCATAAAAAATATGTTATTTTGCAACAACCTGAAATTTTCATTCGGAATGACGATTATTTGCGACCAAAAAAGCAGTTGTCATGCAGTTTTGGTCATAATTGTTTATCTTTTTTGTAGTGCAATTAAGCGGTTTATGTGTTTATATCACTAAACTAATCAATAAATAATATGTCCATCCACATTATAAGACATTCGGAACACGAATCCCCCTAATTGTGCAATTTGTAGTCGGTACAAAGAGTTTGTACTCGTGCACGTTTGGTCATTATGACACAATTAAGCAGTTTATATGTTTATATGACTAAACCAATCAATGATTCACATGTCCATCCACATTACGAGACACTTGCTGAACGAATCTCCTTTATTGTACGATTTGTACTCGGTTCTTAGAGTTCGTACTCATGCACGTTATGTCATTATAACACAATTAAGCGGTTTATGTTTTCATATGACTAAACCAATATTTGAATCACATGTCCATCAACATTACAAGGCATTTGGAGCACGAATCCCCCTCATATTGTACAATTTGGACTCGGTACTAAGAGTTTGTAATCCTCTCGTTTGGTAATTATGACACAATTAAGCGGTTTATGTGTTTATATGACTAAAAGAATCATTGAATCACATGTCAATCAACATTACCAGACATTTGGAGCACAAATCCCCTTAGTGTGGGATTTTGAATCAGTACTAAAAGTTCGCACAAGTGCGTGTTTTGTCATTATGACACAATTAAGCGGTTTATGTGTTTATATGACTAAACCAATCAATAAATCACATGTCCATCAACATTATAAGACATATGGAGCACAAATCCCCCTTATTGTACGATTTGAACTCGGTACTAAGAGTTCGTACTCCTACATGTTTGCTAATTATGACACAATTAAGCGGTTTGAGTGTTTATATGACTAAATGAATAATTGAATCACATGTTCACCAACATTACGAGACATTTTGAGTACAAATCCCCCTAATTGTACGATTTGGACTCGGTACTATGAGTTCGTACACGTGCACGTTTGGTCATTATGACACAATTAAGCGGTTTATGTGTTTATATGACTAAACAAATAATTGAATCACATGTCCATCAACATTACGAGACATTTGGAGCACAAATCCCCCTTATTGTACGATTTGGAATCGGTACTAAGACTTCGTACCCGTGCACGTTTGGTAATTATGACACAATTAAGCGGTTTATGCGGTTAGATGACTAAACAAATCATTGAATCACATGTCCAACAACCTTACGAGACATTTGGAGCACAAATCCCCCTTATTGTACGATTTGGACTCGGTACTAAAAGTTCAAACTAATGCATGTTTGGTAACTATGATACAATTAAGCGGTTTGAGTGTATATATCACTAATCGAATCATTGGATCAAAGGCCATCAACATTACGAGACATTTTGAGTATAAATCCCTCTTATTGTACGATTTGGACTCGGTGCTAAGAGTTTGTACACGTGTACGGTTGGTCATTATGACACAATTAAGCGGTTTATGTATTTATATGACAAAACGAATCATTGAATCACATGTCCGTCTACATTACGAGACATTTGGAGCACAAATCCCCCTTATTGTGCGATTTTGAATCTGTGCTAAGAGTTCGTACACATGCACGTTTTGTCAGTATGACACAATTAAGCGGTTCATGTGTTTATATGACTAAACCAATCAATGAATCACATGTCCATCAATATTACAAGACGTTTGGAGCTTGAATCCCCCTTATTGTGCAATTTGTACTTGGTACAAAGATTTCCTCACGTGCACGTTTTCTCATTATGACACAACTAACTGTATGTGTTTATATGACTAAACGAATGATTGAATCACATTTCCATCAACATTAAAAGTCGTTTGGAGCACGAATACCCCGTTTTGTACAATTTGTACTCAGTACTAAAAGTTCGTACTCATGCACGTTATGTCATTATGACACAATTAAGTGGTTTATGTGTTTATATGACCAAACAAATCATTGAATCACATGTCAATCAACATTAGAGACATTTGGAGCACAAATCCCCCTTATTTTAAGATTTGGAATCGGTACTAAGAGTTCGTACACGTGCACGTTTGGTAATTATGACACAATTAAGTGGTTTAAGTGTTTATAAGACTAAACCAATCAACAAATCACATGTCCATCAACATTATAAGACATTTGGAGCACAAATCCCCCTTTATTTTACGATTTGGACTCGGTACTAAGAGTTCGTACTCCTGCATGTTTGTTAATTATGAAACACTTAAGCGGTTTGGGTGTTTATATGACTAAACGAATCATTGAATCTCATGTCCATCAACATTACGAGCATTTTGAGTGAGAATACCCCTTATTGCAAGATTTGGACTCGGTACTAAGAGTTCATACGCCTGCACGTATGGTCATTATGACATAATTAGGCGGTTTATGTGTTTATATGCATAAACCAATCAATGAATCACATGTCCCTCAACATTATAAGATATTTGGAGCACGAATCCCCCTTATTGTACGATTTGTAATCGGTACTAACAGTTCGTACTCATGCACGTTTGGTCATTGTAACACAATTAAGCGATTTATGTATTTATATGACTAAACCAATCAATGAATCACGTGTCCATCAACATTAAAAGATATTTGGAGCACGAATCCCCATTATTGTCCGATTTGTAATCGGTATTAAGTGTACGTACACGTTTGGTCATTATGACACAATTAAGTAGTTTACGTACTAAACAAATCATTGAATCACATGTCCATCAACATTACGAGATATTTGCATCACAAATCCTCCTTATTGTACGATTTGGACTCAGTACTGAGAGTTCATACTCCTGCATGTTTGGTAATTATGACACAATTAAGCAGTTTATGTGTTTATATCACTAAACCAATCAATAAATCATATGTCCATCAACATTATAAGACATTTGGAACAAGAATCCCCCTAATTGTGCAATTTGTACTCGGTACAAAGAGTTTGTACTCGTGCACGTTTGGTCATTATGACACAATTAAGCAGTTTATGTGTTTATATGACTAAACCAAACAATATCCACATGTCCATCAACATTACAAGACAATTGGAGCACGAATCACATTTATTGTACGATTTGTACTCGGTACTAAGAGTTCGTACTCGTGCACGTTATGTCATTACGACATAATTAAGCTCTTTATGTTTTTATATAACTAAACGAATGATTGAATCACATGTACATCAACATTACGAGACATTTGGAGCACAAATCCCCCTTATTTTACAATTTGGACTCGTTACTAAGAGTTCATACACGTACACGTTTAGTCACTATGACACAATGTTACACCCCGCTCTTCCCAAAATTCAAAATGGCTATGGTCAAGTTCCACCGTAATATCAATGAGGACTAAAACTGTTAACTGTTGGTTTAAGCGGTGTCAAATTTGGACATAAAATGAGGAATTTACGGACGTTAATTGAATTTCGGATTAAACTCACACGTAATTGTGAGATTCCCAAAATATCCTCTAACTAATTAAACCCTAGACCCTTACTCTACCTCACTCGGCCTCACCTCTTTTACCTTCCCACCGAAAGCAAATTCCTCTCCGGAAATCCAAGCAACAGCGGCGCCATCACCGGAAGACGGCCCTCCAAACCGGTGCTTACTCCGTGCGATACGGGACGAATCTCGATACGGCGGGTATCGGTTGATCCTACTACGAGAGCAGCTTACTTGCTCATTCACCATCAAAATCCATTACTCATTGTAGCATCTTTCAACAGCATTTCCGCCATTCACCATCAAAAGCTCCCGCCTACCTACCCATATGGAAAGAAGGAAGCCCCTCCCCCATCAGATGCATGCACAGCTCCACCGGGTTGCTCTCCCCCTCTACTGCGAGAGCTTCTTTCTTAGGCAAGCTCGTGTCCGTCTTATTGCTATCGCCACCCTGACGTTGTTATTGCCATCTCTGCCCTGACGTGGATGCCAATAATGACCAAAGCAAGCTGGTACATTTAACTCCATTTGCCAAGCAAGTTGCTCCATTTTATTCAAGCAAGTAAGAGTGTACTATTAGCTTGGAAGCAAATATGGAAACTTTGGAGCAAAATCAGAGCCAGTTCCGACGAAAGTAAGGTGAGTGTAAAGGGGGTAAATTCTACGCCTTACGGTTTTTCAAATATTCGTCTTGAGTATTTTCAAGTATTGATTTACGTGATGTATGTGCAGTGTTTGATTCATGTTTGAGATTGTATGATTATGTTTGATAGTATGTGCTTTGGTTGAGCTATGATTTGAAGTAAAGATGTATGAGTTTATCTCTTACCTTGAAGTTTACGTTTATGAGTGATTATTAAAGCTTAAGAGGAATCCCTTTTAAGAAATACTTCACCTTCAAAGAAGGTGAAATCGTTTTAAGTGTTTTTAGTCACTAGTGCCAGTCCGTTGCCATTTGAGATTTTCAGATAGAGCAGCAGTTATGCTCTTGAGATCTTTGAGACAGAGCAGCAGTTATGCTCTTGAGATATTTAAGTTGAGCAGTAATTATGCTCTTGAGATTTTTAAGATGAGCAGCAGTTATGCTCTTGAGAATCGTGGAAGAAGAGCCTTCCACGATAAGTTTAAGTTTAAGGAAAGCCTTGATGCCTTCTCATACGTTTGAGTTGGCAACCGGACTAGCTAGTGAGGGATCCCCGTGTCAGTCAAGTATTTAAGTTGAGATTTAAGCTTTAAGAATGGAGAGTAACAATTACTCCCATACAATTTTAAGAGTTAAATTTTTAAGAACGGAAGTACAAACAACTTCCCCCAACTTGAGTTTAAGTGTTTGAGAAGAAGTGCAAAATTATTAGAAAGTTTAAAACGTAAGGGCGTAAATTGACCGCAACTCACTCACCAAGTCTTAGTAAGGGAATGAGCGAGAACCAGATCGATAGCAGCTAGCTAGAGGAGCAGTTAGAGAGCGGCGAGTTCGAGAGGAAAAGTTTGAGGGCATCCAGCTAGAGGAGGGCACTGCAAGCATCACGGAGGATGCCTAGTTAAGATTTTTAGTAGCAGCAACGATAGAGACTACCTAGTTATTTGCATTTTATGTTTATGAGTATAGACTAGAGATCAGATTGAGATTTTAAAGTTTGAGTTTAATTTGCCCACGTGTTAGGGCTTTGCTTTGAACTACAAGTGTGTGTTTTCACTAATTTATTTATGAAAAAATTTTCCGCTGCAATTTAAATTTGAGTATTTTATTTATCAATGGCATTTTAGTAAAAGTAGCACCCGATCGGGTTAGGGTGTTTCATTTTGGTATCAGAGCCGGTCTTCCTCTGTTCCTTGGTTTCCAAGGAAAACTAGAATGTCGGGCTCGGTTTTTAATGGTTTTGTTTTAAAGGAAAGGAAAATAAGTTAAAGGTCTTCTTTTAAGTGTCTATAGAATCTCCAGTCTACTCTAATCGTACTAAGATAAATAACTTTAGTTCTAATAAAAGGGTGCGCCAATCGCAAAGTTCTATCCCGAGGTATAGGTACAAGGAATCAAAGGAGTTAAAAGAGCACTACGATGATTTTTCTACTTAGCTACTAGCAAGTGATCTAATAGGTTAAGATATACAAATAGGAGAACTATGAATCTCTGAAGAAAGAGCTACAATCACTAGATGTCAGTAGCTATAATGATGGGAGAATTTCAGGGTCCTTGACCCTAAGCAGTGGTGAGTCAAGAAACAAAGAGGTACCACGAGAATTCCCTCAACTAGTTTAGTGGTAAACGCTATTACAACACAGTGATAAGGAGTAGTGGAAAGCTTAGACTTCAAGAGAAGCTAGGGTAGTATAAATGAAGCAAAGGAGGAAATAAGTAGGTTATAGGGGGTATGAAAGGACGTCAAGAAGTCAAAAGGGCAAGGCGGAGAGGAGTCATGGTCATTTACATAACGACGATAAAAGAACCCTTGTAGATAAACTCCGTCACTCGAGATGATGGTACATGACCTTGGGGAATTAGGCTGGTAGCAAGCCTTTAAAAGGGAACAAGACAAGAGTCAAGATGATCAAGGTAGAGGACGAGCTTGGATCAAGAATAAAAATGTGCTTGTGAACAATGTCGAGCTAGAAAGAGGATGGATTGGGATATGAGAGACTCTACAAACTACGCAGATCATGAAAGGTCTGGAGGTCATTGGGACCGTTGAAAGGGGAATGCAAGAGTTCACGATGATCTGTTATGGGATTATCCTCTCCTAAATCGAGGGAGCACCTAGCCGCCTAGGGTACATGAGGGGTGACAGAAGGAGGAACCTTTCTACTAAGTTGGAACTAGAGGGCTAAGAGCTGAAGTCTCGGAACTAGCTATAGAGTAAGTCATTGAGCCAACCGAGTATAGACAAGTAAGTGGAACGTTTAATAAATGTTCTATTGAATGGCAGAGAATTCGAGGAAGCACATGGAAGTTCCGATGAAGGATTGAGAATATGTGTAGGTGACTCGTGTTCAAGAATATGCATAGTGGAGTACGACGAGGAAAAGCATTACCAAGAAGGAGGAAATCATTAAGTTACCTTACCCAAGGTGCCCCACTCTGAGTGGGAGCGGCATAGTAGGATGTCATCCAGAGGAAGCGGCTAGTTAAGGATAAGTAAGACACGTTCCGTTAAGCCACTAAGAACCCAGACTATGAGATTAAGGCCATATGCAGGCATCAATCGAGACAAATGACGTGAATGAGGTATGTTAAAGCCTACCCAAGGAAATCCGCTATTGGAAACTTTAACCCTAACAATAACGAGAAGATACTCAATGGAGTTTGGTGACCAAATATAGTACGAAGCATCAACGGAAGATTAGTAAAAGTAAAGAAGCAAGGAGAACACCATAGGACGTTACAGAAACAATACAGTGGTCGTCCACCGGGCGATGTATGCGTCAAGGAAGATAGCTAGGACAGACCGAAGTAGGAATATAACAAACAACAAGAAAGCATTAGGTTGATTACCAGTAGATAACAATCAATCCATAGGAAGTCCATCAAGAAAGTAAGGTAGAATCGTGGTCGTTAAGACTAGTCAAAGGGAGAACCTTATAAGTCAAGGACTCAAGGTACATTAGTAAGAAGAGAATATGAGAACCTAGATGACTACATCGAGAATAAAGGACATCATCTAGAACTAGCGAGTAATATCAAGAAGAAGAGTCACGAGTAACGAAGTAAGAGGGATATAAGTTTAGGGAACCTGCTAGAATACCCCAAAGTGAAACCAATATTGCCTATGTTGGTGAAAGGTGTCAATCTCTCGGGTAAAACTCTATTGGACGGGGAAACCATATGAGGAATTTCAGCTAGGGTCTAAGAGTAGCGGAATGGATAGTATGAGAACTTCAAATTCAGGTGGCGATAGGGAAGTGCTAAGTTAGGTATCAGGAGTGAACAGGTAAGCCAAAGGGAAGTTCATGACTCTTGAAGGGAGTCATATAGTTGTTAGAAAGCTAGAGAAAGATGCAAAGGATGCCTTTAATGCATACATGAAGTAAAAGCAGTAGTATGAGATTTCAGAGTTAAGCAAGAAGTAAAGAGGAGATGACCACTCAGTTTATGGTTAAAGGATAAGACGAGGCATCAAGGAAGTAAGGGATGCAAAGTTAGGAGATACAAGGACCTAGGTGGCCTATGAGGTCAACCCTAGATGAGAGTTACGTTAAAAGAGTTTTACCATCTGACTAGATGGAAGATAAAACGCCATCAGTGACCTTGTGTTGGAGGGGGGCATTAACATCTCATGTAACGAATAATGGATAGTTATCGTTCCGACATATGTCCAAGGTGCAGCATAGGTGATGTGAGGTGTTAAGAAGCCACAACAACATTGAAGTTGCAGGAAGTGGAGAGAAGGATTTTTAGGTCATGTCGTATAAATTAAGGGAAATACAAATCCTCGAAGTGAAAAGGATTACCACAAGCGATGCTGAGGGTAATCACAGCGGACAAATTTTGAGGGTGAAATTTCTGTAAGTGTGGAGGAAATGTGATACCTCTACTTCGATTTAGGTTCAACATCAAGTACTGAATCAGTTGGACCAATAAATTGAATCGGAATTTTGTCCCATCACATCCTGGACCCAAGTTGGAAATTTTTGAAAGGGGCAATGAGTCACTCAACCTATTCGATGCTACCGAGCTAGATGAGAATACCTGTTATGGTCAAGAGTACAAATAAGAACTATAGTAAGCTATTCAAGACGAGGACGAAATTTTTATAAGGGTGGAGGAAATGTTACTCCCTGCTCTTCCAAAAATTCAAAATGACTATGGTCAAGTTCCACAGTAATATCAACGAGGACTAAAAATGTTAACTGTCGGTTTAAGCGGTGTCAAATTTGGACATAAAATGAGGAAGTTACGGACGTTAATTGAGTTTTGGATTAAACTCACACATAATTGTGAGATTACCAAAATATCCTCTAACTAATTAAACCCTAGACCTCTACTCTACCTCACTCGGCCTCACCTCTTTTATCTTCCCACCGAAAGCAACTTGCTCTCGGGAAATCCAAGCAATAGCGGCGTCATCACCGGAAGACGGCTCTCCAAACCGGTGCTTACTCCGTGCGAGACCACTGAGGAGGTTTGCGAGACGGGATGAATCTCGATCCGGCGGGCATCAGTCGCAGGGATCGCGGGAAGCATCTCCACCGGGTTGTTGTTCCCCTCTTCGTGTCCGTCTGATTCCCTATCAGAAAAATCCCCAATTCTCCCGTTGGGGCTTCAACTAGGTGAGCATCTTGATTAAGCAAGCTCGTCTCTGTGTTATTACTATTGCCAGGGGAATCTCCTTGTTATTGCTATCTCCGCCCAGCCTTGGACGATGGGGGGAAGCGGACAGGAGGTGGCGGTGGAGGACTTGCTATTGGGTAATCAAGGCAAGGAGAAGGGAGGCAGAGCACCATCATTCCCTCTACTACGAGAGCTCTCATGGTCATTGCTATCTCCGTTGTGGACGATGAGAAGCAGGCATGAGGTGACGATTGAGGATTGACCAAGGGAGGAGCATCGACGGCAGGCTTCTTTTTCCCCTCTACTATGAGATCTGCTTGGTTAAACAAGCTCGTCTTGTTGTTATTGACATCTCCGCCCTGACGTGGATGTCAAAAATGACCAAAGCAAGCTAGTCCAATTTATTCCATTTGCCAAGCAAGCTGCTCCATTAATTAGCTTGGAGCAAAAATCAGATCCAGTTCTGATGGAAGTAAGGTGAGTGTAAAGGGGGTAAATTCTACGCCTTACGGTTTTTCAAATATTCGTCTTGAGTATTTTCAAGTATTGATTTACGTGATGTATGTGCAGTGTTTAATTCATGTTTGAGATTGCATGATTATGTTTGATAGTATGTGCTTTGGTTGAGCTATGATTTGAAGTAAAGATGTATGAGTTTATCTCTTACCTTGAAGTTTACGTTTATGAGTGATTATTAAAGCTTAAGACCCATCCCTTTTAAGAAATACTTCACCTTCGAAGAAGGTGAAATTGTTTTTAAGTGTTTTTAGTCACTAGTGCCAGTCCGTTGCCATTTGAGATTTTCAGATAGAGCAGCAGTTATGCTCTTGAGATCTTTGAGACAGAGCAGCAGTTATGCTCTTGAGATATTTAAGTTGAGCAGTAGTTATGCTCTTGAGATTTTTAAGATGAGCAGCAGTTATGCTCTTGAGAATCGTGGAAGAAGAGCCTTCCACGATAAGTTTAAGTTTAAGGAAAGCCTTGATGGCTTCTCATACGTATGAGTTGGCAACCGGACTAGCTAGTGAGGGATCCATGTGTGAGTCAAGTATTTAAGTTGAGATTTAAGCTGTAAGAATGGAGAGTAACAGTTACTCCCATACAGTTTTAAGAGTTAAGATTTTTAAGAATGGAAGTACAAACAACTTCCCTCAGTTTGAGTTTAAGTGTTTGAGAAGAAGTGCAAAATTATTAGAAAGTTTAAAACGTAAGGGCGTAGATTGACCCCAACTCACTCACCAGGCCTTAGTAAGGGAATGAGCGAGAACCAGATCGGTAGCAGCTAGCTAGAGAAGCAGTTAGAGAACAGCGAGTTCGAGAGGAAAAGTTCGAGGGCAGCCAGCTAGAGGAGGGCAGTGCAAGCGTCACGGAGGATGCCTCGTTAAGATTTTCACTAGCAGCAACGACAGAGACTACCTAGTTATTTGCATTTTATGATTATGAGTATAGACTAGAGATCAGATTTAGATTTTAAAGTTTGAGATTAATTTGCCCACGTGTTAGGGCTTTGCTTTGAACAACAAGTGTGTGTTTTCAGTAATTTATTTATGAAAATTTTTCCCGCTGCAATTTAAGATTTGAGTATTTTATTTATCAAGGGCATTTTAGTAAAAGTAGTACCCGACCGGGTTAGGGTGTTTCAGAAGTTCCAACTAAACTAGCAAACAAAAGCAGTAAATGTTGTGTTCCAAGTTTGAGAGAGGTCACTCAGATATGGTTCCCCCTAGATTGCAGTTAAGCCAATTTGTAATTCACCCAGTCCAATTTCAATGATAGTTATACTGCGGAAGGTTCTTAGACAGTCTGAAGTCTCGACTAAAGGTCTCAAGACCCTCTCAATCTGAATCACCAGCGGCGACTAACCTCCACCGGAGTAAACAGACTGAGGCCCTAATGTGCCAAACCGCCTCTACTGGAGTTAATCCATTACAGAATAGTGAACCGACTCCTCGACTAAATTCGTCAATTCACTACCTTCAATTAAGGGTGCTCTATAAACCTAGGAAGATATTCTCTTTCTAGGTAAAAGCAGGAACTACATGAATTTGTTCAGGATTCATGCAATTCAGTAAATCATGCCTCAATTGAATATAATCAGTACCAAAGAACTTGTACTTGGGTTCATACAACCAAACCTAACATACAAATCTAGGGTTCTTCATACCCAGGTGGGTGAGAGAGTTTACTCCATAGAGAGAGAAGAGAAATTTGCTTCAGATGCGGAAATCATTCTGTGAATGATGAAAATATGCTTCTGCTAATCAATCGGCACTTCTCCAATCTTCTCCCGATCTCCAATGGTGTTGGAGATCGATTATTTAAGGCGCTTGGAAGTTCTGTTCGTCGCTCTCTCTAGGTTTTTTGCTTTCTTTCTCTAAAAATCGGATACCCTTCCAAAAGAGGCCTTCTTCCCTTCAAAAGCTCCAGATCGCGATACCCGGCGTCAATACCCGGTCGGGTATTTTAAAACACAGCGCAATGGGGAAGCGGAAATACCCGATCGAGGTTTAGAATACCCGATCGGGTATTTATGCCTTCTGGCCGGGGCCCCTTCTGATCTCCTGGCCTCCAAAGGAGCTTCCCCTGGTGCTTCCTTCTCGTTTACCCGGTCGGGTATTTCGGGGCCTGGCCGGTTATTTTCTCCTTCCAGCTCCTTTCGCTCCAACTCTCTACTTTTGGACCCGAAACTCGTCTCCACGCCTCCACGTCCACGCCAAGTCCTGAAATATGACATAAACGAACAACCTAGCGTGAATTCGGCTTAAAACACGAGAATCGACTCTCAAACGGTTCAAGATTGGTGGTTAAAACATGTGGAGCACAAATCCCCCTTGCTGTACAATTTGGACTCGGTACTAAGAGTTCGTACTCGTGCACGTTATATCATTACGACACAATCAAGCGACTATGTTTTTATATGACTAAATTAATAATTCAATCACATGTCCATCAACATTACAAGACATTTGGAGCATGAATCCCCTTATTTTACAATTTGTACTCGGTAGTACTTGTGCACATTTTGTCATTATCACACAATTAAGGGGTTTATGTGTTTCTATGACTAAACCAATCACTGAATCACAAGTCCATCAACATTACAAGACATTTGGGTCACAAGTCCCCCTTATTGTAGCAATTTGGACTCGGTACTAATAGTTCGTACTCGTGCATGTTTTTCATTATGACACTTAAGTGGTTTATATGACTAAACCAATCAATGAATCACATGTAAATGAACAATACGAGAGATTTGGAGCATAAATACCCCCTTCTTGTACAATTTGGATTCGGTTCTAAGAGTTCTGATAGACCGATAATTGCACATGTTTTCACCCCCATTCTTGAGCCGTTTGAGAGGTTGATTCTCGTGTTTTAAGCCGATTTCACGCTAGGTTGTGCGTTTATGTCATATTTTAGGACTTGGCATTGGAATCGAGGCGAAGAAACGAGTTTCGGATCGAAAGGAGCTCGTTTGGGTCGAAGTGGGCTGGAGGACAAAAATACCCGGCCATGACCAGAAATACCCGGCTGGGTATTATTTTGAGGAGACCGAGTATTTATCGTTTTGGATGTCTGAGGAACAAAGGGGGTCCCGGTCGTGAAGCTTAAATCCCCGTTCGAGGATTATTGGCATAGACCGGGGATTTTTCCCTGAGGCGAAACGCGCGTTTCAATTATACCCGGTCGAGGTCCAAAATACCCGACCGGGTATTTCGACCGGGTATCGCGACAGGCAGCAGTTTTAAAGGAAAAGAAGGCTAAAAGTCAAAGGGTTCCGAGTTTTAGAGAGACAGAGTGATTCCTAGAGAGAGAAAGCGACGAACCAGAGTTCCCAAGTGCCATAGCTTGATCTTCATCACCATTGGAGCCCGGTTTGAGCTTGGAGAAGTACCGATTGACAACCAGGAGCAGAAACTCATCCTTCACAGTATGATTTCCGCGTCTGAATCTGCTTTTGCTTCTCTCTCCATGGAGTAGTTTCCCCATTCATCTGGGTATGGGGAACCCTAGATTTGTATGTTAGGTCTGATTGTATGAACCCAAGTACAGAGTTTATGATTTGATTATATTTGATTGAGGCTTGAATGATTGAATGACTTGAATCCTGATCACATTCCTGTTGTTTCTGCTTTAACCTAAAAAGAGAATATCTGCCTAGGTTGATAGAGCACCCTTAATTGGAGGTAGTGAATTGGTGACTTTAGTCGAGAAGCCAATTCATTATTCTGTACCGAATTCAATTCGGTAGTGGAGGTTTGGTTCGTTAGGGCCTGAATCTGTTTACTCCGGTGGAGGTTAGTCGCCCGCTGGAGACTCAGATTGAGAGGGTCTGGAGACCTTTAGTCGAGACTTCAGACTGTTTAAGAACCTTCCGCAGTATAACTTTCATGAAAACTGAACTGGGTAAATTGCAATCCGGCTTAACTGCAGTCTAGGGAGAACCATATCTGGGTGACCTCTCTCGACTTGAAAACAACCGTTTAACTTGCTTTGTTTGTTTGTTAATTTGGACTTGCACTAAAGTTTCACTGCTAGATAACAAGAATTCACCGAGTAGTCATCAAATCTAGGACCCGGGTTGACATTAAAACCCAAACCCGCTATACTACACTTTAGGAAGTGGTTACACTTGGCCATTTTCTAGAGTGACAGTAGAAGTGAGTCAAGTTCGTACCCCTGCACGTTTGGTAATTATGACACAATTAAGTGGTTTATGTGTTTATATGACTAAACGAATCATTGAATCACATGTCCATCAACATTAAGAGACATTTGGAGCACAAATCCCCCTTATTGTACGATTTGGACTCGGTACTAAGAGTTCGTACATGTGCATGTTTGGTCTTTATGACACAATTAAGCGGTTTATGTGTTTATATGACTAAACCAATCAATGATTCACATGTCTATCAACATTACAAGATATTTGGAGCACAAATCCCCCTTGTTGTACAATTTGGACTCGGTACCAAGAGTTCGTACTCGTGCATGTTATGTCATGACACACTTAAGCGGTTTATGTTTTTATATGACTAAACAAATAATTCAATCACATGTCCATCAACATTACAAGACATTTGGAGCATGAATCCCCTTATTATACGATTTTAATCGGTACTTAGAGTTCATACTCATGCACATTTTGTCATTATCACATATTTAAGCGATTTATGAATTTATATGACTAACCCAATCAATGAATCACAAGCCCATCAACATTACAAGACATTTGGAGCACAAATCCCCCTTATTGTACGATTTGGACTCGGTAATAATAGTTTGTAGACGTGCACGTTTGGTCATTATGACACAATTAAGCGGTTTACGTGTTTATACGACTAAACCAATCAATGAATCACATGTCCATCAACATTACATGATATTTGGAGCACGGATCCCCCTTATTGTATAATTTTTACTCGATACTAAGAGTTCGTACTCGTGCACATTTGGTCATTATGACACAATTAAGCAGTTTATGTGTTTATATGACTAAACCAATCAATAATTCACATGTTCATCAACATTACAAGAAATTTAGAGCACGAATCTCCCTTATTGTACAATTTGTACTAGGTTCTAAGAGTTCGTACTCGTGCACGTTTGGTCATTATAACACAATTAAGCGGTTTATGTGTTAATGTGATCAAACCTATCAAAGATTCACATGGTCGCCAACATTACAAGACATTTGGAGCACGGATCCTCCTTATTGTACAATTTGGACTCGGTACTAAGAGTTTGTACTTGTGCACGTTTTGTCATTATGACACAATTAAGTGGTTTATGTGTTTATATGACTAAACCTATCAATGATTCACATGTCCACCAACATTACAAGATATTTGGAGCACGAATCCCCCTTATGGTACAATTTGGACTCGGTACTAAGAGTTCGTACTCATGCACGTTTTGCCATTATGACAGTTAAGCGGTTTATGTGTTTATATGACTAAACCAATCAATGAATCTCATGCACATCAACATTACGATAGATTGGAGCATAAAACCCCCTTATTGTACAATTTAGACTTGAACTAAGAGTTCATACTCCCGCAGGATTGGTAATTATGACACAATTAAGCGGTTCATGGTGAACATATAAGCTGACAGTGGAAATATTCTATATATTTTTTACAAATATAATATTTTCACAAAATTGTGTTGCTTTTAATTACTTTTATTCATTCTAGTAATTTATTTTATTTTTCATTCATGTAATGTTTTCATGTTAATATATATGTAATGTTAATATATATGTAATGAGTAACATGTTAGTCACGATTCATGAAATAACTGCGAATAGCCTAAACCCAATAGTATATGAATATAAACATGATATTCTTTCTGATTATTGAATGTGTAATGAATATAAATAAAACTTAAATTATTTTGTCGACCCTACCAGATCGTAAGCATTCCTACAAATGTAATCAAAAGCACGATTCTACGTAAAACCGTTTTAGTGACCTAGAAGCGCAAGACTGTAAGTTTTTAAGTTTTAAAACGTAAATTTTAACTATATAAGTATATGAAAAGCGCGATTATATGTAAAAGCGTTTTGGTAAATATATAAATTTGTACGCTTCAAAACGAAATTTTGAGTACATTAATTCCTACTAATCGCCATTTTTGCAAAGCTGAATTTTAGGGAAGGATGAAGTTTCTGCCGTGGATAAAAAGGAACCGCCGTTAGTGCTCCAAATGTACCGCGTTGGGCAACAACACGAGCCCAACCTGAAACCCCTCCATATAAAAACCCTCAAAGCGCCGGACGGAACTTCGCAGTCAGCACGCGGAACAGTCACAGAATCAACAGGACCGCCGCTCCTCCTCCTCCCTCTATTTTCCCCGGCTCGGCGTCTCCATCTCGCTCTCTTACTCCGTAAACCCTACCATATCCAATCCATATTCGTGCAATGGGTAGGCCTTCGCAATTCCTTATCGCCGTTTATTGATTCTGCTCTCTCTTTTATCCGTTGGCGAAGAACTTCTTCGATGCTCGATGCTCGTCTCTCTGCTTCCGATCTGACTGGCTGTTACTTTCTAGCTGGTGGTTTTGGTTTAGTTCGCCTAATTTGATGTGAAAACGCGTGCTTAGCATTGCCTTGTAGTTATAGTTGGGAGTTTGTGAATTTGTTATTGTTTCATCACTCGATGTCCGTCTCCCTCTGCTCGGGTTTATCCCGTAGCAGTTCAATGAATTGTTGTGCTTCGTGTATGAGTTCTATGAGGTTAGGCAGTAGTTTAGGATTTGTTTGGGGGATTATTGGGGAAATTTTGTGGTTCTGCTTCTGTGAGAATCTGCAGTAATTTTTTTGCTTGGAGCTCCATTATTTATGGATTAGTTGGATTCATTGCCTAGTCTGGTGCTGCTATTGTTTCATTGACATGGATGACACTGTGTTATCCTAACTTGGTGGCGGGTCTTAACATTGGTCTACTGTCTGCTCTTGTGGTGTTTGTTGATAGATATTGAAGAAGATATCCGTGCATTGCAGCTTGATTCTGCAGGTGGTAATCGTAATGTATACACTATCCATCTTTTATAAGTCAGTTGTTGAAGTTGTGGATTCACTTCTTACACTGTATGCTGTTAAATTGAATAATGTGTAGAAGAGAATAATGGGGCCATAAATCCAGAAGATGCACAGCCTGAACATGTTGAAGAGGTCGATAAAATGGATGAAGGTTGGTGGCTTAGGCATGATTGTAGCGATTGGATTTTTTTTTTTTTTTTTTCCCCCTTTTCACACATTCTTCCGCCTGCACATAGTTGTATTGAGTTCTTTTAGGCGCAACCCTTACAAGTAAAGAATCATTAAGGCATTTCTAAAGGGTTTGGAATGCATTCCATGCCATTTAGATAGTTGTTATCTTACAAGCCATTTAGTTCCATAGTGCTAAAACCTGTATGACACTATGACTATGTATGTTGGGTCTTTTGAGTCCTTGCAGCTTGGCTGTAAATTAGGCAAATGTTCCCTGGGTCTTTATTCTTCATATGTGCAACTTATGTGAGAATGCATCCTCACGAACTGGTCCTTCACATGTAGACTAGGGGACAAAGAAACGATGATCCTATGGGGTTTTTTTTTTCTTTCTTGTGAATATAAGACGCTGGTTGTCTGCGGTTTAGATCCTTTTAGATGCTGCTGCTTACTTTTTTGGCTGGTTGCAAAATAGTTTATGTTTTTTGGTTGATGGAGGACAATGCACTATTTGCCGTGGGAATAACATCTACTGTTGAAGGGCTTCTTTTGTGACATTAAGTTTGATCTTTCTTAAGTTTTTCCTCTCTTTAACTTGCTTTTCCTTGATTCAAGCAACAAACTCTTGGATGTCCTGGAGAAACTTGATATATAATCTGATGGCTAGCTTGTGAACTAGTTTAGTGGAGTATTAATTATGCTTGGTGCTGTATGAATTGGTCTCCTTATTGGTTTTGGTTTAAATATTGGTAGATTCAAAACCCGACACTTCTGTGAGCAGCGAGGAGGTGCAGCAAGCTGAGGCAGAAGGTCTAATGGGCCACTTCTGCCGCTATTTTCTGATTTTATAGTTTATTTCTATTTCTCTACTTATCGGGATTGGTTATGCAGTGCCACACAAGGAAGTACGTGCACCAGAAGTGGAAGAGCCATCTAAGGAGGAAGTGGGGAATAAGAAGCGGCATCTAAATGTTGTTTTTATTGGACATGTTGGTAAGTTGGCTTGGATATTGGTACTTCCATTAAAATTGAAGATATCTGCACAAGTTATGTAACGCAGCTGGTTGTCTTTTCATAGACAGTTCTCAGCTTAGTATCTTGAAGGATGCTGTATTCATTGTTGTATTTTTATCTCATTGCTTATTTTTCAATTTTTTTGTTTTCTCAAATACATTAGCTGAGTTGTTTCTAACTTCCTTATTTCTTTTTGAAGTACTAAGATAATTTACTTTGGGTTTGCAGATGCTGGCAAGTCCACCACCGGAGGCCAGATACTGTTTCTCAGTGGTCAGGTTGATGACCGTACAATTCAGAAATATGAAAAAGAAGCAAAGGATAAAAGTAGAGAAAGCTGGTACATACTGGTTCTCAGAATGGATTAACAGTAAATGATATTATGTTCTTTTTTGGCTTTATTGAATGAAATGCAAAAAAAGAAAAAAACTCCCTTAGTTGCGCTCCATATGATTGAAGCTATCTCTGAATTGAAGAGACTTGTGGTCGTTTAGTATGCTATACACCCGACTTGAGATGTTATGTTGGCCAATAGAGCAGATTTTGATGGCTATTGTCAGGATTCTTAGTTTTATTTAACCCGTTTAACCCATCATTAATTGGTCCTGATTTATAGGTACATGGCGTATATCATGGACACCAATGAAGAGGAGAGACTCAAGGTTTGTTCTGAGTGGCTTCTCGCTGAATCATATCCCTGAGATGTTGCTTAGCTATAGTATAATGTATCTTTTCATCAATTCCTTGGTCTTGCTTATGTATATGTCATGTGTTGCTGACTGTAGGGAAAAACTGTTGAAGTTGGAAGAGCTCATTTTGAAACAGAGACAACAAGATTCACCATTTTAGACGCGCCGGTGAGTGAATGTTGCTTGTATCTCGTCTACATTGACTTAAATTTAAGTTAGATTTGTCGGTTGGTGCCTGGCATTGGTGTTATGGTCTTGTTCATTGGAAATGTGCTACCCACAAATCTCGCTGCCCACTCTCTTGTTCTTCGTCCCCTCTCTGCTCCATTGTTGAAGTCCAGTTTAATGTGTTACTACCTATTTATAGGATGGCATTGTTGCCAAATCTGTAAGAAGAAGTTTAAAAACTTACCATAGAGGACCATAAATCACTCACGATGGTATGTTGGTGATTGATCAGCCGCCATTCCATCCTTGTTTTCATGCTGTGAATGCTATTCCATCAAAGAAGTTTCAGTCACATGTGTCATTAACACAATCATTACTCTAAGTAGGATAGTTATCGAAGTGGTCTTGTGCTTCCAAATTCTTCTGAAAGAAGTTTGAAAACCGACCACTTGAGAATTTAGAAATTACTAGCGATGGGCTGCTTTGTGATTGGTGTGCTACAATTCATCAGTGGCTTCATGCATTGGTGCTGTTGCATCAAAGAGGCCTCAGATACATTGTTCATGAACACGATTATTAGTCAAGTAGAAGGATAGTTAGAAAGTGCAGCTAGGCCCATAATTAAGGAATCCTTGAATAGTGTGTGGTATTCATTCCTAAGGAATCCTCTGTTTAGTATGGTACTTGGTGAACAGTTGACTTTCTCTCCTTATCTTTTCCTTAGCCACTTTGTATAGTAGATATTTGCATATGCATCGGCCTTCGGATGCTATCTGGCTTTCCTGTTGAGTAAAGTAGAATGTAAAGTACTGTTTAAATTATGTTAGACAAATGATCCTAGGAAAGTAGTTATAGTTTCGGACTTCCACAGAACTCTTAGTTAGGAACCAAGATTGCAATGCCAATCTATGGTGGGGTAATTTGGAAGCAAGTTTTTGTTTTGTTTGTCTGTCTATACATGTTAAATTTGTCCCGCATGCCATTAAATCCTTTTCCAATAATAATATCTTTATGTTCTTTGAATGAATACAGGGTCACAAGAGTTACGTTCCAAATATGATAAGTGGAGCATCTCAAGCTGACATTGGGGTTCTTGTAAGTGTTAACTACAAGTCTGTTAGTCAATTTTAGTTGCAGGTTCCCCAATATTAAAGTTTTTGAACCCTTGTTCCATTTGCTTAGGTAATTTCTGCACGAAAAGGTGAATTTGAAACTGGATATGAGAGAGGTGGCCAAACCCGTGAACACGTTCAGCTGGCAAAGACCTTGGGTGTCTCTAAGCTGATTGTCGTTGTCAACAAAATGGATGATCCTACTGTAAATTGGTCAAAAGAAAGGTGACTTATTTTTGGGCACTATTTCCTTGAGCTATTCAAGTTCAAGTAATGCGTTTTGTTTACTCTGGTCTGGTTCATCGATTATTAGGTATGACGAAATTGAATCTAAGATGGTACCATTCCTCAAGTCTTCTGGTTACAATGTAAAGAAAGGTATTAAAGTTTTCTGGTTCACTTGGATATTATTTGTGTCTTGATGCGTCTGATTAATGGGTGTGCTAGTAAAATTAAAAGCCCTGCTGGGCTTAGGAATATTATCAGTGGGAACAGACTTCTGTGGGATGATACGAGCCTATATTAATTTACTTCTTCGCACATGGTTTGATCTGCTTGGCAATTTCAGAAAGTGCTTCCTCAAAATTTTACTGTTTCACTAGTTCTTAAGCTACAGACATGTATCACCATTGCTTTTGTTTCTCTTTACACAATCATAGTGCACTTCTGGTTTTTAGGATGCCTTCTTAATTAAAATTTTAAATCAAACCACTTGTAACAGAGTGGGGTTTGCACATATTGGAGTTTGATCCTCCTTTTCTTTGTAGATCTCGTATTCCTACCGATATCTGGTCTGATAGGCGCAAACATGAAAACTAGAATGGATAAAACCATCTGTTCATGGTGGTCCGGCCCATGTCTCTTTGAAGCTCTTGATTCCATTGAAGTTCCTCCTCGAGATCCTAATGGTCCTTTTAGGTATGGTATGTTCCCCTTGTTGACTTTGTTTTTTTTCCTATCACATTGATCTGCATTTTTTCCGTTTATCACTACATTTCTTGTGTGTGGTTCGTCTATTAAAGCTCTTGGCTGTATGTTCTGCATTGGATGTCACTTCAATCAACTTATGACTTTAGAGATATACACAGTCAGCTGATGTTTTTTCTCACAAACGTGGACATAATGCAACCCTGGGGGGTTGGATTTTTACTAAAGTACGCAGCAACACAATCAATTCAAGGATTGGATTGATTAAATCGAAATTCGAACAAAAAACAAGGATGTTCTTTGGTGTTTGGATAAAACGGAATCAAACGTGCAATCTTTCACGTGGAAGAAGGCTCGAATGATATAAAGGTAGATGCCCGCCCACGATCAATGTGGTTTTGATCGATACAGAGCTAAACTCGAGCTTGGAATCCACCAAAGCTCTCACAAGTACGCAACTTGCACAAAACCTAAAGGTTTCTTTTCGATTAATCAAAGTCTAACTATTGCAACGAAAACTAGAAGGTATTTAAAGGCAAATAAACCTAAAACAAACCTAATAGAACTAGGAAACAATTAAGGTAAAAATCTAATCTAAAAAGGACACAAAATTCGGGTTTAAACTTCCTTTCTTGAAGCACAAGTAAGCTGCCAGCAAATAGTCCAAAAGCAGCTTTCATACTAACTTCGCGCCTTTCGTTCAAGACCGTCTAGAACTCCAATTCTTCATCCAATTCCTTCCCTTTGTTCACAAACATACCTAGTTTCATGTTGTGGAAGCCTTTTGACTTGAATCCCATCCATGCTTCTTGAATTGAGCTCCAAAGTAGGCTTCACAAAACAGTTTTCTGCCTTAGCCATTTCCAGGCAGTTTTCCAATTTTGAGGTAGCAACTTTGAGGCATTGGAAAACAATCTTAATGACATCTTCTGGATCCAAAAAGCATACCATTGGAAATATGACAACTTTATCTTCAAAACAAACCCTTAACCTTGAATTTTCATCAAGCCAATTGAGAGAACCATACCTCCAAAGTAGGTACCCTGAACACGGATTTTGACTTAACCAAATTCTGCTCTTCTTCTTCCCAACTTCGATAACTTCTTCGTCAAGTAAATTAAATGTGTATAATGGACCATTTGGGATCATATCAGGACATGTTTTCTGTCACAATCCAGTGTTTTGGAAATGATTTCAGTTTAGGAGGAATGTTATCATCGTGATTTTCGTTCCCAGTTCCCCTATAGAATTGTGTATTTTACTCAAGTTGCAGTTTAGTGGGTTTCTTCAACTTCTTAATACTTGACCTGTCCTCCGTAAACCATGTACTGAACATGTTACAATTATCTTTGACTTAGGATGCCCATCATTGATAAATTTAAGGACATGGGAACTGTTGTTATGGGAAAAGTGGAATCTGGCACTGTGACCGAGGGCGACTCCTTGTTGGTGATGCCTAATAAGGTTTGTATTCAGGAGTCCTTTGTATCTGCTAGGTGCTCCTCTTTTTGTTCATAATTTTGATTGTTGATTTAATCATCTTGCAGACTCTTCAGAATTTTGATTGTTAATTTAATCATCTTGCAGACCCATGTGAAAGTTGTTGGAGTATACATCGACGAAAATAAGGTTAGACGTGCAGGACCTGGGGAGAATCTACGGGTTAGATTATCTGGAATCGATGATGAAGATATATTAGCTGGTTTTGTATTGTCCAGTGTTGGTAAGATAACCATATCCCACAACTTTCCTGGCTAGTAACAGAATTTACTCTATCTCATTAATAGATCAACTTGTGGATTTGATTCGAGTAACATGAAATCCAATAAATAAATAAGACATTTTTTTGTTTGGTTTTGCGAGATTGATTGACTCCTCATTTTTGGGAAATGATCACTATTGGTTGAACTCGGTTGATGTTTGCAGAATAGTTAGCTGTCTGAGCTTTGAAGTGTATGGGCAGTATTTAAGATGGGATCTTGCTTCTGATATTTAGTTCTAACACCCAGCTGTTTGTGCAGCAAAACCTATTGTTGGAGTTACGGAGTTCATCGCTCAGTTGCAGATCCTTGAGCTGTTGGATAATGTATGCTGGTCTCCTTTCTCTATCTACTTGCTGTTGTGCATGGTATCTGAACGTAATGTATACATTTTCTGCTGTAGGCAATTTTTACGGCTGGTTACAAAGCTGTTCTGCACATCCATTCTGTTGTTGAAGAATGTGAGATCACTGAGCTAATTGAGCAAATAGATTTGAAGACTAGGAAAGCTATGAAGAAGAGACCCCTTTTTGTGAAGAATGGTGCAATTGTCAAGTGCCGTATTCAGGTAAGTACCCCTGGAATTCGATCTGCAAGTTTTCAGTAGTAGGAAAAATCCAAAATATCCTCTGGTGTTCCTTGGCTCAGTTGATGACCGATCTTTTTTCTTTCTCACCTTCTCGATCCTTGGATATGAAAAGCATATTTTGATGATTATCTCTTTTCATTACTAACAGGTGAATAGCACGATCTGCGTAGAACTTTTCTCGGATTTCCCGCAACTGGGCAGATTCACTCTTAGAACCGAGGGTAACTGGATCGACTGATTGCCCTCGGGCTATACTGAACTGTTGTGTTGACTGGCTTGGGTCTGAAATGAACATTTGACCTTGCAGGGAAGACAATTGCGGTCGGTAAAGTGATGAAACTTCCTGCAATTTCAGCTTAAGCAATTTTGTCGTATGAGGTGAGTCGGCTAATGCTTCTTAAAGACTCGTCCGGTTGGAAGTTTCCTGCGCTCAACAACTTGATCGGCTTTGTTTGTGACAGGTGATGTCCTCGCCGGTGCAAGAAGGTTAAATATTCATGTACGCTGGCTCCTTGGTTTTCTGTAGTGAACATCGACTGTAGAGTGTTTGTTGTTGCTTACTGGGTGTGGGGGTGGATGATTCTGTTATAGCCAGTAAATTTGTTCTTTAGTTGTGATAACACTCCGAGGAGAGGGGTTTTAGTTTTGCCCTCCATGGGATATGTTGTGATTTTGTGGAATAGTCGTCATACTTTAATACCCCGGTACATAACTCTTATTATGGGATCATATTCATTGCTTTTATTGTTAGTATGTTGAATGTTCATGTGGTGCGAGGTTCTGCCAGCGTAACTAGCAGCGAATCTGAATCCAACTCGGCCCGTCTCGAGATTGGGACGGCGGTGCTAGTAAGGAACAGGATAGAGAAGCAACCACAAAGGATGATCCTTTCTTCTTCTGGTTGAAGAACTCGCTTTCGGTAGAGGTAGAAGCGGTGGCAATGGTTTCTGGTGCAGATGCCACCGTGTTGTTATACCAACTGAATGCTTCAGACATTGATTCACACATGCTGCCCTTAGAATAGTAGTGCTAGAACAAGTAAACTCGTTATTAAGCAAACTTGGATACAGAGGAATTACATTACAGGATACAGCAGCTGCTGATGGTGCTCTTTTACTGCTGCTTCACTAAGTGAAATGAGCGCGCATCATGGGAGTGGCGATGGTGAAGTACTGAACCAGCGTCTCCCTGGACGGAAGGCATTCCTTGATCACCGGGACCTCGACGAATTTGTGACCCCATCGGCACAGACCTGGGAACTTGTGAGGGTCAAGCAGCTTCATCTCCCCAATTTCTTCCATTACCTCAACCCAAAGTGGGATCCAACCCAACACCAAATCCAAATACCCAATCCTCTCCACCCTTCCTTCCCCTTGTTCGTCATCGTTGTCGTCGCCCCCAGTGCCGAAGAATTTCTTGCCCTGAATCAGCTTCTCAAGATGCTCAAACCTTTCCATCGCAACTTCTATGGCCTTGTCCTTCTTTTCTCCTTTCAGCCGCCAGTAAGTATCCCATGCTCCAGGCGCGCACTGTTGAAAACGACCAACAGCAAAGCAAGTGGATGAATGAATGAATGATACAACAAGAGGCGGAGAAAAGAAAACCCATTTGGCTATTGTTCTCACTGTGTACCTTTTCGTCGGCGAATTTGGCCCAGAAGCGAGCTTGGGATCTTGGATAAGGATGCTTGGGGAGCAAGGAAGGGGATGAAGGCCATGTCTCGTCGATGTATTCGAGGATTGCGAGCGATTCAATGATTGGGTTTTCGCCATGGACGAGCACGGGGACTTTCTTGTGCACGGGATTGTAATGGAGAAGGATGGGGCCCTTGTTGATAAGATCTTGTTCAAGGTACTCGTACTCGTGTATCCCTTTCAGCTTCAGTGCCAATTCCAGCCTGAAGCAGAACGGGCTGTACTTGGCTCCGATCAACTTCAACTCCGCCATTGCAGAAGCAAGATCTAGGGAGGAGAGATACAGTTGCAAGATTGAGACGAGACGAGATCCACGAACTGAAACTTACCGCTTCGATGGTAGGGACTAGATATGGACGAAAGTTATGGTCAGCATGTGGCTTGTGACATCATGGCTTGCGTTGCGTTTGATGGAATTATTTTCATTTATAACTACTGTTGACTCATTTTCTCACTACTGCTCTTCTTCAATGCCAACTTGAAAATTGCATCAATGTAAGAGTTGAAGCATTGCCTCTGCAACACAGCCAGCAGCTTTGAACTAATTGTGTGGACGAAAAAGTCTGAATCAAAATCCTAATTATCGTGATCAACTTTTATAGTCCCCAACTTATTCAAAGTACACATAGCTAGACTTATTAATGGAGAAAAAGATTTAAGTAGAAACTCGATGCTGCAGAGCAGTGTGGTATTTTTCATCACTTGATCCGATTGACAGGGACGAGGAGGAGCGGTTCTTTCTTGGACACAGTCAAGCTGACGCCACTCTGTTCTTCCATGGTCACATCCTCCGCCGTCATCCCATCGGGCAATTTCCAATCGAAGCAACACAACAGATTCGCCAGCGCAATTTCCACTGTAATCGTTCCCATGTGTATTCCAGGACAGACTCTGCGCCCGGATCCAAAGGGCAGGTACTCGAAGCTCTGCCCTTTGAACTCCAACGAGCTGTCCTCGAATCTCTCCGGCAAGAACTTGTCTGGTTCCGGCCAGTGATTCGGGTCTCGCCCGATCCCCCAAGCGTTGATGTAGATCATCGTCTTTGGGGGAACGTCGTATCCGTTGATTTTCAACGGGGAGATGGATTCTCTGGGGAGTAGCAGGGGCGCCGGTGGGTGGAGTCGCAGAGTTTCTTTGATGACCAATTTGAGGTACTCGAGTTTCTCGACGTCGTCTTCGGTGACTCTGTTTTTGTCTCCGACGACGTCTCTGACTTCTGCCTGTGCTTTCTTCATTAGTCTGGGGTTGGCTAGAAGCTCGGCCATGGCCCAGTTCACAGTCAGTGCAGCCGTGTCAATTCCTCCCAAGAAAAAGTTCTGTGACAAATCAATGTCATATCAAGTAAAGAGATTAGTTCAATATCATATCAGGAAAAAACAAAAAAAATGTAACTCGACTGCTAATACTTTCAAATGGAAGACATTTCAATTTCCAAATGATTTCTCTACTTGTAAAAAATAGTATAATGGTCAATGGTGGTATATACTAATACTAGGCAACCTCATTAGGTATCGGTGGATTTCTGGAGTGAGTCAATTTGATTTGATCGTATATTAAAATTGTCTCATTGCGGTGCATCATTTCACAAAACTTTTGTCATATCAATTCAGATTGATGCGAAACAAGAAAATTCAAAACTTGTCTCGGCCCAGTTGGTGCATCCCCATTTTGTGTTGTTAAACTATAAAATCTAATCCAATTACTTCATTCTAAGACAATCGAACTCATCCAATTCCATATCAAAACAACTCGCCTAGCTAAAGCACAAAAGTAAGCAGATGTTCATTCTTACACATATGTAAACTTTTTTATGGCAAATATCTATCAACTCATCAACCAATGTTATGTTTTCATGCTTATGATCAAGCGTATTAACCAATCACACGAATTTCATCCACCACTACTTATTGCGTGATTAGTGTGGGATTAATGATTGTATAGAATCTATTATTTCGATTATAAAACTAAAGTTACGTCATCATTTCATCTAACACAAACAATGACATAGAAACGTTTGTTGAAATAAATACTGTATAATTGATTTCTCTTTTACTTTGATAAAATCGAACTTATCAAAAACGATTTCTTTCCCTTGAAATAGATACCGATACTCCGACTGCAAGATGGACCCAAAAAATACAGAGAGAAGGCCTTACCAGGAGAAGAGCCTTAATGTTATCCATTCCGAACTGAGACTTGCCACCGCCAGCGAGAGGTTGTCGAGATTGCTCCCTGTAAATTCCCAGCAGCACGTCGATCATGTCTTCCTGATCATCTCGTTCCCTTCCTTTCTGAAGGTGTTCATCGATGACATGCTGGAAGAAACCGTCGAGCTCGCCAAAAACCCTCTCGATCCTCGCCCGATGACCGGTCAATTTATCCACAACCCAACCCAATCCCCGCGGGAAACACTCCTCTGCCGACATGCTCCCGGCGACGACCTCTGCCTCGTGAATCACCTCGTGAAACCTGTTCTTGTCGAACTCGGTCCCGCGGTAGTCGAATCCGAACGACATCCTGAACGTTATGTTCGCCGTGAGGGAGTAGAGTTTCTCGGTGAGGTTGATTTGATCAGCTCCGGAGGTGACGATGGAGTCGATCAGCAACCCGACTTCCTGTTCCCGGACCAACCGAAACGACCTGAAACAGAGCGAGCGGCGGAGCTAGGTTATATCCAGTAAGTGCTACTACCCAGCTCAATTTTGAAATACGGATAAATGTAACATGTGACATTCGTATAAATTTAGAAAATTGACTAGTCGCTCGCTACGTATCACGATTCAAAATCAATCCTCTCTCGTTTAGATTTCTGGGTCCGCCAGCCACTGACCTGACCCTCTTGAGGCTGAAGAGCTCGAGAATGATGATCTTCCTCATGAAGCGCCAGTTGTCGGCGTAGGGGGAGAAGGCGACGTCGAGGTAGTCGTAGGTGAGGCGGCGCGTCCCTGCCATGGAGGGGCGGCTGCAGGTGGCGAGGTCGTGGAGTTTCATCACCTCTCTGGCGGCTTCAGGGGAGGAGATCACGACGGCAGGGACGCGGCCCAAGTGGAATTGCATCACGGGACCGTATTTCTTGGAGAGCCGCCAGAGTGACTGATGGGGCAGAGCGCCGAGCTGATGCAAGTTGCCCAGAATCGGAAGCTTAGGAGGAGTTGGTGGTAGATTCGTTTTTTTACAAGATAGTAAGTAGTTCCTGATCAACAAGGCCAGAAGGGGAACAAGGGAGAGGATGATGAGGATGAGGGGCGCCATTGCAGCTTTGTTAGAGGTTGATCTTCTTGTTGTTTGATTGGAAATATATATAGGATCAGGATGGTTGGGGGGGATGAAGATGAACTGTCAAGTCCAAAATTTGCGTACGATTCTAATGTCCTACTTTTCCATGGACCATAGTGGCTTGTATTGTATTGTAGCAGCCATATGAGAAAAAGGGAGGGAGAAATCACAGAGGTTTACGTGTCGATCAAAGACAAGTAAATTATAGTTACTACCTATACTTTTTATACTTCATAATTTGGTCTCTAAACTTTATTTTTTATTCGAGAAATGTCACTTAAAAATTACGTTTCGATATCCAAAAAATTTAGGATTTTGCTACGGTGACATGCACTTTCCAAGCGGTGGCGGTGGTAGTGCGGTGACCAACTATGCAATTAACCCTGAAAAATATACTATCACTAACAAAGATGTACAATTAATAGTCTGACACTTATTTATAGAAAAAGAGTACGCTACTTACATATTTTATGTAGATGAACATTAGAGATGCTTCCATTCATAACTACGTAATCAATTCCTTAAAAAAAACTACGTAATCAAGTTTTACTATGAAGAAAAAAATTTGGCATGTGATGGAGTTTAGTATGTTCCTGAAATGTTTTTCCTAGTAGATATTATCTTTTTTTACCACAACACGGGTTATGCACCGGAAATTGAAGGTATGAAGGATATAAGTTATGATACAGAGTTCACCAATAGTCAGTCAGACAATGTATTGTCTTCGATTGGGTGCCCAAATGACAGACATATAACAAATATGACCAACAACCATGTAGTGATTTCTTGAAACAATGTAGTAACTCTTGAAGAAGTAGATTCAACTAATGTAAGTGATTGATTGGTATTGTTAGTCAATAAGGTGGACAAAACTTTGACAATTGATGAAGGAAATTTTTTACGCATGGAATCCTTCCTTTGGGGCAAATGGTGTTTATTTATCAGTTAGCGAATGATTGAGAGTAAAAGTAACATAAATTTAGTTTAAAATATAGAAAGTTGCATACTTAGAGACTTAGAGACTTCCGAGTGCTTACCTCATCAGTACGAGTGAGTGTGAGTGCCCCAGAATCGAAGAGCTACCTCGAGCTGCAGGGAGTGTGCACAATGGCGGTGTCGAACATATGCCAAGATCAAATAGTGGAGTTCTCCGATGAAGATGTTGCTGTGAGCATGCAGAGAGCGAAGATGAGCTTGCTGGGGAGGCTTTTCATTGAGAATCGACCAAGCCTGTCGGTCATCCACAAAATTGTCTCCAATGCGTGGGAATGTCGGAAGAAGGTGCAGGTGTTGGAAGCAGAGATGGGATTGTTCCAATTCCTGTTTGATGATGCAGAGGATATGGAATGGGTACTGAAGCGGACGCCCTGGCCGGTGAAGGATCGAGTCCTACAGCTCCAGCGGTGGGCTCCGGTGACGGAGGAGGTGTACGATTCCCTTGGTTTTGCGCCATTTGCTGTGCAGATGTGGGGAATCCCATCCCACTGCCGTACCATTGCTTTTGGAAGAAGAGTTGCGGAGATGAAGCTGGGAGAGGTGATGGATGTCGGACTGTTCGGCATCAAAGGAGAATCGGACCAGTTTATTAAAGCTCGGGTGAAGATAAATGTGCTAGAGCCGCTGCGATCGCAGGTTTGGGCGAGTAATGAAGTTGCTGGGAAGTTCTGGGTGACTTTCGCCTATGAGTTCCTCCCCATGTTCTGCTTTCACTGTGGCAGATTGGGGCATATGGAAAGGAACTGTGTGTTCCCGGCGCCGACTGGAGAGGAGAGGTTCAGCCAAGAAATGGCGACTACTGAGGTGGGATTTCGGCTCAATACAGAGACATTCAAGGCGGCCCAATTCAACGCCCCACCGCTGTCGCAGTCTGTGTGGGTTAATCCCAAAACGAAAGAGAATCTTGGCGCTAGCTCGGCGACGGGGCGCGGTGAGAAGCGGAAGCCGGCGGAGAAGGGGACGGCGGGGGAAGCGGTTTTGGCTCTCCCCGCGGGTGGTGCTCGCGAGCTCAAGGGGTCCCAAGGGAAGATGCAGGGGCGTGGGGTGCAGATGGAGGAGGCAGGGAATCGAGCGAAATCGGCACGGCAGCCCAAGGGCACAACGCCTAGTGCACGAGGGAAGCTTCCGCCGACTAATGGGGGACGAGAGGAGCTGGTGGTGAAGCAGCAGGGGGAAGGCGTGAAGGGCGGTGGGAAAGGGAAGCAGAGGCGGGCGGAGGGTGCTGGGGATGAGGGCGGCGCCGCCGACCAAAATGTTGTCTCGCGTGGGGGGTGGGCTGAATGAGGAAGGGAGTTTGAAGGCGGCCCAGATGGTGATGGCGGGCCTCGGGGCTAAGGGAGAAGGACCTGGGCCTGTGGAGAATAAGCTGGACCCGGCCCAAATGGGGGTTTCAGCGGCTGGGGATGGGGATGGGCCTGCGGCCCAGAATAATGGGCCTGCGGCCCAGAATAATGGGCTGGCTGTGAATAACAAGGCCGACCCACTCCATAGAGACCCGATTGCGAGGGTGGTGGAGAAGCAGGCTGGGGACGAGGAGGTAGTGATGGGTGATGCGAGCCCAGCGGTGGCTGATGAGTATGGGTCTAATTTGACCAAGTTATCGGAGGTTTTCAGGATGGCGGTTGCGGAGGAGGAGCTAGAGGTTCGAAAGCGACCGGCGGACGTGGTGGAGGATCTTCCGCGGGATCCCACACCAACTAAGAAGATTTTCGCGGAAAAGACAGGCGAGGAGCCAAGGAAAGCGGTGGAGGTAGCCAGCCCGAAATGGCCCCAATCGATCAAATGAGGCTTCTCTCGTGGAACGTGAGAGGGATTGGGCCGTCCTTCACGTTCCAATCGCTGTTAGGGCTAGTTAGAGTCAATAATCCGGATTTGGTTTTCTTGTCGGAGACTAGATCTCGTCGTAGAGTTGTTACTCGTCGTATGCGAGGGTTAGGTTTTGATGTTGATTCCTGTTTTCTTGTTGATGCCGTTGATATGTCTGGCGGCCTAGCGGTAGGGTGGTCCCTGAGCATTGGTGCCTCGGTTTTGTCTAGTTCTTCTTTCTTTATTTCTCTTCGAATTAATAATAATATGGAAAGACCGTATGTGGTGGTGTGTGTTTACATTAGTTGTGTTGAGGCTGTGCGGAGAGGGCAGTTGGAGGCTCTTCGTGTTTATTGTCAAGGTATTTCTGAACCTTTTGTCGTCATGGGGGACTTCAATTCGATTTTGTCCTCTAGTGAGAAGGAGGGAGGGGTGCCGTGGACTCCTGCCCAGTCCCAGGATTTTCGTGATTTTGTTGATGGGTTGGCTTTGCGGTATCTTGGGTTCCAGGGACCATTATTCACGTGGACCAACAAGCGGATGGGGGCCGCGTGCGTGCAAAAAAGGTTGGATAGGGCGCTAGGCTCGGATGGCTGGATGGAGGCTTTCCCGGACACGATTGTTCTCCATTGTACGGATATTGGATCCGATCATCGGGCGCTCGTTGTGGCGGATAAACCGTTTAAGAGAACGGTCAGACGATTATTTCGATTTGACGCCCGATGGGTGGAAAACCCGGAGGTGCGTCTGATGATAAACTATGTTTGGTCGCAGGAGGAGGCGGGGTCGCCCATGTATAAATTGTGGACTAAGCTTAAAAAGGTCTGGCATATGCTGTATGATTGGGCCCGCGCTGGGGTGTCTAATTCAGCCAGAAATATTCGAACTCTGCAGGAAGAGATCGAGGCGATTAGGAAGGTTAACCCGGTGGACTGGGATAAGATAAAGGATCTAGAAGGGGAGTTGGGACGACAATGGGCCGCGGAGGAGATGTTTTGGAAACAAAAGTCCCGGGTGCGATGGCTAAAGGAAGGGGATAGAAATTCCTCGTATTTCCATACGGTCACGCGAGCGGCGGAGGAGGAACTTTATCGCCAAACTCCATGGTGAGGATGGGGGATGGGTTGAGGAAGAGCCTGATAAGGCCAAAATGGCAGTGGAGTTTTTTGATACTCTCTTTACATCAGAAACCCAGATTGGGGATGTGGATGCTAGGGTGGCGGCGTTGCCGATTGAGAGGCTGGTCACGGCCGATATGAATCAGAAGTTGGTTGCTCCTGTTTCGGCGGAGGAGATCAGGCGTACGGTTTTTTCGATAGGTCCGACGCAAGCGCCAGGATCAGATGGGTTCACGGCGAAGTTCTTTCGGTCGTATTGGGACGTAGTTGGGCCCTTGGTGGTGGAGGCTGTGGGGTCTTTTTTTGAGAATGGGAAGCTGCTCCGGAGTTTTAACCATACGTGGATTACGTTGATTCCTAAAGTGGAGGAGGTTGAGACGATGCGCCAGTTGAGGCCGATTAGCCTATGCCAAGTGGTTTATAAGATTATTTCGAAAATCTTGGCAAATCGACTTGCGTTGGTGTTACCAGCAGTGGTTTCTCCTGAGCAAAATGCTTTTATCAAGGAGAGGCAAATTGTTGATAATGTTCTGATTGGTCATGAAATCATGCACTATCTTAAAATCAAGAAGAAAGGGAAGAAGGGGTACATGGCCCTAAAGGTTGACATGGAAAAGGCCTATGACAGGGTCGAGTGGTCCTTCTTACTTTCGATCTTGAAGAAGCTGGGGTTTGGGGAGCAGTGGGTGCTGTGGATTCAGGAATGTATTTCGTCGTCCTCGTTTTCCGTTATGATGAATGGAATGCCGGCTGGGTATTTTCGGTCATCCCGGGGCCTGCGGCAAGGGGATCCGTTATCCCCTCTTCTGTTTGTTCTGTGTACAGAGGGGTTGACTGCTTTGATTAAACAAGCAGTGCTGGACAGGCGGTTAACAGGAGTGCGGGTTAGCCCGCGTGCACCTAGGGTGACTAATCTATTCTTTGCGGATGACTCATATATGTTTGTGCAAGCCTCGATGCAACAGTGTGAGAATCTGCTCCAAGTTTTGGCAGACTATGAGGGATTGAGCGGACAGCGGGTTAATCTGGATAAGTCGGCTGTTTGCTTTAGTCGCAATGTCCTTCAGGAGGATTGTGAGGCAATGGCGGCGCGATTGGGGGTTGGGGCTATGGGGGTCCAGGATAAGTATCTAGGGCTGCCTAATTTAATTGCCCGGTCGAAGTCTGAAACATTTCGCTTCCTGGAGGAGAAGCTTTTGCAAAAGTTGCAAGGATGGAAGCAGCGGCACTTATCCTGGGCGGCGAAGGAGACTCTGTTGAAGTCAGTGGCGGCGGCTTTGCCTGTCTATGTGATGGCATGTTTTAAGCTACCGGTGACGCTTTGTCGTCGCCTTGATAAGTATATGGCCCGCTTCTGGTGGGGTGGTGCGATTGATAGAATTCATTGGATGTCATGGAGAAAATTGTGTCGTAGTAAGGATGACGGGGGCTTGGGGTTCCGTCGGTTCGAGCAGTTTAACCAAGCCCTTCTGGCAAAGGTTGGATGGAGGATTATGCAGGACCCGGGCTCGTTGCTTGCTAGAATTTATAAAGGGAAATATTATCCGAACGGAACGCTTTTGGCGGCGACGGCGCGGTCGCGGCCGTCCTGGGGGTGGCAGAGTGTACTGCATGGGGTTCAGTTGTTGAAGGCTGGCCTGCGTTGGCAAATAGGGTCGGGGGAGGAGGTGGAGATTATGACAGCAAATTGGGTACTGGGGTGTCATCCTAATCCGCCGGAGGTGTTGCCTTCGGCGTTTCTTTGGGAGGGTGCTACGGTGGCTGGTCTGATGGGGGAAGAGCCAGGGACATGGTGTGATGATTGTTTGGCTAATTGCTTTACCCCCTCGGTTGGCCGGGCGATTAAAGCGATTGTTCTCCCACGATCGCCTGTACGGGACAAGCTGATCTGGCATGAGGATAGAACGGGAGAGTACACGGTGAAGTCCGGATACCATTTGGCGATGAGGCTGACTGGGAGTCGTTGGAAGGGAAAGTGTGAGGCATCTTGGATGGATCCTGCTTTATGGAGGAAAGTGTGGAATCTTGGGATTCAGCCGAAGCTCAGGTTCTTTATGTGGCAGGTCATGAACAGGATTTTGCCGACGACGGAGGCTTTTGCTGTGCGCGAGATTGAGGTGCTGGAGCAGTGCCCGGTGTGTTGGCATGAGGTGGAGGACTTGGAGCATTTGTTCTTACACTGCCCTGTGGCTGCCAGGTTATGGGCAGAGTCAGGCCTTATGGATGTCCGGGCTGGGCTTCCGGAGGCGAACATGGGGATATTTGTCCGGCGACTGTTGGAAACGGTGACTAGTGAGGAGGTTATTATCAGGGTAGTTTCGTTGTTGTGCCGGGTTTGGAAGTCCCGTAACTGGGTGGTGTTTGATGGGTGCCAATATACTGGGGAGGTCTTGCGTAACCAATGGTTGGTTCAGGTGGGGGAATGGCTACAGATGTCGAGAGGGGCAGAGGTTCGATTGCAAGAACAAAGGCGGAGGATATTTTTGGACCCGCATCGACCTCCGCAGGGGGTGGCTTGGGTATGCTCCTTTGATGGGGCAGTGCGTCAGGCGTCGCACTCGGCGGTGGGGATTGTCTTACAAGGGCCGGATGGGGTGGTGGTTACTGCTTTGGGGAAGGGATGGGAGGGGGTTACGGATCCCATGCTGGTAGAATTGCTGGCTCTTCGGGAGGCAATCTTGTGGTGCCGATCGATGGGGGTGTACGGGGTCTGTTACCAGGGTGACGCGAAGGTGGTTATAGACAAGGTGCTAGCCGGCAGTACGGGGGATTGTTATGGAGGAGCGGTGTTGCGGGAAGTCCAGGACGTGTTGGGTGCGGTGGAAGGGGATGTTCTCCGATTCGTAGGTAGGGATAACAATAGGGTAGCCCATAGGGTGGCTAGGAAGGCCCTTTCTTTGTATCCTACTCGTATCGGTGGGTTTGATTTTTGCGTTTGCCTCCGCTCGGAGTTGTAATCGTTTGTGATCTTTGCTTCTTGGTAATACAAGCTATCTTTTGCCAAAAAAAAATTGAAGGAAAATGATCATTGTTTTTCTTCCAATGGCTAATTCTGAATGTGTCATTACTTCTATATGTATCAAATTAAAAGACTCCAAACAAAATTACATGCAAGGCTTACACAAAAGCCTCAAGTTTGAGTAATCTGTGTCATTACTTCTATTACCCTAAAACTATAAGACTCCAAAGTATGCCTTACACAAAAGCCTCAAGTTTGAGTAATTTGTGTCATTACTTCTATTAAAACTATAAGACTCCAAAGTATGCCTTACACAAAATCCTTGAGTTTGAGTAATGAGTACAAAATATGGAGGGATAGAATCTGACAAATATTCTTGATTCTCATAGACGGTGGGAAAGTGTCAGATACCCGCCCTAATAGGGTTTTTATTATTATATTAGGTAGGATAATCATAATTATGGTTAGTAGAGATTTAATCGGATTAGGATTGTTATTAGGATTTTCCTGCAGTTACCCTATAAATATATACTTTGGGTTTACGTCATAAGGAATGAAGAAAAGTATTAAGCAAAGTGTCCTTCTAAATCTAATTCTCTCAACTCCTAATTTCTATTCTCTCCTAATCTAAGGCCTCGGCCGATTCCCAATTCTATTATGTTCTTCTCATCTAAATCCCTAATTCTTTCTCTCAACCCCTAAATCCCTAATTGTTACGATAATTACGGGTGCCGAAGATTAGTCCCTAGAATCCCTAGAAGCGGGGTTCTTTCAGTGGTATCAGAGTCCGGTTGTGGCACTCGTACCATGGTTTCGACCAATTTCGAGCTCTCAATCAGAGAACTCACCAAGATCTTGAAGTTGAATCTGGAAGAGGCAAGGAAGAACGAGATTACCTCGTCCTCCGAGTCGGGTTCTGTCTTTGCTGTCCAGTATGGCCGCCCACAATTCGGTCGGACTCCATCTGGTGAGATTATTTGCTACCATTGCAAAGAACATGGTCACATTCAAATCAAGTGTCCCAAGCACAAAGTGTGCAACTACTGTAAGGCTGCTGGGCATGTTATTGGTGAGTGTCCGATCCTAGCTCAGCGAGGTCGTGGTCGTGGGCAGTCGGGTGGTTCATGGGCTGGTGGAGGCCCTCATCGGCTGGTAGAGGCCCTCGTCCTCAGGCTGGCCGCGTCTCCTCGGGTCCAGTTTATGCTACTACACTAGCTCCCTCTTTTTGTTCGGCCGACGGGGTATCCAGCTCCTCCGGTGTGTCATCAGCTGAGATTCGTCATTTGGTGAGGGAGGCTCTTCGGGAGTCTCTTCCTTCCACTCTCACGGCTGCCTTCTCCACGGGTATGGGTTTCTCTTCCTCTTCCACCTGGCATCTTGAATCAGCTGCAGTGAATCGTATGACTAGTGCTCGCTCTGTTTTTTCTTCTCTTCGGCCACGTTCTGGTATTCGTTTACAGGTGGCCGATGGTTCTACTATTGATGTTGAGGGTCTTGGTCATGTTCATAGTTCTCGTTTATCTCTACCCATACATTCTTTGTTCCAAAGCTTGTGCCTAATTTGATCTCTGTGGGACATAGGGGTGATAATCGGTTCGGTTGCGGTTAAACCGAACCGACGGGTCGGTTAGCCGACACCTATTAGAGGTCAAAACAGCCAACCGCAACCGCAACCGATTGTCCAATCGGTTAGCCGAAACCGCTAACCGTCGGTGTCGGTTCGGTTGGTCGGTTGACTATCAACCGGAAATTAATTGAAAAGAAAAATAAAAATTCCAAAAAAATATAAAACAAAAATAGAAATTAACAGCCCTACCTCTAGCATTCTCGATCCTTCTCCCCATCTCATTCTCTGTTACCCTATCCTCTCTCCAAAAGAAAACCCCTCTCTCTAATCTCTCCATTCCTATCGCAAGCTCTCTCTGCCACCCTCTACCCTCACCAAAATTTCAAGAAAATCATCAATTCCCGTCGACTTCTTCCTCCGCTCTGAATCCTTCCATCGATTTTCTCTGGTCTACCTTCTCTCCTTTGCCTTGGAGCGAAACCAAAAGTGGCTGGATCTTGACGTCATCGCTTTCTTATCGGCAGAGGCGACAACTTCGGTAGGGGTCCATCGGCGGAGGACATGCATGGTGCTCGGCTAATTGATCTCGACGCCATAGAGGATTTGATTGTCCTGCTGGCAAAGCCCCGGGCTTTTCTCCACTCTCATCTCCACCGCCGCCGGAATAGATGGGGGAAGAAGGCGGAGCAGCGTTGGTCAGCGGGAGGATGGCGACGCGAAGAAGGCCGGGAGCGGGAGGATGGCGCTCGACGGCGAGGCTAGGGTTCAGCCGTTCAGAAATGGGGAGGCGGAGGAGAGGCGGCTGAGATTCTTTCTGATATCGCCTCGCCTCCTTCGTCTTCGATTTGGGATTTAGAATTAGGTCAGGGGAGGCGGAGCACTGGGTGGCCGAGAAGAGAAGAGGTCGCCCAAAGAGAAACGACGCCGAATTGACTGATTGGGTCGGTTTTGGCGGTTAGTCTGTTCGGTTGCGGTTTTTAACCGCTAACCGCTACACTCTGAACCAAGCTGGAAACAGGCAACCGCAACCGCTAACCGCAGCCCATTCTCGGTTTTCGGTTGGCCATCAAACCGACGGTTTCGGTTCGGTTGACGGGTTAACCGGAAAACCGGAGACCGATTAACAGCCCTAGTGGGACAGTTGACTGAGAATGGGTGTCGAGTCATCTTTGATACTCATGGTTGTGATGTGCAGGACATAAACACGGGGGTGGAGATCAGCCGCGGGAGTAAGAGAGGTCTGATCTTCCTCCTTGACAGTTACCAGCCACCAGTGGGACCTAGAAGTGGATCGGTTGTGGATCATGGTGGTACGCTCGTAGGGGACACCGGGCATGCTAGTCGCAAACTTCAGGGAGGGGATTGTGCACCTGTTGTTGATGTTTTGTCATCTTCTTCTAGTTTAGACACTTGTGGTTACTCAGTTAAGTTGACGGATTGGGATTTATAGCACTTTAGACTTGGCCACCCCCATAAAACATGTCTTTTGATAGTTTAAGAGAAACTGGTTGTCGCGTACTATTCGCTCTATTCTTGATCATGAGTGTGTGCATTGTGTGGAAGCTAAGATCTCTCATCGCTCTTTTCATCCTATTTCCACAGAGTACTCTAAACCGTTTGATTGGTCCACACACATCTCTGGGGTCCATCGCCAGTGACACCTCGGTTGGGGTTTCGCTACTTTGCTCTCTTTATTGATCATGCTACCAAGTTCACGTGGGTTTACTTTCTCAAACAGAAATATGATTTGTTTGAGATTGCTCGGGACTTTATGCAGATGGTTTCAACGCAGTTTGGCAAGGTTATTCTCATTCTTCACTCTGACCCTGGCGGTGAGTTCTCTTCCCATCCCTTACAAGCCCTATTCCGTGAAAAGGGTATTCTTCCTCAGCAGTCATGTCCCAGTGTGTCCCATCAGAATGGACTGATCGAGACGAAGAATCGTCATGTTCTTGAGCTGACCCGTGCACTGCTCTTTCACTCCTATGTCCATCCTGCCTTCTGGGTGGAAGCCATTCATACTGTTGTCCTTGGTCTCTTTATTGAAAATGAAAATGATATGTGTATTATTACTATTATTATGTTTACGTTTAAATTGTTTTATGGATAAAATTATGTTAAATAACAATTTCATTATATTTATCATGATAATTGTACTACTATGCAATAAGAATAATTTTTTATAATAATTACATATTAATAATTATTATTTGTCATTATCGTTATCGTTAATGTGGACGTTGTGAGGGTCATCGTTTGATTACGGTGAGCAAGTGAGGGAGGATGGATGAGAAATTATTAATGTAAAAACCTATGTTGAGAAAGTTTGTCAAAGTTTGTGTGGTCAAATCGAGATCGCTTGGTTGACTTGGTTTAACTTACATATTTGAACGTGAATATGATATATCGATTTCACATTGATTATGGTTAAATTAGGCACGAGAATTCTGTAGGATGACCAATTACAAGTTGGATCTCGAGGTTCGAGGTCGCTCGACCAATGATTATTACATCTTGTATTAATTTGATATATCTAATATATAATAATATAATGTACTTACTTTTCACTAATTTGCACCCTTTCTTTTTCATCTAAGCAGCAATTCACCTCTCCACTTACACCCCACCAACTTGCACCCCCAAGCAGTTTAACCCATAGTTGTCAAACACGGTGTAAAACATTTGAAATCGCAATCGAAGCTGCTTGTCTCATGATCGGAGCCAATAACCAATCGCTTGTCCAAAATAGACAGATAGCTCGAGTGCATGGTTGGTGAACCGAGTTCTCCGTGCCAGCGGCAATTTGCCTGATGGGCACTTCTCACGTCTCCAGCAAATCCACGAATAGAGGTGGAGCAGTATGGCTGTCGAACTATGCAAAAGCAAAGCAAATGCACACCAAGTGTTCGATAAATTGCCATTGTCGTTCTCAACCCCGCAGGGTATCGCGATTGGAGTGAAAAAGAAACCCACTTCTTAAGTTAACTAGTGCAGATTTCATTTACAGAGCTCGGATCATGTATACTTCTACCGAAGGTGGTGAAGCTGCGTAGGAGTTAGGGTTGATTATGTTTTCACTTTAATGAGAATGAGTACTTCGTGTTGTTAGCCGTAGCTTGAATTTAGCAAACACGCTCTTTATCCGCGATTCTGCTCACAATTTCCAGGTCTCAGCTCTAACAAGTTAAATTGGGTTGCTATTGCAATTTTCCACAAAAGAACATAGCCTCGTACCTAGGCTCTGTGTCCAACCCATGTCTTTCAAAGTAGAACCCAATGTAGAATCAACAAGAAGCTAGACGTGCGGAATGCATACAGTGAAAAATATGGGAAATGCATAACTTATACTTGTTATTCACAGGAGTCTCAGCCAGTACATCCATACATAGTTACATACATTAACAATGGATCAAACTCCATCACAGCAACTCCAAAATAGTAATAAGAACATGCGTACAGAGTAAACTAAGGGACAATAAACACACCCTGTACATTATCAAATCCTGGAAACCTGATTACCTTCCCTGCTGATACTCAATTTCAACTCCACAATACTGGATCAGCTTCTCGTGCAAGATTTCGAGACTGCTTCCGTCATCCATGAGAGACTGCGTGCATAATAAGGAAATGGAGTGAGAGAGACTAACACACAAACTGAACAAATTGCACATAGATACACACATTACCATCCCATACATGTCGCGAATCATATATACCTCTGCAAAATTTTCAAGGATGGTATTGCAGTACCGCGCCATGGGGTCCTTGGGGAATTTGGGCTTCACAAGCTTAACAGTTTTGATGTTCTGATTCGGAACCCCAAACTCAGTGAAGTAGTCCATGACAGCCTTTTCAGAGGATACCAGAGCTAGCGAGGATTAACACAACAAAATAGCAACTGTTTAGCGAATAGAAAAGTGATAGACAGGAAAAGCTTAACCAAGACCAACAGGTAAAAGGGCAGAGAGGAACACATGCAAAATAGGGTTTTTGTTACCATTAGGCGCTCGATCCAGAGGTCCGAAGTCGGTTCGCCAGGAAAATCCTTTCCCCAAAGTATAAGTTAATGAGAATGGTCCTGCCAAGAGAGATAGGCTTGATTACACAATCGATCACGTAGAACCCAGCAGGAAAACAACAATCAAAACTTGAAACTTCCAGATTCGAGGAAAATAAGCGCTTTATTAGTTCTCAGAAAAGGCGAAGCAAACGAACTCTGTACATTCAAACAAAAATTACAGGAAGAACATACCAAAGTAAAACTCAAATCCACGCCCCATCACCAAAGTTGGAGAGCTCCGATCGACTCTATGGATTCTTCCCTCTCTCGATCTCTTTCCTTCCTATGGCGGCCGTTGATTCCTTCTCCACTCTTCTTTTTTTATACTGAATCGCTAAATGTCGCCCTAAGAATTACTAAACCTCGCCTAACTTAAAAGTCAAATTACCTAAATACCCTTAATGAAAATTAAAAAAAATGAACCAGCCAAACAACCCTTCCCCTTCCCCTTCACCCTCCTTCCCACGCGATTCCCTTCCTCTCACCCTCTGCAATCAATCCGCCGCCGGCAACCTCCTCCCCCTCTGCAAATAAAACCCGCCGCCGGCAACCCCCACCCCCTCTGCAAACTCCCTTCCCGCCGGCAATCAATCCTCCGCCGGCACCCCCCACCCCCTCTGCAATCAATTCGCCGCCGGAGAAGAAGGTCGCGCCGGAGACTTGCCGTCCTCCCGTCGCCGTCGACTCGCTCCCGTCGCCAGCCTCGCCGCCGCCCTTGCCCGTGCCAGCCTCGCCGCCGTCCCTCGCCGCCCGCGCCTCTCCGCCCACCAGCCTCGCCGGAGAAGGGGTGTTTGGGATACCGACCGCAGTCAAACCGCGGTTGGGCCGACGGTCAGCCGCTGGTCGAACCGCGCGTTGACCGCGGTTGACCGTCGGCCCAACCGCGATTTGACAGCGGTCCGCCCATTTTTTTTTTTAAATTCTATTTTTTTAAATTCTGTGTTTTTATTATTCGTTAAATAAATGTTAATAATAATAAATAAATAAAAGATGAGAGATTTTTCTCTCCTTAGATAGTGTTTTTTTAGTCCAAGTGATGTTTGTTTGAGGAAGGGAAGGTAAAGAAGGTAAGGAGGTTAACAGTGTAACTTTGATTCTTTTTAGGGCGATCTTTAGCAATTTTAAGGGCGACCTTTAGCAACTCCCTTTTTATATGCTGGTCCTAAGTCCTAACCCTGCACAAATAAGGAAAAGTTAAAAAGGATTTACTAAATAACTAAAAATAAATAGTAAATACCACCGGATGGTAAAAGGCTAAAAGCAACCCAGCCGACCCCGTTTTGGGCAGGTCCAACCCAGCCCGTTTCTAATGGGCGGGTCCGTGTAGAGGGCCGGACAAGCCTGAGTAGGGATGGCATCGGGTCGGTCAAATAGTGCATATCCATTGCCCTAACCAAAGTCATTCGGATTTTACTTATGCTCACAGAAGAATTGAGTAGAAAATCAAAACATGCCCATGCCCATTTAGGTTTTGGGTATCCACGGTTATACATGGGTAATAGTTTCTCTTTATAACTTCAACCAACATGTTAACGTTCACACGTATACTCACATTATAGAAGGGAAAAAGTACAACAATAAATCACAAGAATGAAGAAAATTAATTAAAAACAACACAATTTCATGAAAACATTATATTTGTATGCTAAATATAATGTATTTTGAGAAAAATAATGATCATTGCAAGACAATATACATATGCATGTGTATAATCGGATGGGTTCGGATTGGATAGTGACAAAATCATGCTCACCCGGTACCCATAAATATTAGGTTTGGTTTTTACCCGTACCCGCCAAAAATCTTTTGGGGTTCAAGTTTTACCCTACATGATTAGGTCAGATTCGGGGGGATATCCATGGTTTCGGATATTTTTGCTATCCCTAAGCCTAGGTATTACCCTTGGTCCGAACTACACCCGCCCGTCCCACAAACAACCTATATATATATATATTGATTCAGAGTAGGAGTGGAAGTTATGACAGGTGTGGTTACTCGTCCTACATTTTACAGGGGGCGGGTCAATAACCATGCATAACTTGCCACATCACTGCCATATCACTATTTATAGAAGGTCTCTAACCATTTTCCTATAAATTTTAACGGGCTATATCTCTTTCGTGTTAAGTCGTTTTTTTTTTTTTGCACAGATAAATTATGTTTTTCAAAATTATATCCAATTTTATATATTTTTTGAACAAAAATATTTGAGACATTTAGTACCTGTCTATACCATGGCGGTAATGCTTGGAACTACAAAAAAATCATAACACGTACGTGGTACTGAAGTGTACCATGGTTGTATGGACCTGTCATATATTTATAGGATTTGCCGATATTTGGTATTACCGAATACACTAATTTTTTTATGGAATTGTGATTGGGATTGAATTTCAAGTGTAATTCGGTATTAGGAATTATGGGATTGAGATCGGTATATACCGAAAATAATATAAAAGAGTGATGCATTTTAACCTCCAAACTAATCTCTCCTCAGTTCTCATACATTTTTTACCCGCCCTTAATTACCAACTGAATTATACATAACCCATTACCAAATTTTATACGGCCCATATAATGATACAAAGCCAAACAATACTCTTTAGATACGACTGATACAAGGTAGCTAGCGGCCAGCTCACATGCCACACATACTCGTAATCCCACTAAAAGAATCTAGGTCAGTATCTAGGAAATTAAACAATCAAATGACCTAGCTCTAGGAAAAACTCCTTCCTTAATCCTTAGTCTCTTTGCTTTAAATTAAACAATCAAATTTATTTTTTTTACTTAATTATAAATTTATCTAATTTTGTATTCGATAATATCGATTGGGATATCGAAATATTTAGAGATTGAGATATCAAAATTATTTAGTGATTGGGATTGAGATTGATTTTAGGGTGTAATTCAGTATTCGGGATTTCGGTATTTGGTATTGGGATACCGATATCGTACCAATTTCCACCCCTAATAGTGTATAATGGTTGAGTACATGATAATATGAATATAAGAACTGTCATTTACCACATTCATCATTGTGTACCATTAGTTACTACCACAATACTAGGGTAGTATGGAGTGGTACGTTTAGGTCCTGTATTTTTCCCCCTAAAATTTGTAGATCCAATAGAATATGAAGATTTCGTTCCACCTGTGCAAAAAAATTCAAATTTTGAGTTAAAAATGAAGGTGGTAACGAGTGGCATGAATTTTTTTCTCGAAATATTTTGAAATTCTCATTTTGTAGATCATAACAAAATCATTCCAGTTGTGAACAAAAAATTGAAATCAAAATTAGAATGGAGAAAATAAGAGCCGATTAAAAAAAACTAGAAAAATAAGAAGCCATTAATTCTCACCCCTTAGACAAATCTAATGGTTCAAATCTAGTTATGGAAGGATGCAAAATCTCTGATTATGCACCCTATCGTAACCATAAGTGGCCAAACTCCTTCCTGTTGTGTCCGCTCGCCCCAATGGCCTCTATAACTGATGTCGCCTCTCCTTTGTAACAAGTCCGTTGGTATGAAATATGGATCTAAAAAATAAGTCTGGAAGTAAGACATACTTGGTAGCTGGCCAAGTTGGTAAGGTCAAGACAGATTTGGTACTAAGACATGAAATTTCTTAATTATACTAAATAAATCAGGAATTAAAATATATAAAAAATAACCTCACTAATAGAAAACTGTTGATTGAAGCTTGTGCGTCCAACCAAGATTGAAACTAAGAATTATACTTTTATATTAGAATCTTGATTTAACTGTTCATACCGTCTAGCGATTTAGCCTACAAGAAGAAGAAAAATTCTGGTCAAACTTGCGGTACCGTTGAGTACGATTTTGGAAAAGAAAAATCGGATGACTAGCTCATCTGGGCCTTCGACCCACCTTAACGCCCCCAATTGGGTCACATGCCCGGCTCACCGGGCCTAGTGAACAATTCAGTTTCTCCTTTTTCCTTATTTGTGCGGCCGATTCTATGGTGCCGCCATTAAAAGTGCGGCACCGGTGCAGCCAGTTCTTATTGGGCCACGTCATGGTCCATGTGGCAATTTTGGTTATGGAACCAAGTTCAAAATGTAATGTGGAAAGCTTCACCCGGTCGGTTTAAACCCTCCTAACCAAACCAAGGGAATCTCTTTATTTTGCGGAATATAATTCTTTTTGGGGCAAAATTAAATAGAAAAAGGTCCAGAAAGCAATGAAGCGTCGGCCGTCGTGTTCCCCTCGGATGTCCCTCTCCGTCGAACTGCAGCGCCGCCACCGAATCCGCACGATCTCGCCGTCACTCCCTCACCGTCCGACCGGTAATGAATCCGTCATCCCTTGGGTCTTGTCTCTGACTCTCTGTCAAATTGTTCCGCCGCTAGCGATCCACACGATCGCACGCAAAAACAAAACAAAACGGTGAGGCCCTTTTATCGACGGATGAATATGAAGCCACCGAGGCTAGGGAGAGAGAATGACTCTGTGTACCAATCCAATCCCTAGACTTGGCCCTAGCTTCTTCAATTATATCAACCAGTGGTCTCCCTAGAAATCGTCAATTCAGGAACAAGAGTGTTCGTCATCAAGCATTGGATTTGCCGAATTTCAGAACTCCATCGCCCATTTCTATTCTATGGCATCTCAATTCGTTAACTCTTCAACCAAGTAAATCCCTGTAACTGTTGGTGAATGAAAGAAGTTCTTTATTGAACGCCTTTTGAGAGATGATTGAGAAACTAAAGTAGAGAAAGGGGTGACCTGGTTGATAATAGGAATTCATTACTTCGTAAATCCCTATAACTGTAGTTGTTGATAGGAATTCATTACTTCATCAGAAAGGGGCCGGTGACCAGTATCGTGATCAGACGAGCAGAAAGCAAGTCTTTCAGGCAGTACAAAGCAAGAAGGCAATGCCTAGCTAGTGTTCGAGATGGCAGCTTGTAGAAAAGGAAATCCGAGTCTGATATTGCTATGGCTAGCAGTAGTGCCGTGGATGACAACAAAAATATTTGCTTCAAGAGAAAATTGAGAGGGAAAAGAACGATTAGTGCTTAGAGAATTGGAGAACTGATTTGTTTTGGATTGTCTGCCTTTCATTCATGTATCTTTACAAAGATCTTAAACATAGATCTTTATTACCTCAACACAAAGCAGGAATGAAATAAAGTGTGTGAAGTTCAATCTAAATTGGCGAGATGGGGGATGGTGGCAGGAATGAGCTAGTAATGATATCCTGGCAGACTAAGAACCAGAAAAGGGTTCAAGACCCACGATATTATTGCATCCAGAATTTGATTGGAGTTGAGTTGCAGTTGCAGAAAGATAATAAGCATATGATACAAAGCAAATGAAAGCAAGAGGTTAATGCTTGAACTTAAGGGCTAGACTAGAGTATAATTTGACGATTATAAATCCTCTTAGCACAACAGTTCAGGTAATTAAACACTTCACTTGAATTGCTAGAGTGAGTTTTGCACTTTTGCTGATGGAGTAAGGGATATAATTTGGGAAACCCCTACCAGTCTCTTGTCACAGATAGACACTCATGATGTCATCGACCTTCTTATACATCATCAATTTACAAGGTCGATGCTTCTCTGCATTGCACCATATTGATATAGGGACCCAAGGAAGATTATCTGGTAGCCGCACAACAGTTTGACGATGCGGAAGACCGAGGATGATGACATATTCATTCCTGGTTGAAGACTGAGGGAGACGACGGAGATGAACAACAATTTTGTGATGTTTGGCGCGGGATCGTGAGGATTTGGTGGCTGAGCAGCAGTTCGATGTAGAAAGAGGGTCGATGAGGATGACTAATTCGTTTCTGGGCAGGGAGTGAGGGGTCGATGGCGGGATTGCATGATCCGGCGGCGGCGGTGCAATTCGACGGAGAGGGAGGCCAAGGGAATATATTGCTTTCGTAAAAATGAAATAACAAAAATTGGATAAAGAGATTCCCTAGGTTCGGTTGGATTGGAGGCGAAGTAACCGACTGGGGTAAGGTTTGGACGTTTGGTTGTTCGCCATAGATTCGGAGAACACAACCTGCCACATGGATCATGACGTGGCCCAATAGAAAATAGCGGTATCGGTGCCGCACTTTTAATAGCGGCACCGTAGAATTGGCCTATTTGTGCGGGATATGTATACCGTTGTAGCCCTGGAAACTGAAATGGACCAGTTGAGCCCAAAATCTATATACACTGTCTCAGCCTAGCCCAGGAGGCAGCAGCGCTCAGTATAAATAAAACATACAAAATACAATTAAGAGGGAAAGAACGGCCGCTACAGGCTACAGCCTACAGGAAAGGAAAGAGATCGAGAGAGAAAGAGTCTGGAATCGGAGCTGCCGAACCAATTTCTTAAGGGCGGGCGCCATGTCAATGGGATTCAAATTCATCGGTGGTATGCTTTTATTCTCTGGTGTAATTTCGTTTCGGATCTGCTGACCTAGTTGCCCCTTTTTCTGGGTTTCATTCTTGTGTTCATGGCCGGCCACTGTTTAATCGAGATCCTCTCTCTCTCTTGCAGAATCGCATACAATTATATTCGATTTGGACAGAGGATTTTTCTGGGGAACCAATTCCGAAGCTCGGGAACTATTTCCCAATGGTAATGCAAACCAACCGATAATATATAGAAGCTTTCCTCTCTAGATATCTCTTCCTTTCTTCCTAATCATCGTTTGTTTGTTTGTTTGTTCCGGCTGCCTGCGAATATATATAGGTCTGGTAGCTTCTGAATCAAGTGTGTGGGATTATCTTACCGAGCATGGAGCGAAGAGTAAGATCAAAAGCGTGAAGCTTGTGGAGCCAAAATTCCCCAAGAGCTCAGAGGCTTGGAGCTGCAATTCTAGACTCAGAGTTTTTACCAAGGTATGTATGTATATTAACTCAGAGATGTATGTGTGTGTGTGTGTCCCCCCTTGTAACTACATTAATTCCCTCTTCACTTGTGTTGTATGTATGCAGAGTGTTGTGTCGGGAGATGAGATTACTGGTATCTCCGCCGAGAAGCTGATCAAGTATTGTGGAGTTCACATTGAGTACCAGCAGTGAAGGTATAACTGTGGCTGTAATGGGTCATCAGACTATGGATGTTAATGACAATTGACAAGCACAAATTATGTTATCGATGTTGCATTGGGTTTATATTGCGGATAAAAGAGGGGAAACAGATCTAAAAAATGACGATTTTTACATACATACATACATATACTTACGTTTTGCACACATACATACATACATACAAGCTTCCTAACCCTGGGTTGAGAGAGTGTGGGTACATAAACATAGCATCTCTCAACAAAATAGATAGATAGATATATATATGGCCCCAGCATTAGGCGAATACGGTCCACCGCCGTGCGCGCTCTGGCAGCCCACCCAGTGGCGGTGGTGAGTTGCTCCACAGTCCGTTTTGCCGCCTTTCGCCGCAGCTGACAGTGGAGACCGAGACCGCTGCAACACCGTGCGCCGGGCCAACAAAACCCTCGAGAAGTGCATTTCTGGGGGAAAAAAAACAACTTAATTAGAATTTGAAGATAGAAATAATTGTATATGAAAACTGGATGTGTTGAAGGCCGAGCGGTAGAGTCTCACCGGAGAGGTGACGACTGAGAAAGCACGCGCGTCGGAGAAGAAGAATCAGGGCAGGGCTCTCTTCTGCTGCTGAAATGGCGAATAGTGAGTGGACTGAGAGTCTGATATTATGCAGCAGCTAGCTGTTGCCTGGTATTTATAGGGGGTGGCGCGCTCTCTCTCCTCGTTCCTTTACGATCATACCCCCATTTCCCCTCGTTCCTTTACGATCATACCCCTATTTCCCCTAGCGCTCGTGCTCTCTCTCTCTCTCTCTCTCTCTCACGAATTATGTGCGGTGCAAAGCTTTATGCACAATTCCTTACGTGGCGGGGGCATGTGGGTGAGTATGGTTAACTTTTTTTTTTTTTTCCAAGCCCAAACACTTCCACCAGATTCCCTTTATTTGTAATAGAGAACCTGTTACGAAAAATTAAAACCTAGAGGAGTAAAATGTGCACACCGTAACGAAGCTTTTGATTTGTGAATGATTTCAATCTAGCCGGTACCGCCTAAACCAAATTTAGTTAACTAACGCCATCCATGGTTTGAACAATTTTGGAGAAAAAATATCACACAGGGATGAAGGTTGTGGCAAATGAGCCGAGCTGCTTGCGAGCGGCTCGGGAAAAGCTCGTTCGAAACTCGACTCGTATATTAACAAGCCAAGCATGAGCTAAGCCTTGTTCAACTCGTGAAGCTCGCCAACTAACTCGACTCGGTGGCTTGTTGAGCTAAACTCGTGACCTGGCTCGTTAAGGGCTCATGAAATGTCTCATATTGTGGCTAGAGAGCCAACAAGATTATCGGATTATAGGTGAATTGATCTATATATTATGAGTTTAATTGATATGACTGTTAAAATATATATCTCACCATATATGAAGTTTAACACGCTGAGTATGTAAGCAAATATATAATATTTTTTTATTTTAAAAAGAAATTGTATATCATAGATTGCTTTGATATTGTTAAATAACATGATTTTGACTAGTTAAAATTTATTACTATTTAACTACATAATATGATACCAACAAAGTATAATATGAGACTAGTTAATACTGAATATTTGACTATTACTATTTATTTTTCATCGTGACATCAATCACATGTATCATACATGACATTCAAAACAAAGTATCAAATACGAGTTAAGCTCGAGCTTGACTCGACTCGACTCGGCTCGTTAATAAACGGTTCGAGCTCAACTCGTTTATTAATAAGTCAAGCTCAAGTTGTGGTAAAACTCGGCTCGACTCGATTAATTTGCAGCCCTAATTGTGAGACTATGGGTTATTTGTTTCATTAGCTAAGGTAGGCCTGCTAAACTTGTAAGCCAAGGCACTAGGCAGAGCATGAAAATTGATTTACCATTTTCGAGGACCACACACACTGACACACTCTCTCTCTCTCTTTTTTTTTTTTTGACAAAAGATAATCATATATTGATTCAAAAATAGGCAATTACATCCTGGATAAAAGCCAGGCCTGAAAATCAAACAAACGACTTGTAGTCGGGTACAAAGAAAGGGCCTTTCTAGCCACCAAATGGGCTACCCTATTACCACTCCGACCTACAAAACGTACACTAAATCCCGGATTACTGGCCATTAACATCACCACCTCTTCAAGAATCGCTCCCATCCTGTTATCCCGAGTATCAGCCTGTAGGATCTTATCAATTACCACCTTAGCGTCCCCTTCAAACCTGACGACCATGCACCCACTCGCAAGACACCAGAGAAGACCCTCACGAAGGACAAGCAGCTCCACTACCATGGGATCATCAAGTACCGGAAATTGGACCCCTTTGGCCCTAAGAACCTCCCGCGAAGGAGTCATCAACACCAAACCACCCGCCGAATGGGAACCCCGCCTAGTAGCCCCATCCCACATGCAAATAACCCCATCCTGACCCGCTAGGCCTGACTGTTGTGCCACAGGAGACCCCTGCCGAAGAACTCTCTCTCTCTCTCTCTCGGCTCAAATGCGGGTGAGAAGAGAACTGAGAAAGAATCCTTCTCTATTGACACCTGGCGTACCCCACCGAAACCATAATTTATTTATTTGTTTCCTTGGGGGAATTTTTGGCCTTTTATCTTTTTGTTCCAAGGGTCCCACGAATCAGAGAAACCGTTTCTGCCTCCCACCTCCCTTTTTTTTTGTGATTTTGCAGATTTCCGACAGTTTTTTCTTATTTCTCAACTTCCCCTTTTGCCCTTCCTTTTTTCTGCTCACCTTGGATAGGAATTACTATTGGAGGTAGGGGTGGAAATCGGTACGGTATCGGTATCCCAATACCAAATACCGAAATCTCGAATACCGAATTACACCCTAAAGTCAATCCCAATCCCAATCCCTAAATAATTTCGGTATCCCAATCCCAATCCCTAAATATACCGGTATCCCAATCGGTACTTCGGTATCCCAATCGGTATTATCGAATACGAAATTAATTACCTTTACAATTAATAATTAAATATATTAATTATATTTTATTGTTTAATTTAGGGGAAAAAGACTAAGCAAAGAGTCTTGAATTAGGATATTATTAAGGAGAATGGAGGAGAGGAGACATCTCAAGTTCTTGTCATTATTAATCTTTAATTTGACGAATTGGAGGTTGACAGACGACTATTAATAGTGATGGAATGAACTATGTATAATTAAATGACACTTTTGGTGGTTGAGGGTCGTGTAGTAGTGAATGAGAGAGTTTAGTTGAGAGGATAAAATACACACTAGCTTATATTTCGGTATTGATCGGTATTTCGGTATAATACCGATCCCAATCCCGTAATCCCTAATACCGAATAACAAATGAAATTCAATCCCAATCCCAATCCCAAAAAATAATTCGTGTATTCGGTAATACCAAATATAGACAAATTCGGTACGGTATTCGGTATATCCCAAATATCAGTACCAAACTTCCAGCCCTAATTGGAGGATATGGATATGATACTACTACAGTACTACTCTCCACTCTTTTTTTTCTTCTTTTTCTTCCAATTCCATATCGGTTTGTTCGTGTGGGATTTAAGCTCTCATCGGCTGTAATCCGCTCATATTCTCATAGTGTTTTAATTCAAAATGGGTAAATTGCAAGATTGATCCTTCATATTACTAAAAAGGTTCATGTTTGATCACTACAAATACTTAATTTTGTTAATGGTCACTACAATTAGTTTGATAGTTCATATTTGGTCACTCTAGTCTCCATTACCTTCCGTCGGTCTCCGTTAACACCGTCATTTTTTTGCTAACGTGGCCAACATAAATGTTTATTCACCCGATTTAAATTATAAAAAAAAAACAACCAAACCCATACAGTCAGCTAAACCCGCCACATTAGATACCCACGTCTACTACTATAGTAGCAAGTCGCAACATGCAAGAATCGGACGTTGTACGCGAACATGCAGTCATCGGTCTAATTAAAATAACTATTTGCACCCCGAGCTTATTAACTAATAGTGATTTATTAATTCGAGCCGTCTCTAACATGTGGGTCTTTAAGAAACTGATGATTATCTAAAGAATCTGCTTATTCCCACTTTTAACCAGTAAATTGAGTCCTTTGACACCTGACAGGCCCAAATCCACTTACATTAGTTGGGATATTTTATTTGGGGAGGTGACCAAAGTGAAAACAAATGAAAATTGGGTCAAAGTTAACAGAGGCCGCAGCATTTGTAATAATGGAACTCAAGTCAACTTATGTAAAGGCCTTTACCCCCTGTTTTTTTATGGAGGAAAAGGGGTGAAGGAAAGTGTTTGAAGGGAAATTAAATTCCCAATGCACTTTCCCTTGTTTCTGAAAGAAGGGGGGAAGGGAAAAGAAAAGAAAATTTACTGTACCATCAATCCCTCCAAATTGGAGGGAAAGAAGAGAGAAGAAGAAAAAGTTGGCCCTTTTTATTTTTCTTTTTTGTTATCTCTCTCCTGCATCATCTCTCTCCTCCACCATCTTCACAATTCACAACCCATCAAAATAATATAAAAATATAATCAAATTATTCAATTCTTACATACCCAATAAAATAATATATCCATTACAATTTCCAATACACATTTTCCTTCCCACTTTCCTCTATAAAACATCATTTTCTTTCCAATTTCCTTAACCTCCTAATCATCCCTCCCCTCCTAATTCCCTTCCCCTCCCCTCCATTTTCCTCCCTTCCTTCGGAAACAGAGGGTTAACAACAGCAAATTCAAAATACTAAAAAAACAGCCATTATTATATTGGGAGACCAAGTTCTTGCACAAACTACTAGAAATGCATACAATATTTCATATAATTGCAAATTTGTCATTAACTGATGTTGTTTTTGCGTGTTATCGTTTTTTATATGTGTGGTAACGAGTGAAACGATTTCACAATAATATTACACGAAAGTTTTAAACGAATAAAATATGTTTGGTGTTATATATATATGTATTAAACGAAATATTTATTAACTCGTACTACAGGATTCCCCACACCTTCGAGTATGTTCGATGCATCATCGTGATCATTTTAATAATTTGAATGGTTGTGAGGTGTTTAGAAGCCGTCCAAGCAAGCCATACCCAATTGGAATGATAATAGTGTTAGGACAAGCCCAGTTTGAGTAAATGCGAACCAATTCCGGGCCACACGGGGAAAGAAGTCCATCTTTAGAGGCGCATAACGACAAAGCTGGCGTCTGTCCATACTAGTACTGAAGGTGACCGGCTGGAGCATGCGCCCTTCCCGCTGAATGTGCTGAGATGTATGTCGAGGCGCACGTCCGTTGGCAGAGGCATTGCATTAAATGTTTTGACAAGAATGTCGGAACTACCTTGGATATAAACAAAGAGAATGTAAACATTTAATGAGACATTCTCTATTTAGAAATCGGAAGAAGTGACTTATCTATCTGAAAGATACACTCTGACTTGATTGTCGGAAGACCAACGGACAAAAAGGTCTTGTCTCGCTTTTGTGCGTAGGTGAAACAAAATGAGGACCTAGAACAAGCTTGCTCACACAGGAAGGGCCAACAGAGAAAGGGATTTGGCTAATGTGAAAAAATCTCAATCTCAAATGGCATAGTATTCAATTGGATAACGTGATGCAAAAGCTATTTATGATTTTATTTTTCTTACTTCCTCTGTGTGACTGTTTTTCAACTATTTGTGATTTCGTATAATGTGTTTTATGTATTTCAGAAACTTACACCCTATAGTTTTATAAATTCATACGATGACCAATTATAGTGTCAATTTTATAGCATAAATGTGTGAATTAGTTTAGCTTCGAGGCTATATCATCATGTCAAATAAATTTCATGAATTGTTTGCAATTCAAACCACAACAACTCGACCACTGGCCCTCCACTTAATTTAACAAAAAGATGCCAGATGTCAGTCGTACGTACTACCTGACTGCAATCTCAAACCGTTGTGCAAGGCATTAAAAAAAGGGAAAAAATCCCAGAATATTCGAGTTATTAAAAAAAATTCCCTAAATACAGTACTTATAAAACTAATCCCAAAGTACAGCAGTTTCAACATCACTGTCTTGGACAAAGACAGTGATAGTAATCACCGCTTTCGTCCAAAACAGTGAAGCAGCGGGGAACGTATCACCGCCTCAAACAAAAGCGGGGAACATATCACCGCTTTTGACCAAAGCGGGGAATGTATCCCCGCTTTTGACAAAGGCGGTGAATGCATCCCCGCTGCGGTCAACAACAGTGATTGCCACCACGTTTTACATAGCCCTGGTAGGTGGAGAAGTAGGTAACAGCTACCTAGCTATCACCGCTGTTGACTAAGGCGATGATGTGTTCACCGCCGTGGTCCAAAGCGGTGATTAGCTCCCATTTTTTCTATAAAAACCCACCCCCACTTCCCTCCTGCTGCCAAACAGCAAATTAGTAAAAAAAAAATTTGTTTTGTTAAGTCGTTTTCGCAGCTGGTTCCTCCGTAGTTTACTGCTCAAGAAACTCGTCGGGATTCGGTATGTTAGAATTATGTATTGTTTACATTTTGATGATGTGTTAGAATTAGGTATGTTAGAATTATATATTTAGATTAATTATGATATGATAGATGTTAGTTAGTTAGTACTGAATTTAGATTTATTTGTTTAGTTTTCTCATGATAGATCGGGATTGAGTATGTTATAAGTATGTATTTTTTACATGTTGATGTGTTAGTAATTATATGTCTGTATTTAGTGAATTGCGGTTATTGGAAAATATGTTATGATATATTTAGTTTAATTATGATATGATAGATGTTAGTTAGTTAGTTAGTTATGAATTTAGATGAATTTGTTTAGTTTTCTCATAATAGATCAATTAGTTGCATTTTATTATCGCTTTGGATGATATTGTTTTTGTATCCATAATGTACTAATTATATACTATACTTAATTATTATAAATTGCAGACATGGGTAAATTTAAGAAGTTTCGGCTTATTATTTATTGGAATGGTCGGGTGACAAACTCGAACATTGGGATCGACTATGAAAATGGCGAATCCAGTATGCTTACAATTGAGTCGAGATTCTCGTGGCAAGAACTCCATGACAGGTGTGCAGAAAGGACTTGTACGGGCGGGCAAATGAGAGTTCGTCAAATTACTTACCGGTATCCCAACATGAGTGCTGACGGAGTCATGTACGAAAAAGTTGACATAAATGATGATGACGATGCGAACATGATGATACAGTTCATATCTGAGAACGGGGTGCGGCTTGCAGAGGTGTATGTCGAGACCGAGCCGGTCGGTGAAACTCATTCTCACCAGTATTCTTATGATGATGGTTTTGCAGGAGGGTATGGCTGGGGTGGTAGTTCAAGTAACTACAGAGCAGGTTCTTCTGCCGGAGGGTATGGTTGGGGAGGTACTTCAAGCAACTACGGAGGAGGTAGTTCTGAAGGAGGTGTTGGGTGGGAAGAATACCTGCCACATGGTGGTGAGACTGCCGTCGATATCGTTCCCCCCGACGGTGATCAATGGCCTGCTTGGGGTCCAGAGTGGGGTGACATTGAAAACACCCTTCGATCTGGGCGTACTTCACATGACCAAGAAGGCGATGCTGGTTATGCTGGTAACGATGACCATCCTGAGCCGAGTTATCCATTCGCCTCCAGTGACGATGAAAGTGAGGAAGATTTGAGATCAGTCAGTGAGGAGGAAGATACGGACGATATCGACGAGATCGATGACAGTGAGGTGGCGTTCCGTCAGGCACCAACGCCTTACTACACAGAGGTTCCTGATCAATTTTTATATGGTCAGAACGATGCCCCTGACTTTCGGCCCATGCCTGTGTATAATCCGACTGCTAATTTGGAAGTGGGTATGGCGTTCACTTCGAAAGCCGATGTGCAAGACGCTTTTAGCGAAGAAGCCATGCGGCGTAACTTCGAATGGAAGGTAAAATATTCTGACAAGGGACAACTACATGTCATTTGTAAGAATGCTGGAGAGGGTTGTATGTGGCAACTTCGTGCTGCATATATGAAGAGAAAGGGCGTCTGGGTCATGCGGACAGTAGAGAACAACCACAGTTGCTCCTCAACCATACTTTCACAGGATCACCGGCAACTGAAAGCAAAAAAAGTGGCAAGAACCATTAAGCACCTTATCGAGGCACAACCAGATATCAAGATAAAAGCTATCATGGCGGAGGTGAAGGATCGACACTCCTACACCATAAGGTATAAGAAGGCGTGGCATGGGAAGCAGAAGGCCATGGCTGAGGTCTACGGTGATTGGGATGACTCGTATGCTTTACTCCCCCAGACTAATGTCCGCAATGGAGGAGTCCAACCCTGGGACGGTTTTCGTGCCTTGGTACAACAACGTAGAAACTGAAGATCAAGTTCGAGTACAGAACGAGTTGATGTTTCATCGTCTGTTCTGGACATTCAAGCCATGCATTGACGGGTTTCCCTTCTGCATGCCAGTGATTCAGGTATATTACGGACTCAAAATATTGTACTATTTCATTACTTTACTAATTTCAATTTCTACTAACTCATTATTCATTTTTAACAGGTTGATGGAACTTTCCTTACTGGGAAGTATAAAGGAACTCTTCTTATTGCCACTGGGGTTGATGGAAATTTAAGTATTTTTTCCTTAGCATTTGCATTAGTTGAAGGGGAGAACAACCTAAGTTGGGCATGGTTCTTTGACCAGCTACACGCCCACGTCACAAAGAATGGGTATTACAATTATATCAGATCGACATGCCGGGATTAAACACGCCGTCCGTGGTTTCCCGGACGAATGGGGATGGACATGGCGTTGGTGTATTCGTCACTTCCTAGCCAATTTCCAACACAAATTTTGCAAGAAGAAAGACATAAGAGATCAATTGTGGAGTGCAGGTAGTAATGTAATTCAGTGCTTGTTCATGGTTTATTGTTCAAATGAAATTTCTTATGGCTTAATTATTAATTCTCCGGTTTTGTAGCGGTTGCACATCAACCAAAAAAGTACGAGCAGAAGATGAAGACGATCCGTCAAATACACCGGGCGGGAGCAGTATGGGCAGAAGGTCAAGATCTGCACATGTGGACATTTCACATGGACAACGAGGCTAGATTTGGAATTGCAACTACCAACCATGGACAGAGCATAAATGGAGTCTACAAGGGCATTAGGGCAATGCCTGTATCTGTCCTAGTTGAGATGACATACTGGAAGGTAAACGAGTGGTTTGTGAAGAGGCGGGATGCTGCTATTGGGAGGGAGCGTGCTGGTCATTCAATAGCTAAGCATATATTTGATGGCATGCAGAAGATCGAAGAGAAATCAAGCAAGCACATAGTTGTTATGTTCAACCGCAATGAAGGTATTTTTGCTGTGCAAACAGGTATTTGGGGTGGAGGAAGACGTGGGCATAATCGTCAATCTGTTACTGTACACGTAGAAACGCGCACCGGAGAGTGTACATGCCAAAAGTATCAAAACAGAAGAGTACCTTGTTCACATGCAATGGCAGTAGCTAAGTCGATAACCCTCAGTGCTTACAGTTTGGTTAGTCCTTACTACACGGAACAGGCGATCAGGAACTCCTACTCGTCAAGTTTTAGCCCCCTGCCGGATGAAACTTATTGGCCTGTAGACAATGGGAAGTTGATTATCCCACCGTTACACTTAAAGCGCACCAAAGGTCGTCCTAGGACCGAAAGGATTCACAATGAAATGGACCAATCACAACGTGCCCGACGGGGTCCAAAGCGTTGCTCAAAGTTGAAACACCCCAACCCGGCCGGGTACTAATTTTACTAAAATGCCCTTGATGACTCATAAACCAAAATAAGAAACGAAAGACTTGTGAAAAAAATGGAAGCTTTCCATAAATAACCATAACAAATACTGAAGTGAACTGAAATCTCTTAAAACAAAGCCCTAACACTTGGGTAAACCTCAACCATAGAATCTTAATCTGAATCTCCAGTCACTACTCATAATCGTAAATCAATAACTAAAACTCTACTTTGTTGTCTGCTCGGATTCGATCTCTGGCACCTCCAGTGATGCTTGTACTATCCTCCTCTAATTGGCTTGCCTCGAACAGCTTTCTCGATCTCGCTGCTCACTAACTGCTCCTCTAGCTGCAACTATCGATCTAGTTCTCGCTTATTCCTTTACTAAGTCCTGGTGAGTGAGATGGGGTCAGTCTACGCCCTTACGTTTTAATAATTCTAATACTTGAGTACTTTACTTAAACACTTGACTTTGGCTAGTGGAAGTTGTTTGTACTTCCAATCTTAAAATCTTAACTCTTAAACTTTGAGGGAGTTGAAGTTACTCTCCTCTCTTAAAGCTCAAATCTTGACTTAAATACTTGACTGACACGGGGATCCCTCACTAGCTAGTCCGGTTGCCAACTCATATGTATGAGAAGCCATCCAGGCTTTCCTTAAACTTAAACTTAGTTAGGGGAGTCGTAACGATTCATCCCCCTAACATCTTAAACTTATCGTGGTGGCTCTTCACCACGATTCTCAAGAGCATAACTGCTGCTCATCTTAAAAGTCTCAAGAGCATAACTGCTGCTCTATCTCAAAATGTCTCAAAAGGCAACGGACTGGCGCTAGTGACTAAAAACACTTAAAACGACTTCACCTTCTTGAAGGTGAGTTACTTCTTAAAAAGACCTTGTTTCTTACTCTTTAATAATAACTTATACTCGTAAAAATTTCAAAGTAATTAATAAACATTCACTTCAAGCACAACTCAAACAAAATCACCTCAAACCGTAACTCAAGCAAAGCACAACTGATCAATCATACACATAACCAAGCAACGATAACCAATTCGCTAAAATACTTAAAATCATAAAACATAAAAGAATACGTAAGGCGTAGAATTTACCCCCTTTACACTCACCTCACTATCCGTTGTCGCTTCTCATGGTAACTCGATATCCTTCATCTGAATGTTAAGATCCCTCTTCCTTCTCGACGCATGACCAGTTCTATACACAAGAGTTCAAGTAAGTGGTTTACATCTTGTGAAGCTTGCAGCCAAACCCATGAGTCACCAACTCCCCACGTGTAAGCAACATATATTGCCACCCCACAATTATCTCTACATGCTTCCCAGTTCACTTTTAACTACCTCGCATATAGATTTCCATCCAAGCATCCACAACCTTCCAACTCCTTTTCTCCAAGCTTCTTGCCTTCATAGTCTCGACCAACAGTAACTTGGAAGTGTCCAAATCATGAAGTTGCTCCCTCAATTGCGCAATCTCAGCATCTCTAGCCCCAGTTTGTATCTTCCTTCCCCTCCACCGAGTGAGTACCCACACAAAAGAAGAAGAACCCTCCTCTGCCAAAACCCACAATTGGTAATTTCTATTTTGTTGATCAACCTTTGCGATACCCTAAACCGAAAGCTGCAACGAATTTGGAAATAGGGGAGGAGGTAGAACGCTCGGATCGGGACGATTCAAATGGCATTCTCGCACGGGAAGATGAAAAGAGGTTTCGGGTTAAGGGTAAGCGGCGGAAAAATTAAGTGCCGCCCTGGGGTAATTAGGGTTAGCTTAGCTTTGGTTTAATTTCCTCGGGGTTATTCTTGGAATTTCCTAATTACGTTTGAGTTTAATACGAAACTCAAATAATGCCCGTAACTTTCTCATTTTATGTCGAAATTCGACACCGCTTGAACCGTTAGTTCACATTTTTAATCCTCATCGATGATACGGTGGAACCTGACCCAAGGGTATAATTGTCATTTTGGCTTTTGGGACGAGCGGGGTGTAACAAAAGTGCAGACAACCGGGTCATGACAAGAGGCGTTGCCCAGGTCCACCTCTAGAGCAAGATTCTTTAATCACAAATAGTAGTAGTAGTAGTAGAGATAGGTAGATACAGTAAGTAGGCTTTAGGGGCGGAGAAATGCCCTACTCTACTCACCCTATCTTGAGCCAAAAAGGGGACACTTTTTTCGGTAATCAACTAATCATTTTCTTGAAGACCCACATTTTAAAGCAGATTGGATATCGTCCTACGCGGACGGCCCGGGTTGAACCCACATTTTTCCTACGGCCCAGATCATTCCCAAAATACCGCCACAAATTCGTCCAGGAAAGTTTCAGTATCCCGCCCTTCTCAAAATTTTCAGTAAAGTAAAAAGCTTCATTCCAATTATCGGGCATCTCTCTCTTCCCTCTTCCCTGTTGCGTTCTCGAGCTTCTCTCTAAACAAGGATGGAGACCGGAGCAAGCAACTGCAGAGAGACAAGCAGGACCTCGGACGGAGGTGAGGGGAACCGCCGACTTGAGAAGACGAAGCCGTCTTCCCTTCTCCGCCCTTCTTCTCTCCACCTTCCGTCGGGCGTCGTCGATTATTCTCTTATCAAGGCGACGGAGTTCATAGCCAAAGGCTGGAACGCGTTGAAGGAAGAGGAAGTGGACAGAGTCATCGATTACTGCGAGCTGAATGACCATCGCCCCATCCCTCACCTCAGAGTAGGGTTCCTCGTCTGTCGCCATGAGCTGTTTTTTTTTTTTTTTTTTGGGTGTGTGTGTGTGTGTGTAGGAATCGGTAATTCAAGGTTAGGTTTTGATGGTTTAGAGCTGCTTTTAGTTGATTATCAGACTGCTAAGGAGAACTTCGAGCTGGCGTTGGAGGCTGACAATTCCAATACTTATGCTAGATACTGGCTTTCTAAGTTGCATTTGAAGTATCTGTTCCTGGTGCTTGTAAAGCTATGTGAGTCAATCCCTTTCTCTTTCGTGTCCTTCTTCCTGAAATTAGGAGTTCACGAGTCCAGTCATCCAGTTTCTAGTTAGCAAATCCGGTGCAATTCGTGCTATTGTAATCAATTTTCTTGTTGATAACTATTCGATCATTTCAGCTTACTTCTTTGCTACTGCCGGTCTTTCAAAGTGTCCATCCTACGTTTGAATACCTGTGTTAGTAGTTGGCTATGGCGTTTTGAACATTTGGTGACTGTTTCCTGCTCGTGATTGTTTTGTTCCAATGGCATAGAGGAGCTGCTTTGTTAGTGGAATCTGGGGAGATGGGTGATCCATGCTCAATAGGACTAGGGTTGTCAACTGCGAGTTGAGGTTAGACCTCTAATACCGATTCTGCAAATTGTGTTAGTTAGATATCATTTGCTGAAAGAAGAGTAAACACAATGCCTGGATGTTGTATTTATACCAAACAGCAAGCAAAACAGTAACACCACTGGCACTCTTTCAATACTCGACAACAGGTTATGATATATTTGCAGAAATCAATAGTATAACTAGATATACAGTTGGTAGAATCATTTAACTAAGTAGCCAGCCCATATTGAAGCTGTAGTAAGGCCCTGGAACTTTTTGTAATGGTTCATGGTGGATGTGGATGCTCCTACTAAATATGCTTATTCTCATTCTAATATCGACTGTCTTTGCCCCTTATTGATAGAATGACTTGGTTCAATCAGATCAACAAGCTTTGTTTTATTTGGAGAAGGCTGTGGACCAGGTATTTTGTTCTGTGATTAGATACTCAACAACAATGCTTCCGTTGTTGCTAATCCTTTCTTCTTTTTATCTGGTATAGTTACATCCAGGAGCTTTATACCTCCTAGGCGCTGTGTATTTGGCTGGAGAATGTGTGAAGAAAGATGTTGCTTCAGCTATATAGTGTTTTTCATCGGGCATCAGAGAAGGTGAATATTTTTATCTACTTAGTAAAGTGGTTGCGACAATTAATTGTGAGTCCTGTGCAAAGTAGGCTGCCTAGTTTCTATGTGGTTTATCAGAGCTGTAGAAAATAGACTGGATATCCAGAACTGATTGAAAGATCTTAACAAGTCTTCCAACTGCCAAATCCCTCAATCAATGTTTCTTTTAAGCTACTGTTGTTGATTAAAGGTTTCAAGTGATAACTTTATTACACTTAGAAGAAATGAGGATCTTATTGAAGTTTCTCCAGTGTAAAACAGCCAACCAGCATCCCTTTCTTTTCTCAACTCCATCTAATTTGAACTGCATTTGCACTGAGCTCTCCTTCCAGAGATCCCTCTAGTATGAACTGCATTTGCACTGAGCTCTCCTTCCAGAGACCCCTCTTTCAATATGAACTCTTACATGGGAAATTTGGTTTGCTTGCCAAAGTTTTTGTAACTTACTTTTAGCTACAATTGTTTAGAGTTGATATTGCTTACCCATAAGAAGAAAAAAAAAGAATTGATATTGCTTAAGTTCTTAGAAGCTCTTTCATTTTACTAGCAACCCAAATGAATCACAACTTCTTCCAATCACAATTTATTGGCAGGGACATGCTGGTGCAGCTATAGCATATGGATCTCTACTTCTTAGAGGTCAGTACATCCCTTGCTGCTCTACATCGCTTTGAAGACTTTACGTCAAATCTTACTAGGGAGCATTTTTCACTGTCATAGAACAGTATTATAAATGCATACCGGTGTGTTTATATGACATCCAAAACCTATTGATAACCTATCTAATTCAATCCCCCGACTCCCATCTATACTCCACTTACGTTTTTGTGACGAATTTTTACATAGGTCGGCAGCAACTTAGCAAGCAAAACCCAGTCGACAAGGTGAGTGCCAAAGTTTATTTCTCAGTTTCATCTGATTAGAATTTTTCGTGGGCTTAGGTTTGATGAATTATCCCCTATCTCCTGTCAGATAATAAACTTGAAGGCATGCATGAATTTCCTTGAGGAGCCAAAGATATCAAATGAGGCCAAAGATCTGATTGGCCACCTACTTTGTGATGTTCATACAAGGCTGGGGACCAGAGGAGTTGAGGAACTGAAGGTAAACTTTTGTCTAGAAAGAATACTTCCCCACCCCCCCTCCCCCCATCTTATCTAGAATCCCTCCTGTTGTGGCTAATTAGAGGGTCACTGATGCTACTAAATATAACCTCAAGTCGTTTCCTTTGCACATAACTCGGTGGAGTTCTTAGGTTTCTTGTAATAACAGATGCTCTTCTTGGTTGAATTAGTGTAGAGATAGATGCTGATTCTTCATTGACTTGCATTACCTGGTTTCAATTCCTTTTTTTTTTGGTCATGAATATATATAAACTAAGTTCTTGTTTGTTTTTTTTTTGTTGCTTCAATTCTTCGCAGGATATGCAGTACACAAGAGAGTGTTGTGACAGCTTACTCTCTGCTGCAGCAATGACGGTAACAGTATTTATGGTTTCTTTATAGGATTAAACTCAATACCCATGATAAGGAATAAATTGCTTCTATATACTGTGATTTGTGGTCTTCTTATGTCTACCTTTCTGCCTAGATAAGGAATAAACAAGATAAGGAATAAACACCAGACCTTCTAGGTTCACTCAAACACTCTTTCTAGGTGCAGTTCTTTGCATTTATCTTTGGATAGAACCTCAAGCACCGTGTTAGGAGATGTTTTCTAGGTGCAGTCTTTTTCTGTAGTTTTCATGTTCTGGATGTGTTAGTAGATAACGTTCCTGTTCTTGTATTTGTTGAGCTTACCAGCTTGATTGTATGCTTAGAACTTATACATTCTTTTGCATGCAGTTATGTGAATGCTCTACTAGATAATGCTCTCATTGTTCAAGTACCCTATAATTTCATATGCTCCTTCGACGTTTAACTGTAGAAAAGGAAGTTATTTTTGTTTCATCGGATGACATGGTGTTTATGCATAACTGCTTTTAGTTATGAATTTTCTCTATAAATCTCGACACAAACCCATGCTTCATTTTAGCGATTGCTTAGCCAACTATCTGTTCTTTTTCTCTACTGGACTAATGAAATGTGATGTCGCTGTCATAATGAAGTGTGATGTTGCCTTAGTTACATGTCCCGACGGGAGCTCAAAGCAAAGCAGAAGTGAGAAGATGGCAAAGAAGGGCTACTGGCACTGTCAGTGATGCAAAACCTGGGGTTGGAGCGCATTTCAGTGAGACAACAGGATTATGTGTGAAGCTGCCAACTGAATCATTCAGCTCTTGACGATATCTGGAACCGAGAAAGATGACAGCTTCACTCTTAGATGATATTGAACTGGTAGTGGTAGTTTGGGTAGTAGAGAATCTGGGACCAAGTTGTCAGAATCGTTTGAATGACTGGATTCTCAATTAGCTCGCTTGATTTAGAACTATTATTGTTTTCTCACCACATTTTTTTATGACTTGCAACAACTAATAGTTTCTCGCTCATTTTGGGTCAGTCTAAATCGTAAGATGTTGAGTTGCATTCTAATTTGTCTCACCTATATTTAGTCAAGATGTGTTTGTGTTGTGAGAATACCTATTTTTTCAATATATCTAATTTGGATTTAGAGTTTAGGGTGCATTTATACATATTTTATACATATACGAGAATAAAAACGTGTATTAATCAACATATTTCATACATATATTAGGTGCATTCGTCTTTTAAACTTACTAGTTTTTTTGTCCGCGCTTCACAGCGATAACAAACTAATAATATATACAATTTTATTCACTTAATCATGATTTAGTTGAAATCGAATAATTCACAAAATTGTTAGGATCAGATACTACAATGAGTTTTATATGGTGTCTTAATCATTACGAAATAAATATACCGTATATTTGTTTAATTGATACATAAGAAATAACTACCAATTGATAAAAATTATGTAGTCTCTTAATCTTATGAAATACATACATCTCTACATAATAACTTCTAGATAATGATCGTATTTGTAATTTATGTAACATTGTTACCATCTTCCATAGCATGTGGTCTAATAATAAAATCAAATTATAGAAATAGATATTTGATTAGACGGTTATGTAAACGTTAACTAACCTTACTGAACCTTTGCATAATGGAAAATGATAACATGGTCAATCTTTTATTTAGTTACTAATGAAGGAATTTTAGTTAGTAATGAATGGATTATGTTACGAAAAATATCATATTTGATTACACTATTAGTATTATGTGAAAAATAATTTACATTACAAAACCTTTGTGGAATGCAATACACAAATTTTTTATACGGTATGATCTAATAATAAAATCAAATTATGAACTATCCCATCAAGTTACAAAAAGTATCACTTATTCACATTTGATTAAACCTTATGTAAACATTAACTTACAAATCCATTATGTAATGAAAAATTGATGATATTGTGAATATGTTAGTTAATAATATTGGATTTTTTATTAGTAATAAATTATGGGCCCCCAACTTCTTGGGCTTTGCACGGAATTAATCTACTCACAACCACATTAATAGATACTAGGATTCAGCCCGCGCTCTGCTGCGGGATACTATTTCTGTCATAATTTAAATGGGATTTAATATAATCTATTACCATAATTGTTATGTCCCAAACGTAGACATAAATGTTGTCATTGTCATAAACATAAAAACTGCGGTCATTATGCAAAAGAGTGACTGTGTTTGTAGAATAAACATGAATGTAGTTAGGAGTGTTGCCAAGTCTCCACGATATATCTACTAAACTAATAAAAGTTCCATGGCGGAGACTGAAGATTTGGAAAACAGTAGGATAAAATGTTTTCAGAAGTTTCGTGCCTTTGTTGTTTGCACGATATCAAAATGGCAAGCTTGAAGGACTTCATCATTTCTCGAATGCTGATCGGTCCCACAGGGTGAGCACTGTCGCTTTTGGCTGCATGTCTGAATCACTGTCCCCCACTTTTTTCCATGCGACATTCAACTCCGCAGCATATTTTTTGTTACAGTTCTTTGCGATCAATTCGATGATTTCGTCCTTCTTCAGAAACTGATAATCAGATGGTGACTTACGAATAAGTGACAAAGCTGCTTCATGCTTAAACACCACATCTATTTCAGATCCTCCTTGGCGACATTTCCCTTCCAGCTTGTATGTCAGTCTTGCAATACAGTTTTTTTTGTTAGGTTATACAAAGAGTATTATTATGCCTTGTGTAAACATGGGAGAATGGTCAAAAGCTTACCCTGTGTTCTCTCCACGAACTTTGCAGATGCTTTTTCTGTATATAAACCTTGGAATGTTAATCAATGTCATGTAAGTAACCTGTTGCAAAAACTGTCAGATGTATTATACAGGTAAACAGATGGAAATAAACAGCTGTTGTCAATGCTGGTGTTTGTTCGTTTACCTCTGTGAAATCTGACAGGTCCTCCATCCTTTCTTTTATCTCTCTCAGCGATTTCTTTTGCAGTTGATTGCTCAGCAGGTGTCCAGTTTTTTTGCAAGTAGCATCATCGATGAAGTATACTGGTTTGCGACATGCAAGAAAGCTACACGTTGAAAATAAATGTGTAAGTATCACTAACTCGATAGTAGTTGAACCAATCAGTTGGGTAAACCAATATACAGCAACTCACATGTTCATGACATCCTTGCAGCAGTCTTGATAAGAATGGATGATGAGCTTGCTTGCAATTGTGGATTGAAATTCATGCTGATACTTACTGTTATGTCTAGGAGTTACTCTACTAACTGATCTGATTGTCACAATCAGTGGTAACTTTGACTCAATTGCTGGAGCATTCTTTTGAAAATCATCAATGTCATGGCCACTGTATTCAACATAAGCCTTTGCCCCACTGATTGCAAACCAATGCGTTAACTATACATTTTGACAAAGTAAGAAAAAGTGTACAATCTTAAGTGCATACCAGACATCTTGTATGAGCAGGTCGAATTTCTGAATCCTTCCTTTAATTGTTTCTGGATGAGTTAGCCTTCTAACACATCCTGTAACATCTATAGATTTAATGTTTGTTATGCTTTGTTTAATGGTGTTCTTAATCATGGATAGAGAGACATATATTTACCTGAATGGCAGACAAAGTCTTCTGATAGTTGAGGCACAATGGAAAAATCGGCTGCTGTGTATGATCCTACTGGGAATTGACTGGGGTCCATTTCCTTCTTCAATGTGTCTCCTAATTTGATCTGAAGTGAGGAGCAGGCGTAACTCTCGATGGACAACGCGTTGCACTGACCTTGCTGGACCTGCTACAATATCTTGTAGTTCATGCAGGCAACCAACCTTAATTTTCTGAAAAACCTCAGATGCATCTTCTTCTTCAACTTGTGCTTCGATCAATTTGTTCTGTAAAGTCAATGGTAGATAGATATGTTGTCAATAGTTTTTGTTCTTTTAGCATTTGGCAGTAGGTTAATTGATGTCCAGTGTTTGTATATTGGGAAGTTCTTTTGTCCTAACACTGAATCAAATGCTCTGACGAATATTTATGAATATGGTTGGGGTATCTGGAGTCAAACCTTTTTGTCAAGCCAGAGCATGTGATGTGTCCTTTTCTTCCATGTGGATAAAGGCACTTCTCGGAACTCAGTCCATGTAACGACATGTCTTGCTATAACGGTTCGATTGTTTGTTCCCAAACGCAGTCCCCGAAAGCACATGCTTGATTCAATAGACTCTGCAATCCGATTAAAGACGAATCGATAAATAATAAATGGGAAAAACTTGCATAGGAATCGAGATGCGCTTGTCGGATTTCTTTCCAGATTCAATGTATTTACCTTTCAGTTCGTTCGGGTCCATTTTGTGTGGGTCCACGGAATCTCACGTATCAGTTGTACTATACAACTGTAAATCTGTTGGGTAGAAGAATGCTTCCAGTTCTTCGAGATCCTGGTTTCCCTTTTTTGTTTTTATCTTGACTGCGCGGTTGATTTTAGAAGGCATAAAAAACAATCGGTAGTTTATGTAAGCTAGGGTTAACTTAGGGTAAGTCCTTTTTGGATCGATTGTTTGGGCCTTGACATCGTGTTTGGGCTCTGTATGGTATGCAATGGGTTCTAACTATTGAATCAGGCCTTTTTACAGAAAAGGCTACAATACGCTCCTGCGATGAATGTCTGTCAAGTTGTATCAGTTGGGCTCATCGATTTTCTTTCTAAGTTCTCTCTGGATAGTCCGAACCGATGTTAACTGATCATAACTCATGACTGCTTTCTGGCTTTGAGTTTCGAAATAATAAACACAAAACGTGTCTCTTGTTAAGAACAACGCAAGAACTGGAAGAACAAATTTTCCCAGGCGTAAAATTCAAAAAGTTGGGAGAGTTCATAATAATCACTTTGAGCTTCTTCGATGCTTCCAAAATTAACCAGGTGCAATATCTGTGAAGGCTTCTGAATATACAATGTTTCTCGTGTAACTGGCTGGAATGTTCTCTTCATTTTCAATCAAGAATCTCAAACCACCTGCAGATCTTACTCTTGACGCTGCCACATAAAGCTGTCCATGACTGAATACTGGTTTGGGCAAATAGACTCCAACCTTGTCCAGCGTTTGACCTTGGCTCTTATTTATAGTCATCCCATAACATAACCGTACTGGGAATTGCCTCCTCTTCAGTATAAAGGGCCAGCGTTTGTCTTCTACGTTGAGTACTATTCGTGGTATAACAACCTCTTTTGTGTCAAAAGATCCTCCCATGATGTTTCCAACAATGATATTTTCCCCCAATTTCGTAATCAATATCCTCGTACCGTTGCACAGGCCGTTTGGTGGGCTCAAATTTCTCAGCAACATGATCGGAGTGTGAACCTTAAGTCTTATTTCATGATCTGGAACACCATTGAACTGAAGAGCATTCAAAAATTCTGTTGGGTAAGTTTCAGCAAATAGCTGAGGTACCTCTGTATCAAGTTGCATAGAGTCTGAACTGTAGTAGCAACGGCAATGTCCAGGAATTTTTTGCAACATGAAGTCATTCACTTCAGTCACAACTGCATTAGTAGGAGTAACGATTGCCCTTCCACTTAGGTAATCTGTGCTCATGTGTTGTTCCTCAAATGTGTCATATATGTCATTTGTGATTGACTCGATTGGATTTTTTCCAGCATATATCAAGAGTATTTGTGGTATCTCAATCCAATCTGAAGGTGTGTTAGCCATAAAGGATTTTGTTGGAAGCCTTCCATCTCCTAGCGCCAGAATCCACTCACCAAAGTTCATTCCACAGCCGACCAGGTTTCTATTATCCTGTGAATCATTAAGCCTCATGTTCCTTGACAGTTTGAGCACTTTAAAAAAGGGCCACAATGATGACCTTGTGATGGATCCATCCACTGTTTGTTCCCTTCCTGAATCTGAAATTACTGGTAGGGTCTGTCTAAAATCACCACCAAAGACTACTGTTTTCCCTCCAAACAACTTGTGTTTTGGACCTGATAGTGGTATGTCCATCAATCACAAAACGTCCTGCTTATAGCCTCAAATGCATTTCGATGTGTCATCGGTGCTTCGTCCCAAATAATCAATGAAGATGCACGTATTAGCTCAGCTAAATGAGTACCTTTCTTTATGGAACATGTAGATGCATGGTCTATATGAAGGGGAATCTTGAACCTTGAATGAGCAGTTGTGCCGTTTGGTAGTAGTGTGGCTGCTATTCCAGATGAGGCAACAACTATAGCAATTCTGGAAAGACTTTTTAATTTTGCAATGATTGCATTGTAGAGAAAAGTCTTGCCTGTTCCTCCATGGCCATATAGGAAAAATGAAGTGCCAAGGTTGTTGTTGATGGAGAGAATAATGAGTGTGAAAGCCTCTAGCTGTGTTGTGTTCAGTTTGCTAACCCTAGTATTTGCCAGTAACCTTTGTTGATCATCATCAAAGTTAAGATGCTCATTAATCAGGGGATTTGATCCATCGTCAGGTTCTGAATCTGTCGGTCTTGGGAGATGTAATTGCTGAAGTGAAGAACCATAAGTCCTCAGTAAAGTTTCCAGCTGATGTAACACCCAATTCTTAAGTCTCTCATCTGAAGGCTGGAAAGTTTTTGAGTGTAGCTGTTTACGAAGAGAATAAACATGATCTTCACTCATTAACCTCCATGAAGATTCAAATAGAGCATTAGGATCAGGTATCTCGCAGAACATCAGCATTGAAACAAATGTAGTTCGAATTATGTGTGGCATACTTGATGCTGCAATTTCTTGTAATACCTGAATCCATTCTGAAGAGTCCGACAGAAGCCCCAACTTTTGACATGCTCTTTCATAAGTACTACAAACCTCCCCTTGTATTGTTCTTAAATTGAGGAAGCTTGTTACTCCTCTTACTTTGGTCAATAGCAGCCTAAGAAAGAATATATCATCACTTCCTGGAGGAACATATGCTATCCTTCCTATTGCGAAACCTCTTTTCCTTGGAGTCCATTCACTGTATTCTTCATTCCATGTAAAGGAATTTGGTATCTGAGCATATGTAAGCTTTCTTGCATTGCAATCATGTCTGTTAAGTTCAAACCATGAAGTAAGATGAGTTTTGCCTGCCCTTGGATTTTGCAAAACATTTTGAATATTTGACCTTCTCTTGTATGAAACATTCTGTTGTCCATCCATGTGTACACCAAGTCGAACCACATTAGGCTCTCTGTGGTGTATAGAATACTCGTTGATTCTCCATATAGCTTCGTATGAGGACAGCGACCTGCAATCAATGAACTCTTGTATCTCGTCTTTGGTTTTTTTTGTTATATTTGATGGCACCTGAACTGAGCTTGTCGAGTCTTCTGCAACAATAAGAGATCTATCTGGTCCTTTAGTAATGTACTTAAATAAGTACTTCACTAAGCCTCCCTTGTGACATATCTCCACATTAATATGGGCTTGAGCTCTAACCAATAAGTTCCGATTGTATGGAACGACATATCTATTATCCAGCATTGCCTTTCCTTTTTGAACCTGAATGCCAGAATTTCTTCTTCTGTACACGATATTGCCAAACTTGTCGAACGAAGTTTCTGAACAGAATTCTTTTGGAAAATACTTCGAACATTTACCATCTTTCATACATGGTGAAGTGGGGTTGTTAACACCACAAGGTCCATGAATCATGAACTTAACCACTGCAGCATACCCTTCTGGATCTAGATTGGGGTCTGGTATCTCTGCAGAAATCATCTCATCAATGTTAGATGTTGACTTTAGCTTATCCTCTTTGGCTAACCATATAAGCATATGGACATGTGGGAGGCCCCTCTTCTGAAACTCAACTGTGTAGATTACTGCGAAAAAACAGTCCATCATTTGAACTTGATAGCTCATTCAAATAATAAAAGAAATTTTATACAATGAAAGGTCATCTACAGGTAACTCACTGGCTATCGTTTTCCCGAAATATGATTCTCTTTTAAACTCGTCAATTAATATGGCAAGCTTCATGTGAAACACACGGCAGACCACCATAGGCTTCAACTCGCTGTTTGGTCCAACCATATCTGCAAAAGCATCAACAATTTCTTCCCACAGAGCATTGCAGGTAAATGTAACAAATAAATCTGGGTTACCATAATGTTGACAGGTTGCCATGGCATCATGATATAGTTGCTGCATATATCTTGGTCCTCCTGTATAAGATGATGGCATTATAATTCTTCCAAGTTTTTCTCCATCCATGTCTCCCTTTGCAAATGCATCCTGCAACCCTTGATAAACTTCTACTCTTAAATCTTTTTGATGAGTTCTAAGAAATGCCAGGAGATTGAGTTCAATTGTTGAAAATGCATCCACACAGTAATGTTGCAATGCCTTGCCACTTTGAACCAGTGTATGCCCCTCATTCAATCGATACTGAAGTCTAAAAGCATAATACTCTTTTTGAGTAATAAATTTTATGCGCATTGATGCTGGACAAAAGGAGGCATTATAAGATATTTGAGGATGAAACCCATCTTCTCCGTACGGGAATAGCAATGGGAAGTGAAGAGCCTCGAATTTTGGGTTGAGGCTTGTTATACGTTTCAGCCCTTCTCCTCGATGGTCAACAATGATATCTCTATCCTCCCTATCTGCAACAAAATCACCAGGTATTAAGGCTGCAATATCAGAGCTAGTTGGCAAGTCATATTTTCGATTCCTACTTTTGATCCCAAAGATTCTGAGTCGGAGATTTGGTGTGGAAGAAAGCAGGAGATCTTGTCGAATGCGCCTAAATGTTCTGACCAACTCGTTGTTTTCATCAAGCATTCGAAGCAAACTTGCAAGTAACTCAGGCAGCAAGACTTCCTCTCGAGATGCGAAGTTTGCAAGTCTATTGTTAACCTCATTTTCAGGTTCAAATATATATAGCTGAGCAAACTTGGGCCTATTTCCATCAACTGGAAGTAAGGATCCAATCCTATGGTAATTCTCACCACAAATAACCATCGAATAAGGTCCTCTTGTTGTCAAAGAGCGTGGATCCATTTTGGCTCCAAAAGATGTGAAACACAAAGAACCATTGTAGGGTCTAATGTTGTCTCTAAAATGCTTTGACATTGCACCTCCATTAAGATCCAACAGCTGAGCAAGCAATGGAGGTGGTGGCTTTAACAGGGGAATGCAAACTCTTCCTTTCTGACAACAAAGACTATACACAGGATTTAAGGATTTCCTGTGTCGATCCAATCGTTCAGCATACCAAAAAAAAGCACCACAGAACTGACATACACAGTCAGGTTTTCCAACGCTCATCCTATCATTGTGCAATGGCTTCCTTGCAGTTGGGACATCAGCTGATGCTTTCTTTGCTTTTTGATATTGACGATCATTTGTAGCTAAACTGCAAGATGCCTCATCACCACCCATTTCTGTATAAGGATCTGGAGGAACGAACTCACTGTTGTGAGCATTTGTCGACTTTGAAATTTCCCCTGAGAGAATGAACGGCAGGCTTCTCAATCTCTTGTTTACTCTGGTGTTATCCACGTTCATATCTGTAAAGCTTTGTGTTGAATTCCTGGAGGATTCGATTGTGAAAGAAGTGTCACCTCTCTTTCGCCTCAACAGGTTGGAAGTCGCTCTCTTCTTTCTAGGTGTCATTCTGATTACATGAAGTAAATGTTTGATATCCAGTCAGACTTAAATGAGCCAAAAACAAAAGTTCAATAACTGCAAACTTCAGTGTTCTGTCTTGGTCAGACAGACAAAGAAGAGGATCCAAATCATTTAAAGAGGTTCCATTAATGTGTAACTGAAGAATAACGAATACAGACATGCTTAACTGTATCTGATGACGTGGTCTATATCACCAATGATGAGTGTCTCTGACTTGTAGCTCCAAACAGCTGATCATAAGGTCTTACCTTGCTGTGTACTCCAGCTGATACTTCACTGAAGGGAAAAAGTCGACACAAACAGAATTACTTGCTAAACACAGGAGCAAAAACCAGAGGGCAAAGAGAAAGTTGAAGGTCCATTGACGAAATCTCTTTGATATCTGATATGTTCCTTGATAAGATATTATACAATGAATATATAATTTTATATCAGGTGTCTAATCTCTATCCAAGTAGTCATTGTGACTGCTGGTTCTGTAACCAAGGGTAAACAATGATGGCTTTTGCATTTAATGCTTTAGATTTTGGGCACATAATTAACCCAAATTATTTAAATCTTGCAACCCAAAAGATTCCTTTTAATATTAGCACATGTCTGCTATCCATTACTAATCTCGCCTGTTCTTATCATATTTTTCTTGTGGACAATGCTTACTCTTTCCCATCACATGATGTAAAGAACATTTTTGTGATATTTGCATATACATACTGTTAAGACATAAATGTAAAACATAGGCACCTTAGATAAAAACTATATTCCTTGATAATACATAAAAACTGCTGAGCATTCACATTCTACAAAAGAGGGACCAAAAGGCCAGAATTTTGCCCACACTGGGGTCACAACATTTCAGGTGTCCAAACTGACCACCCTGATTTTGCACAGAAAATTACATGCACTTAAAACTTACACCTCATAAACAGATACCCGAAGTACCATTAGTTTTGTCTAGAAACCAAAAACATAATTTCCACAAAGTTGCCAAAATTAGTCAAGAAAGGCAAGAACAAAGTTTACAAACAGGTTCCCCAGAAGTTTACAAAAGAGCTGCAAACCCTCCAACCAGCACAACTTCAAACGATCAACAACATAATCATCCTGCCCACCATCAAAAGGACTTCTTCCTTGCAGCAAATCCAGCATCCACAAAAGGCAACCACCTTTCCTGCACCTAGCATAACTTAGATCCAGTAAATAACATAATCAATCAACATCCAAAACTAATAAAATACACATAAAGGGATCAGACTCGAATTTATACCCTAATATTCATACAGGCGACGCTTAGCAGCGGAAGGCTTCCCAGGCGCCCGGTGTGAATCTTGGTCAGCAAGCGAAAAAGGGGACGGACTTTCTTTTTCCCTTCGTCCCTCCAGGTGACACTGAGTCAACAATCTTTTCCTTTCCTTTGGATGAGCTAGATTTGTAACAACAAAGATTAATAATTAGAATAACCCAAACCCATACCTAAATCCCCGTAATTAACTAACACAAACATAACATAGAGCAAAGAACGCTCACCTAGATGGTATGGCAGCAAAAGCTGAAGCTGCGAAAGGTACACCTAGAGCAGGCAACATCAACATTCCTTCCTGACCAGAATAGGACTGACTTAGGGTTTGGGACGAAGAAACACTGCCTGTGACATCTGGAACTCCTGTAAGACCAAGCACTGGGCCCTGAACATCACGGGGCATAACTCGGAAAACACGGAATTCACCCGTAGATACTCCACTTGACCCAACCATCGGAAGCTTGACCTCAAACCTGACAAACTGGCCGAGCAAAGCCTCAAGTTCAGGCGACAACTGGCCAGACCTGTGAGGATATCTCTGGGCCAGCAGTTGGGCAGATGTGAGCACCAAATTGTTCCCACATGGGCCGAAAATAATGAAAGGGGCCTCGTCAGTGGCATCACGCAGGGTCAATCGGATCTTGTAGCTAGAGACGACACAGTAAAAAACAGAGACAATTCCATCATGATAGGCGTGGGAGTGCAAACTAAAAAAAGTAGGCAAATTCTCTAAGACCTGACAGGCACACATTGAAATAAACAAAAACAACAACTAATGATCAGACAAAACACACACCCAACTGTCACTTGCTGCTCAGTGATCTCCCAATGGTCAGGACACCAGTAGTTACCATTTCGCCACGTAGAACACTTTTTTCTGCACATGCTGCATGACATGTAATACCACGGGCTCCGGGACTCAACTGATCGGACTATACCACCGCAACGATGCTTTTCATCCTGAATATAAACATTGATAATCCCAGAAAGCAATAAACAAACATAAATAAATGGACAACCCGAAGACCATTCTAAAATCAAGAACTACATCAAAATGCAACTCACTACAGAAGCACCGCCATGGTGCAAATCAAGAAGCTCAGCTATTGTCCTGGTTCTCCGCTCAGCATCAGCAACAACGTCCCCTGGGGTCGCAAACTTGACCGGCAAATCAGCAACAGGAACTCTGGATCCACCAAAACTGTATAGATGGACACAAAAAAGTAAAGCAAACCAAACACGACAAAGCAAATCTGGAACAACAAAATCACAGTTTAACAACAAAGAACCCACAAAGCAGCGAGACTGTATGCTTCTGGTATCCTCGGGCTAATAACTATACGGGTTCCAGAGGAGCTCGAACAGGAATATTCACCAGCTACACAACAAAAACAAAATCAGATCACAATTTATGATCAAGCAGAATGGAAAAGAGTCAAAATACACACCTATCAAACGGCCAACTATGAGCCCCCCAACTCCAACGATCACTGGCTCAATGGAGTCCGCCTGAATCAAAGCAGGTCGATCAAGGACTGCCGTCAGTTCATTCCACAGCGTGATCGACACTCTCTGGCCCCTGACAGCAAAAAAAAGGATCATATCTTACGTGACGGTGACGAAACAGTATTCCCCAGTGGAAAAATAAAATAACACAAAAGACCTACTGTGCATTCTCAAGGACCAGAACTTGTTTTGGAGTCGAGCCGTGATTAGTAACCTGATGATCAATCCCGCTAATAGAATGAAGACGGCCGACAACATCTGACCGAAAAAAAAGAGCAGTAAGAAGACATAAAACCCAATTCATTTCAGTCAAGAAAACGCAACAGTCACCTGCAAGGATACGATTGTCCCCTGAACGGTTAGACAGTTCACTATAAGGAACAACCTTAAAGGAATCAGTTGGAAATTCAGCTGCAGGTAGAGAACAGGCCTGGAAAATAGTTGTTGCTGACAACTCTATTATCAGATCAAATGAGCAAGCACGATAGAGATTCCTTGCGGCACTGAGACCAAAAGACCTTAGAACGTAGATAACTCCCACGCGCAGCACACGCTCAAATTCAGACCCAATAGAGACATCAGCAAGGCTCTGAATGAGCATACCCTGAATCAAAAACAAAAAAAGACAGTAAAGAAAGAGCAAAGAAGGAAAAAAAAGAGCAAAAAAACAGAAAGCACTGTAATCACAAAGAATCAGCGTAAGAGAATCTACCGTCTGATCTACCCACAGGCAACAGTGATTAAACACCCTTGTCCCAGAAGGATTCTTGGCATACCACATATGGAGCAGACGAAGCCTCAGAGTCACCTCTCTGGTACCTCCTTTGAGATTGCAGAGCAGAGTAGCATCCATGGCGAGGAAAAAGGCGAGAAAACAACGAGTGAACCACAGAGAACAAAGAGGAGAGTAAAAAAGAGGGAAATGCGTTCCGAGAATGAGTCCTCTTGTGCAAAAAGAATGAGAAATGACCTTCTCCACCTGAGCGCACGCATCGAGGCATGCAAAAAGAATGAGAAATGGCTTTCTCCACCTGAGCGCACGCATCGAGGCACTGAAGGACGTCCACAGTGCTTGAAACAGTGAACTTCTTGACACCCTCCCGCCATCAGGTGAATAACCGGTATCAATCAGCCGCCCACCATTCCCAAAGCACCTCCAATCCCAGCCAATCAGCCGCCAAGTTTCTCCAACATAGTCCTGCGAACAACAACCCAACACGACCCTCTTGGCAATCCCTAAAAGACACAATCATATCATGCAAGACTCACTGAGGACATCTGAAGGCCCCCGTCCCTCAGGTAAATAACCGGTATCAATCAGTTGTCCACCATTCCCAAAGCACCTCCAACCGCAGCCAATCAGTCGCCAAGTTTCTCCAACACAGTCCTGCGAACAACAGCCGGAATCCCTAACAGACACAATGATATCACGCAAGACTTACTGAGCACATCTGAAGGCCCCATCCCACGTGGCCGGACAGGGGCAAAGTCACATACCGATCTCTGATGACCAACGCGCGTCCGGGCCACCAAACGACCGCAACTAAGGCCAACCAGAAGCCAACGACCAGTCCCACCCCGACAGAGCCCCCAAACCCCGCCAGATCCCAATGAGGCCTCACCCAACAACAGCCCACACCGAAGGACACGCCAGTTTGAAACAGTAAATCTCAGTCACGTTGTACAGTAAAAGGTGTCTGTGTGTGCAGTACACGGGCATGCGGCGGGTTTCTTTCTTTCAATTATTTAATGAACAGTGTTTTGGTTAATGATTTGGGGTTAGCGCTTTTTCCAGTGTTATTAAAGCCGAGCTGAGCCGCTCGGCCCAATCGGTAAAACCGCCACCCGGTCACAAAACCGGCTCGGATCAGTCTAAAAGCCGCTTCGGTTTTATGTAGCGGTTGACGAGCGGCCGAGGCGGTTAACTGCTCGAGCCGCTCGTCCGGTTTTTGCCACGAGCCATTAAATTTAATTAAAAAATTGCAGAAAATTGAAATAAACCAAAAACGTCGGGCTCTCAAACTGAATCCTTATTTCCATTTCACAATTTCGAAGGAAAGAGATGAGCTCTGATTAAGAAATGCCCACTATTTATACTGATAAAGTTTATTAGGTACCAGTTCTCTAACGGTTTTTAAACGGTCTAATGCCGGTTGGACCATTCAAGTGCGAGCCGTTCGCATTACCGGGTCATGCTCCGGTTCGGTTCTGACAACATTGGCTTTTTCCGTAAGGAATAGCAAATTAGCGTGGGTTACTCGGCTTTTAATAATTATTATAATAATAATTTGTTCATACCATATTTTGATTTTGATACTAGTATTGTATCCGGCCCGTTGGCCGGTTTGTGCTACTTATGTGTTATTGTGTATTGGATGAGTATGAGTATGAGACAAAATAGTCTAAACCTATATCCTCAACCTCATCAAAAATTTTACAGGTTTTACCTATATCCATCCTATACCCAGTCAATATAGGTATTCCCCATGATTACTCGTTCGAGGCGGTTGGATACCGGATATTACGGGTTTGATTGTCCTCCCTTTGTGATTTTCTATGATATTATGCTAGAACAAAATGCGCATGTTCATCGATCAATTCTTCATATATCGTGATCAAATCGATATTTGGACCGAATAAGATAATATCGAATATATTCAATTCAATTTGGGTCCTACAAATTATTATAAATATGAAGAAAATATGGACCAAAATTGAATTTGGACCGTACAGAATCGAACCAAATAGACCAAACATACTTTTGATTCGGTTATGGTCCTCATTTTTCCTTTGTTTTTGGTTCGGTCCTATATCAATACGATCTAGTTCTGGACCGAGCAGAGATGTCAATAGGTCGGGTTTGGGGCGGATTGTACTAAACCCATCGCCATACCCATTTTCAATTATCAAATCCATACCCTCCCTATCCCCATGCGGGGGAGGATTTTGCATCCCCATCCGGTGGGTTTCAGATACCCGAGGGTAATCCCCGCCTCATACATCTGATTATGATTATAACTAAATTAACACACTTGAATTCAACAAAACATATAACTATTGGGTTGAAACATCAAACCTAATCAATGATGAACCTAATAAAGAATTAGGTTTAATTCACCTGCATAGCCATAACTTTCTCGCTTTTGACAATAATAGCCACTTTTCAAAAAATACACAGATATAGCCACACGTTTAAAATTTGTTTGACAAATTTAGCCACTTCCGTCACATACTTTAACACCGTCAATGACTTTGTCAACTAAACAAAGTTTAGGCTGATGTGGATGCCACGTGGATAACACATCATGTCCACTTAGACTTATCATGCTTAGTGGATGCCACGTCACATTTTAAATTAAAAAAAAACTAATTTCAAATTTTAAAAAAACCAATGCACTTATGCGCTACTACAGACGGCAAATGAATTTCCTTCGCCAAAAAACCTAATTTTCACTTCTGTTCTCCATTCAACTTGTGTTCTTCCAAAATCCAAACTCCCGCTTTTGTTCTTCCTTCCGGCGACGGATTGGCCGTACTATGTCGGTACCTTTGCAATTCGGATCTCAGTTGGGACAATCTCGAATTCTTCAGCGGATGGAACTAACGAAAAATCGGGTACATTCTTCCAATTCTCGTTCGCCGATTCCAATTCATTTTTTCGCGACCCAGTTCTTCACGGTGTTGCAATTGACGTCGCATACTACTGATGACAAAATCGATGGATGGCGGCGAGGAGGTGGTTGCTGACAAAATCTCCCAACCATCGAGTTTCTTTCACAGGACACCGCCGCTGAAGAAAAATCCCTCTATGCCCGAAAACCCTAATTTCATAGAGAGATTCCTCTCTTACGATTCCGCTGTGGTTCTTCTTTCTTCCCCCAACACACAATCTCTCGGTTCTTCACCTGTAGTCCAGAATCGGAGTCTCTGTTCACTCCCATGGTCGGATCGACGGCGGCGGAGCCCATGAACTTTCGATCCCAGTGCTACTGATGCGAAGGAAACCCAAATTCTTCATTGACCTAGTCTACAGAGTAAGTAAGCAGGGTGTCAGGATGGATCGATGATTGGATGGCATCCACAATCCACATGGAAGTTGGGATTGAACAGAGAAATAAGAGGAGGATGAAAAAATGGAGGTGGAGAGAGAGAAATAAGAGGAGGATGAAAAAATGGAGGTGGAGAGAGAGCGGCGCCGGAGCTTCGATAGAGATGTTGAGGTGAGTTCTGTGAAAAGAGGGGAAGTTGAATCCCTCTTCTATTTTTTTAATTCTTGTTGTTTAGTTAATTATAATAAAAGGGATTTTTCCAAGTGGCAATTTTTTGTCAAAAAGAAGCCACGTCATAAAAAATCGTTAGTCTAGTCAACGTCCATTTCAATGCCGTTAAAGTTATGGACGGAATGGCTATTTTAGTGTATTTTTCAAAAAATGTCTATTATTGTCAAAATGCGAATAGTTATGGCTATGCAAGTGTATTAAACCAAAGAATTACTGAAAATCTTAATTAGATACTCCAATTCCTACTAAGTTCTATAGACAAAATACCAATAAATAATCAAACACCGAATTATTCATCTCCAAAACACCATATTTCAAAATACTCTATTAATCATAAATTATGTTTTCAGAACCAGAACATATCTTGGATGAAAAATGTTAATAATTCAAGGTTAATGGTTTATCGTTATACAATTATCGTTCAATCATTTATGGAACTATCCATTCTTGTAAAATAGGCATGTGTATATAATAGTCTTATTAGGTTGAAGAAACATTAAGCTGCCCCGTTGGTTAAATTTTAAATTTCATATTTTTTTAATAATAACTTGTCGCAATTGCCCAGTTTGTTATGGTTCAGGATCCCAATAAATCAATCATATGATAGAATGAAATGAAAAATAGGTGAAAATTAAATATGAAAGTCTAAAGCACATTTGATCTAGTTGCGATTTGGTTAATTATTGTTTAACTTTAAGAAATTCCACGAAGCCAAAATCAGTTAAATTACTTTTGGTTTGATCTAATTTGATCCAGATATTGATATGGTCTGGTATGGATGAAATTATTAATTAGGCTATGCATAAGCATTCTATTGGTATTTCTTAAAAATTATAAGCAATAGCCGTGTATGGTATTTTGCCCACATTTCTCATTTTTCTAGATCTTCATGTATGTTGAAGTCATTTTGAATAAACATTCTAATGATTTTAACTTTTAGGGTTTTTTTTTGTCAAAAGATATCATATATTGATCAAAAAATAGGCAGTTACACCCTGGAAACCAGCCAGGACTGGAAATCAAAGAAGCGACTCATAGTCGGGTACAAAGAAAAGGCTTTCCTAGCTACCAAATGAGCTACCTTATTTTTCTCCCGACCTACAAAACGCACACTAAAGCCAGGTTGAGTACTAAAATGATGGCTAATCTCTTCCAGAACAGCACCCAACCGGCTATCTCTTACGTCGGCTTGATTTATTTTGTCGATAATCACCTTCGCATCGCCCTCAAACCGGACCTCCGACAAGCCTAGCTCTATACACCAAACAATAGCTTCCCTGAGCACAAGCAATTCCACCACCATAGGATCATCCATTTGAGAAAACCGAACCCCTCTAGCCAGCAAGAGTGCCCGCTCTGAATCCAAAAGAACCATCCCACCAGCCGAATGCGACCCACCCTTCGTAGCCCCGTCCCACATGCAAACTAGATGGGAATCACCCATTTGAATTGGAGATTGCAGCACCGGGACCGGCACCCTAGGAACTTGGTCCGCCGGTAGGCCCACCCATTTCTCATATTGTTGGTTAAACTGGCGCATGAGAACCGGGATCCCAAATTGCTTGCCTTCAAAGACTACCCAATTTCGAGATCGCCAGACCCTCCAAAGGATGGCCATCACAGCCATAACCATGGACGGTTGACGAATAAGAGCCAACAGACGTTTAATAAACAAAGGAAAAGTGTGCCGAGGCAAACCCTCCCCCAAATATTCCAGCCATGAATAGTCCCAGAGTGCCTGTGCCATCGGACAATAAAGGAACAAGTGCTCCATCGTCTCCGGGCCCTCCCAACAAACTGGACACCGAGGTAGCACCTGAACCTTTTTCTCAATAAGCGCCTCTGTGGTTGGCAGAGCCCGATTAAGAATTTGCCAAACAAAAACTTTCAAATTCGGAGGGATCTTTGCCTCCCACACTCTAATCCAACTCGGCTTATCCATCCAGCTAACCGAGGACCGCCATCCACCCCTCCTCCTGTACAAATCGACAGCCAAATGGTAAGCCGACTTAACCGAAAACACCCCATCGCCGTAAAATGCCAGATAAGCTTATCAGGCACATCCCATCTCGGGAGAGGAATAGCTTTAATAGCCCTACAGGTGGGCGGGTCAAACCATTGACTAAGCTTCTCATCAGACCACCTTCCGCCCCCCTCACCAATAACCTCTGTTACCAAGGGATCACCCCCCTCAGGCAAGATTCGTGGATTGTAGCAAGGGGGATCTAATTGGTACCTAGGAATCCAGTTAGAATGAAGGAGGGAGACTGATTGGCCATTCCCAACCTGCCATCTTAAGCCCATCTCCAAGGGTTGATTTTAACTTTTAAGGGTTGATAAATGGTTAAGGTACAAAATAGTACACCAAGGGTTGTTCCCATTGAATGGATTACCAAAAAAAATCGGTTGGAAAAATACTTTTGTGAAAGCAAACAAATTTAGCCAGAATAAACGCTTAGAAATTTAGTGCGGTCATTAAGCCCAAACAAACTTAAGATTATAAAAGCTGATCCAATTAGAAACTTTAATGACACACAACATGAGGCCCAAACCAAATACAAACAGCAGTACTCAAAGCCAATGTAGTATATAGAACGACAACATATGGGAAATGGGCAAAATTGCCCTTCCATGAAATAAGGAGAACTATCAAAGTGCAACATGACAACAACAATATAGAGTGAAGTGCATAATATATTGTGTAGAGTAGATGGGTTGTAATATTATGATCCAACTTGAACTTATTTTTTTGGTTAATATGCCTTTTTCATATATATGCTAAATCGCACAATGAACAAAAGTTTTCATTTATGTTATCTAAGACCATCTTCAACAATCAAATGCCAAAATGCTAGAAAGCTAAAATTTTTGGCAATCAAAAAGTGGTTTTGCTCCAACAAGCAAAGCCAAAATGCTAGAATGTCAAATCTTCTCCTTTTGTGATAATCTAGTTTAGTGTAGATTTCATCACTTTAATTAGATAGTTTGTATATTATTTATATACAGTTAGTAATAATTAATTCAGATGAACGTTTCGATAAAATTTTGTTAAATTTTGACATAAAAAATTATTGTTAAATATGATTTCATTAATGACGAAATCACAATATTTTGTTTAAATGGATCATAGACACTTCACATGTGTGTCAGAATGAGTTGTGCCATCAATTGTGCTTTCACTTTGGTCAGAATGAGTTGTGTCATCAACAGTTCATTCAGCTTTAATAAGAATGAGTTGTGGAGTATGTCCCAACAATAGTTCAACTTGAATTTCTTCCCGGTGTCCGCTACGAAAATTTCATTTGCTTGTTTAACCTAGACAATCAAGGCATATGTAACAATTATGAGTATAAACTACGTAATTAAATAAAAAAATCAAACACATAATAATTATTATTAAAACTCAACTAACCTCATCAGTTAGATTTTCTCCACTCATTGGTACAACGCTTGCTCTCCTCAATGCCGCATTCCACGACCCACATTGTTGGCGGATGATTGCCCATCGAGAAGTCAAGGCTCCATCACTACGCGGAATTCCCCATCCTTCAGCATTAAAAAGGACTCCAACTCGCCTCCAAAACTCAGTCCCAGCTTGATAATGGCCGATAGCACCATCCTCCGAAATTTCAATCCAACACTTGCACAAAACCTCATCTTCGGATTCCTTCCAATTTGGTGGGCGATTAGGTTGAGACATGATCAGAAATTTGAGAGTAAGATAGGTTTTAATTTGTTGGGAAGAAGATATAATTGATCTTTGATGAGAATGAGAGAAGAAATTGGAAGAGATGAGGTTGAAGTGAAGAAATATGAGGTATTTATAGAGAAATATATGAAAAAGAGCTGTTGGGGTTAATAGAGCCGTTGGTAATTAATTGGGTGACTGAAACTAATTTTTTTTATTCTAACGGGAATAAAGTTGGAAAAAAATCCCACTGTACACATGTTTTTAAAAAAAATTCTCAAAATACACATGTTATGAAAAAAATTCCCAATCTACGCATGTTTGGGCCTTCACCGCGTCAGACTAAGGCGGTGATTGCTTCACCGCGTTAGAGAAGAGCGGTGATTGCATCACCGCGTTAGAGAAAAACGGTGATTGCATCACCGCTGTAGACAAAAACGGTGATAGCTTCACCGCATTCAACAGTCGCGGTGAAGGCCTGACCTGCGTCGAATCTTTAAAAAAACGTAACTTTGTGCTCGGTTATCCGATCATGGTGAAATTTTTTTTGATTCCGCATAATTTTTCGAGATCGTGGTTAACTTTTTGAGGACTACAATTTTTATCATAGACATAATTTCGGAATGTACTTGGATTCCTAAAAAAGAAAGGTAAACTTATTCTCAAAACCCCGTATATCCAAAATAATTCATTTTTTGAAAATTCTCTCCTACTAAAAATTGTAGTCCTCAAAAAGTTATGCAAAATCAAAAAAAATTCATGATATTCGGATTGTGGAGCACAAAGTTATGGTCGTTCAAAGTTTGACGAAATCGAAAAAAGGCTCATTCGGGGTAGCAAACGACGTTTTTTCGGGACGAAGGCGGGACCAAACCGCCTTTGGATGTTTGCGGCTTGCAAGATCTCGAAAAATTATGCGGAATCAAAAAAAATTTCATCACGATCGGATAACCGAGCACAAAGTTACGTTTTTTTAAAGATTAGACGCAGGTCAGGCCTTCACCGTTTTCCTCTACAGCGGTGATGCAATCACCGTTTTCGTCTAACGCGGTGATGCAATCACCGCTCTTCTTTAACGCGGTGATTCAATCACCGCCTTGGTCAGACGCGGTGAAGGCCCAAACATGCGTAGATTGGGAATTTTTTTCATAACGTGTGTATTTTGAGAATTTTTTTTAAAAACATGTGTACAGTGGGAAATTTTCCAATAAAGTTGGGCTGACTGAAACTATTTTGTTTGAATTCTAACGGGAATAAAGTTGGGCCACACGTAGGGGGGATTTTTGCGCTAAACGCGCGCCACGGATTGGCTCCGATTGCCTGCGCGCGTTGCCTAGCTGGAAGAAAGGAGGGCCCAACTCCCACCACAATTATAGCTTTTCTTGTCTTCTTCCAATGGGTTTTTAGGCTGGCTCCAACCCAAGGAGCAAAAAAGCCAAAAAGCCATATATAACTTTTTTTCTTACTCCAACCCACAAAAAATGAGGTAGTCAAATATGGGTATTGGAATTTTGGGAGCTAAATTTGACTAGGATTTGGGAAGAAAGCCATTTATGGCTGGGCAAAAAAGTGGGTACTAGGCCCACGTTTGTCACTCCATGTGGCCAAATCCCTTTTTTTTTTTTTTTTTTTTTGTTTCCTTCTCCTTCCTCATTTGTGATTGGTTGTTGCTTTGTTGATGTGATTTAAATAATAACGAGAATCAATTTACGTAGTGACGAAACAACAATCACTTTGCAACGATCATATATTAACAACCATAAAAGACGGTCTTGAAATACAATCACACTGAAACTTGAAATACAAATAACCAAGCAACAAGAAGTAAAATTAATATTGAAACATGCAATACAATCTACAAGCAAACAAGATGGTCTTAAAGTAACGGCTACAAGAAAATGGTCATATTTGGAGTGGTCCCGAAGTTAACGGTAACAGATTAGCTACTAATTTTTCAACAAAAAAAAAATTGTCTCGGAATTTAAAAAAAATTACATCAAAATTTTTGTTTTCAAAAGTAATAACAAAATATTAAAAAATTAAAGTGAAATATAAAAACTAAAGGTCAAATAAGTATGGTTTATTGAAATAAATTGAAAAATGAAGGTGGGAAGCTAAATTTAGCTTTTTGTAGGGTTGGAGTGAAAATGGGGGTTGGGGAGCTAAAAAGCAATATTTAGCTATTTGGGGAGTCAAATGTGACTTTGTGGGTTGGAGTTAGCCTTAGCCGAAAAATTTGACTTTTTTGGCTATTTGAATTTTCCCATTGATGGTTGGAGGAACTCTTTTAGCTTTTTAGGCTTTTTAGGGTGATTGTTGGAGATGGTCTAACACCTGAATACCAGTTTATCTATTTCCCACGTTCTCACAATTATGGTGCCAGATTCTCTACTACCCAAATTACCAATTCGTAGAATCTAAGAGTGTAGCTTCCTTCTTTCTTGGTTTCAGTCATCACCATTCACCAAGGCTGAGCCTCATGAGAACAATAACAATGATTCTCAAGGTGGTGTTAGTGACGTTTTGTGTCCTAAGAGCTGCTCCTAAATGCTTAGCTACGCTGATTGTTTTTCAAGGAACGCGAGAAGAGCTGAACAAGATTGCATGAACAAATACACCTAGTACGACTACATAATATGCATTCTGCTCCTAAGTACAATATAGGAAAATGATAAATGGACTATCACATCTATCATCTATGAAATATACCATGGAAACAACTATAAGCGAACTGGTACATTGAGATTTGAGGCCATAAACACTTCTGCATAAGGAAAGTATCGTGATGTAACAATTAAATCTCTTAATTGTCACGAAACTCTAGTTAATTTTTTTTTTTATAATGGTGACATTTTATTTATTGACAGAAATAACAAAAGAGGAAGTGGAAGAAAATTACAATAAATTCCTAATACAACCATATCCTAAACTTGAGAGCCAGGGAGGGCCAGCTAACTTTCCCTGACAGCATGCATACTAAGAACTTTGCACCTAAACTAAACAGCGGATCTTTAAAGAGAAGCACGAAAACAAGACAAAGCAAATAAAATGCAGGAGACCCTGGGGATGTCAAATTCTTGTGGAAAAGTCCCACGAATTCCTCAAGCTTTTCTTATTCACCAAGCTAGCTAGCTAGCTAGCTTGTTTACATTGTCAACTACCTGAAACAGGATATCAAATTCGCAAACCCAATAGGGTAAAAGAACATATTGCTGACTAAGCAAGCACTAAAATGAAGCATGGGATTGTGTCAAGAACTATAGAGAAAATTCATAACTACAAGCAGTCTAGCATAAACACCCTCTGTCTTGCGATGAAACAGCAATAATTTCCATTTTTGCAGTTTAGCTGCAAAACTCTCAAACAAGCAGCACACACCAAAGGTTCTAACACAAGATATGGTAAAAGTAAACCAGCTGTCTAGTTCCCATGCCAGAAGTATTTGAAGAACTTGATCAAGTCTAGGAATTTCATAAAAAGCAAACCAGATATCTAGTTCAACCAGCCCTAACAATGAGCATGGAACTTATGTAGACAACATGTCAATCTATTGGTTATATTGGACAAGTTGCTGCCTACTACTAACCAAACGACATGCTTCAGAACCAGCCCTACCATTGGAAATAAATGCAATGCTTACTAAACCAATGAAAAAACCATGTCAAAGGAAAAACGCCTCGGTATAAAGATGCCTGACCTGATTACAGATGAGCATGCTAGATAAGAGTACAGCCAAGGAGAATAACTGAGCAATGTACGTTCCCTGTCAACAAAACCAAAAGGACAGGCAATCAAAAACATGGGAAGAAAGCATTATTCAGGTGAGAAGCAGAAGGGAGAGAATTCATTGAAAGGGCATAGAGTGAAATCAGATCCACGAGAAATGCAGGACACAGTAGATCAGGTGACAGCCATATATATTCCTCGAGTTAAAAAGATGGATACTTACCGTTTGATCATAAGCATCAATTCCTTCAGTATCTAGGAGTAATAGATTATACTTTGTGCCATCAAGACCAGTTCTCTTTAAGGGAGCACAACATAACCGGAGCCCATTAGTAAACGGCCGATGAGTCGAAGCTACTTGAAATCCAACACTCCTCCCAAGGAGCTACATAAAACAGAACCAAAGCAAGATATTAGAATAGATATTCGTAAGTCGTAACAAACCTTTGACTCAAATCTTGATCGTTATATTACATTCGTCAAAAAGACCGCCATTGACTTCATTACGAGCTAACGATCCCGTATATTCCTCTCTATCGACTTCATTATGAAACTAAATGACAAGTGATTCCAGTACTCCTAGACAGTGCGCCGCACCAGATACATAATCACATGAGAAATGTGTTTGACGGATCAAATATCTAGACCAGTTCAAAACTAGAAAAACAATCAGGAGATTGTTTGGAATGTAATTGCATTGTTCTAACTGGAAGTCTGAAGCCCTTGGCGCCTATATTGGAGCCAGAATTGAAAGATTACATACCGGCACCGATTTTGCCGCAAGTTGCAAATTATAGGTTCAACCAAGTTTGATTCTTTACATACCACTGATAATGCATATACCATAGCAATTCTCAAACCCTAGAAAAACAAAATTAGCGCCCGAGTGCCACAACAAGCGACTATTTCTCTTCCAAACTACAAACACCATTCCAGAAAGATTCCACCCGTCACAGCATTTCCCTTCCAGTCGGCAAATCTGTAAAGAACTCGAACCAGAGGGCAGCGAACTAACCTGATTCAAGATGAAGCTTTTCCCCTGGCGAGCGCGGCCACAAACGGACACCACGCCAATTGCCCCTTTGACCACGATAATTTTGAAAGTGGGTTAAAGGCCACTCTTTCCACATTTTGAAAGCGGGCCATCCTAATTCCTAAGTATCCCAATCACGAAGCCACCCCACCACACTTTTCTCTCTCTCCCCATCTCTCTCTCTTTCAAAGTTACCACTAACCACCACCAACTATAATCTGTTCTACCCAGCCACTACTGTGAGCATGCATGTCATCCGCTTGCCGCATATTAAAATGTCATGACTTGGGCATATGACAATTTGAACCCGTCTCATAGGGTAGTACTCGACCCCGACTCGGATAGTATTCGACTCGCAATAGTGTGAGACAGGTTATGAGTACTATTTCTACCCTGACTCGTCCTATCCGGGTCCCATTCTTGACATGTTTTACTTGGATTTGTCTTAAAACCTATTATATTTTGAAAATTTCATCTTTCAACTAATTGGACTTAGTTAATTTAACTTTCATGTACTATAACGTTACTAAACACATCTACACTACATATCACGTCTTTTATTGGAAACACCATCCAAAATCTTTTACTAACAAGGTCCATTTATACCAGGGGCGGACCCAGGGCACTTTGAGGGTGTCCGGGGACAACCCTAAATTTTGGGAAATTATTTTTCAACCCCCGATGGTAATTTACGTATGGACAAAAAATTTATAATTGATATTGAGGGACACCCCTGAAATTTGAAAAAAATGATTATGCTACTCAAATTTTTTAAATTGCGTATGGGAATATTAAGTGGTAGTTTGAATAACTCAAACCTAGGACACAATTATTATTAGTCAACATAATTTCCATTAGGCTACAACTCATTTATTGTTTGATTTTAAACACTGCGTAATAGTAAAATGTCATTTCCTATCTCTAATATTTTTCAAAACCTAACAATTAAACTAATTTCAAGCTAGCCTTAATTTGTATTGATTTTATGGTTGTACGACAAGTGTTGAAAGAGTTTTTTCAACTTTGGGTTACATCAAGAACAAGTTTAGAAATCGAATATGTGATCAATTCATGAATAATTGTCTAGTAGATATACAAATAAATGTTTTTTTTTGTGCAATGTATACATCAAATATATTCTACAATTATTTTCTAATATGAAACACATCATAGAATTTTTTTAACTTGTACGAGTCATGTATTTTCTTATTTAATAATTATTATTTTCATTTAATTTATTTTTTTAAAAGAGGACACCCCTATACAAAATTCATGGGTCCGCCACTAATTTATACCTATATGAAAAGACAAATCCAATGACTCACATATATACGTGAGAAGTTTAATCTCACTATATTTCAATACAGCTCCAACAATTCTCAGAACATCCTTTGAAAAGAGAAAACAATACAAAAAATGAGAAAATCGAGTCGTCGTGATAGCATACATCTAATATCACCGCCCATCATCAATTATATTATCACGACAATCTCTCCACCGGCATCGTGGTATCATGAACTCTATCACTAGCCTTCTTTGCCTGTAAACAAAATATGGAAAAAGAGCAAACAACAAACCATGAGTAATTTGGTGTAATTAACATACATATAAACGTGTATGAAAGCTTGTGTTGGCACACTTACTTCTTGTTCCCAGTTGGTGCGAATGGTAATGATGGCAAGCAGAATTCCTTGCACCACCAAAGCACATAAGATCCCGACGTACAGACCCTTTCCACCAATGTGAAGAACAAAGGCAAACAAAATACCACATGGTATTCCCACGATGTAATACGATCCCAGGTTTATATACGCTCCAATCTCCTGCCAACCGCATCCCCTAGCCGTCCCTGATACATAAAAACAACAAAGCAATCGTTAAAAAACGGATCGGTATTATCGATAATGTAAAAAATTAAAAAAAAAACCCTTATATTTACGTGATTCATTTATACAATATACTTGACAATATTCCAGATTATAGAGGGATTGAGAAGTATATATAGTACTTTTCTAAACGGGGTCTAATCCTAAACCTAACCCAATACACTATAGATTGTGGGAACCTTAGCTTGCTCCCCCGAGCTCCCTAACCTGGCGCTTCGCCCCTGAACCCCCTACTCGCTCACCAAACAATGAAATCCCTTGACTTTTAGTCGGCGACAGATAATCGGATTCAATTCATCATATCAACACCCATATCACGGACTGAACAGCTAACACTTGGTTATACAACTTTAATCTGTGGTGTCATGAACCAGTTGATCCCAATAACTCGAGTTGTTGGGAGAGGTTCAATCGTGGATCATATACCACAACACTAACACGTCCCCTCAAACGAAAGCCACTACAAGGGCTTGAAGTTTGCACAGGTCTGAAGACAAGAATACCATGTGCTTAACAAATGGGGGTCACCGGGAATCGAACACAAAACCTCTCGGTTACAGAAGGCTCTGATACCATGTCATGAACCAGTTGATCCCAATAACTCGAGTTGTTGGGAGAGGTTCAATCGTGGATCATATACCACAACACTAACATGTGGTAATTGTAAGTTGTAACATATATACCTGAAAGCACACACTGGATGGCGTCCAGAAAGTTGGCAGCTGCAACAATGGGCATTATCTGAGCTACATAGTCGATCACCGGTTGGTCGTTGCTGTAGGCACGACCCCAAACATTGCGTATTGAGAACAAGATCACCGCAAGCAAAACCCCTTCCGCTACGGCCAATCCGACCACCACCATCACCGCCAGGCGTGCACGAGCAGGACGCCCTGCTCCCAGCTCGTTCGACACCCTCGTGCTGCTCACATTGATGATTAACCATTTCAGGAATATGAAACATTGTGCAGTATATCTTTGATGATTTGATGAACTAACCTTACAGCGCCACCGAGTCCATAGGCGATCATCCACACCGTTGCTGCTGTGTTCAGGCTACATAGACCAAAAAACAAAAAAACAAAAAAATTGTTCGATGATATAATGATAAACTCAGTGGCGAAGCTGGGAGTTGATAATAGAACTGTCCCTTTATAATAATAATATTAATATTAACCATAAAATAAAAATATCTAAATAATGTATGTGTAGAAAATTTATTTTTTGACTACTCGACTATCATTTTCATAAACAATGTTTTCATTTATGAAAGAAGTATAACATACATTCATTGTCTACACTATTTAGTTAGCACTTTGGCGAAGAGGTAGAGAATATATACAAGAGAGAGCAGCGAAACTGATGAGTTGTGTTTGGGGGTAAGATTAAGCGAGAAGAAGAGAGTCTGATTAGGGATCGATGTAAGTGGGGGTTTAGTTTAGGGTGTTATAAATAAGTTTAGTGACAATCAAATCACAAAAAATAAGCTATAGTGCAGTAACTAAAATTTCGTGTTAACTCAGATGTGTACATCAGTCGTACGCTAACATTTGCTATATATATCTTATATTAATTATATTTTTACTCAAAAACTTGGTGTGTCCCGCCCTGGTCTAACTAGGGATGGCAACTTCGCCCATACCCATGGGTTTCTTACTATCCAACCCAATTGGGTTGGGTATGAAATCCAAATAGATGGATATGGGTAAAGTTTGATTTGTTTGTACCCATACCCATTTACTTTGGGTTGAGTTGAATTTATATCAAATGGATTTGTGTTTGTACCCATGCCCAAATACAAATTACAGTTTGGTACCCAAACTTAATAGATATGCATATTTAGTACCTAAATTAATTTTTTTTCATATAAGTCCTCAAAATATCGATGGAAAATTACGTTTTGGTACCTAAATTTTTTTGGTCTTACATTTTGGTACCTAAATTTTCAAGTTTTACAAATATGTCCAATTTTTGCATGTGTAGTTAAAACACCCTCAAGTAAATGGATATCCATATCCAAACCCATACCCATTTAGATTATGGAAGCAATATTCATACCTTATCCAAACCCATCTATAAACCCCCAAATCCATATGCACTTCACCCATACCCAACCCATTATCAATGGGTCTACTTGGGTTTGGATATAATTACCCATGGGTGGATAATTTGCCATTCCTATGTCTAACTCCACCTATTATTCATTAATTAATATGGTTGACTAACACAATACAATACACGTATCACTTTAGTATCAGTTTAGTTTATCGTTTATACTAACAATTTGGCTAAGATAAGTTGATCTATAGATTCAAGGAATCTCATTACCTTATGGAAAGAACAGATGTCTCGAGCTCCGGGTTAGGAAGAAGGCCAGAAGCAAGAACCAACATCTCAAATGACCACATTTCCAAGCTGCACATTCATTCAAATTAAACACAAAATTAAAAGACAGAGACCCCATTTATATAAAATTAATTACAACATTGACATGTACCTTTTTGTGTTACTGTAATTGAAATGTAACGTTAATTAGAATAATTACCAAACCATGGAAGCGGACGGAATGGCGAGCTTGAGGAAAGTCCAGATATCTCTGAAAGCTTCCCGGGAAAACCCGGTCCAGGTCTTGGCACAACAAGGGGAGAACTTGATGTACAGCGACAAGAGTAGGACGTTAACCCAATTGGAGATGGAGATAGAAATGGCGGCGCCGATCATACCGAGGGCGAACTTGAAGACAAGCAGCCAACAGAGGAGGAGGTGGAGGAGGGCCGCGGCGGCGGAGCAGAGCACCATGGGGAAGACGATGCTCTGCGTCTGGAGGAACTTGACGAGGCACTGCAGGATGCCGTAGGCGAAGATGGACGGAATCATGAACTGGGCGTACGTGCCGGCTCCGGCGGAGATGTCGGCCTGTTGGCCCAGTGCCTTGAGGATTGGGCCCGTGTTGGCCCATATTAGGGTTAGAGGAATGCTGACGGATAAAAGGACCACGATGGCTCTTTGGGTGTGGATGCTCATCATGTGGTACTGTTTGGCTCCGTAGGCTTGTCCGCAGAACGTGTCTAGGGCGCTTGACATTCCCAGCTAGATCATATGAACCCGAAAAAAAAGAGGAATTGCATGGATCAACTGTCAGTAGGATAGGACCAAAGTCATGAGAAACAAGGTTCAATAGTGAAGATATCCTAGAACAAAAGACTAGACCAATGTTGCAGTTGGTCCAAATCTCGCTTCAAATTATTATATTTTAAATAATTATAAAATTCATGAAGTTAAAGATCAAATTTTTGTACGATCTAGTTCAAGCATAGATTTGATCTGATGTGGTCCTGTACTGACCACCCCGTTGCACATCGTAACCGTCAGCACCATAAATGTACTTACTAGATTGCGACCCCGGCCGATTGGCCGGGCAATACTTTTTCTTTCAATTAATATTTTTTTTGAAATCATCTACATTTGTATATTATCTGCTAATGCATGTGTAAGTAGTTAAAACTTCTTCATTTAATTAAATAAATCATTACCATTCAACAATTTAGTGAAAGTCTAAAGCAACGAAACTTAGTTTAAAATGTTGATTTGAAGATAAAAATTATAAATTTCATGTACGATAAACCTGAAGGACAACCATGTGAATTAGCTTTTATATATAATAACAATTACCCTAGACTTTCAAATCGGTTGATGGAGATCAAATTCTTGAGTGCCCCCATGTATGAACGTCTTAATTAATATTTTTTTTTTTGTTTTTCCCTCCCGTCTCTTTAGCGAAATTCTCTTTTCTTAATTTTTTTATAAAAAAAATTCATGTCTTATTAAAAACCTATTTAATCAATCTATTGAAAATTGAATTTCTATTATTATAGTGAAATGATTTCATATTAATTTATACAATTAAAAACCTATTTGCTTCATTTTGTTTCTTGTTTTTGCTGCACCTGCTGGTGTCTCTAATTTATACAATTAAAAACCTATTTGCTTCCTTTTGTTTCTTGTTTTTGCTGCACCTGCTGGTGTCTCGTTTTTTTCTGGGCTTTTGCTTGTCCCTAAATTTTTCTTTCCTTTTCTCTTGACCCATTTCGGATACACTTCTGGCGATCTGATGCGTGCCATATTTTGTAACGGCTCAAGATAGGGTGCATAACCCATGGTTATGCACTCATCAATAACCAAATTTGGACCCTTCATTTAGAAAATCCAGATCTAAGGATGGAGAATTAAAGACTATTTTTATTTTCACTAGCTTTCTTAATTGACTCATATCTTTTTCGTTTTAACTCGGATTTTTTTTTTTTTGCACAGATGGAACGAGTTCACCGTGCTCTACAAAATGAGATCAATTTTCAATATTTTTTTAAGAAAAAAAATTCTGGCCTCTCGGTACCAACTGCATACCATATGATATCTTCTTCGTTTTTAATTCATTTTTGAAAACGTTTGCACAGCAGGGATGAGTTCATCATGATCTACTGGATCTACAAATTTCTTGGTGAACAAATTACAGGACCAAAAAATACCACACAATACCATACAATACCACCCTGGTACGGGGTGGTATTGTATGGTATCTTCTTCGTTTTTAATTCGTTTTTGAAAACGTTTGCACAGAAGGGACGAGTTCATCATGATCTATTGGAGCTACAAATTTCTGGGTGAACAAATTACAGGACCAAAAAATAGCACACAATACCATACAATACCACCCTGGTACGGGGTGGTATTGTGTGGTACACAATGTTAAAAGTCGTAAATTACAATTAATATACTTCTACTATCATGTATTCAACCATCCTACAGTATTGGTTTGTTCATACCACCATGGTACGTTTTTCAAAACATAGGTATGCTTTTATTTCAATACCAGTCAATACCATATGGTATAGGCTGGTAAAAAATGGCTCAATTTTTTTTGTTCGAAAAATATATTAAAGTGGATATCATTTTGAAGAGCACAATTAATCTGATCTAACTGTGCAAAAAAAATTAAATTTCGACTTAAAATGAGCTAGAAATCGTCCGTAAAAGATTAAAGAGGGAAAAATTAAAGGCTTTCAATGATAGAGAGTATGCTGATCTCATGCTGATGTGGACGGGTTACTCATGGTTACTCACCATAAGGTTACTCACCTGATCCATTCCCTTTTGTAACTTCTTGTTTCTTTCCGATTGAATAAATTCACCCTTATCTAAAAAAACATATTGAAATCAAACTCGCATCTTGGATAGAAAGTAGTTCATAGACTATTATCCTTCCATTTTTCTAATATTAATTTACTATATCTTCAAATTTTGTAACTTGAAATTTAGTACCGAAAGGATTACGGTTGACCTTCCGCTACAAATCTCTATCATTGTTATTTTAGAAGAAAAAACTCAATCTTCTAATACACGATAAATTTTTTGAGGTACGTCTATGATGCTTCTAAGTTAGCGTGAATTGGAGAAAACGATCGACCACATCTATCAAAACAATCACAGTGTCTTGATCAGTTTGTGGATGTGGTGGATCGTTTTATCCAACTCATTTCTAGTCACAGTAGTAAGTCAAAACTTTTTTCTAAAAAAATATAATTATTTTAACGTTGATTTTTTATTTACTCTGGAACAATCTTAATTTGGAATAAAAAAGTAGTGAAAAAAGAGTGTATGCAGCAGGAAAACTAAAAGGGAAATAACGAATTTAATTCATCTGTCAAGATGTCATCAAATAATTGAACAACCAGTGATTTTTATTTTAGTAGGTGACGTGGGTTAGTGGGATTGTATGAAAAAAAATTCAATCAAGTGTGTGGCTGACGTGTTCAGTAATAAAAACGGCTGCAATTTTAAGCGAAGAAGGGATTTGACAAATTAACCCATCCGAAGTATGCGGGGTAAGCCGTAAGCAGCACGGGCTGAGGTGGCAAAACACTTATATTGACATTTGCTTATAGTAATTTGTAGATCCATAATGGTTTCTGAGGCCTAGAGATATGGACGGGGCTAGCTGGACGACAATCTTGGCCCATGAGAAAGTAATATGTAGGGATTAGGGTTGCAAACGAAATGAGCTCGGCTCGTTTATAAAATTTTCAGCTCGAGTTTGACTCGAATTCGAATTTTGATAATTCAGCTCGAGCTAGGCTTGACTATAAATAATCTAGCTCGAGCTTGACTCAGTAGAGCTCGGTAAATGTTCATTAGTACAGCTTGTCAAACTGAGCACTAGCTCGGCTCAATATAAGCTCGATTTGAAATCATTCTTGCTGAAAAATGTGTAAACATAAGAATTTAAATGGTAAAAATAACACTAGAAACTCAAAATAATTGTTAATTTCCATACACAATCGTATTAAAAAAATAATATTCATGTTCGGAAGAGTAATTAATCCTTCCACAAGCTCTAAACAAGCCAGCTCGCGAGCTTAGCTCAACAAGCCACCGGGTCAAGCTAGCTCACGAGCTTATCAAGCCGAGCATGGTCTAGCTCAAGCTTGGCTTCTTTACTAACGAGTTGGCTCACGAGTCGGCTTGTTAAATATCGAGCCGAATTTCGAACGAGTTTTTTTCAATTCGAACGTCGAGTTGCTTGCGAGCGGCTTGGCTTATTTACAGTCTAGTAGGTATGGCAAAAGGAGAATTTGGGTGGATTTCTCTAAATTCATTTTAATTTTTCAATGATCCTAAGTTTGGCGATAGCATGGTCAATGATCCTAAGTTTATGCTATCTTCAAGTATATATTAATCTTATTAATTATTATCAAATCAGCAAGCAAAGTTGCAGACGGAAGACGAGGTTTGGAAGTGCATGTGGGGGAATGTGCGTAGATTTTGATTTTAGCAGGCTGCCGTTTTACTCTCAAACACAAGAAAACAAAAGCTGTTACGATTACGACTTACGACTATTGGAGGCACGTAGCCGCGGATCAACAAAGCCGGCCCGATGAGAATGGGCCCACTGATAGATGCGTGCACCATCCAACAGCCGGGCCCATGTGTCGTTTTGCTTTCTCCCGTCGATCCACAGCCCGCCCCCCACCCCCGACTAATTATAAGGATGTCTTTGTCGTTTTGAATTAATACGACAAAGTTCATTCCTTGGCGTTTCTACCTTTGTCACATTGGGGGCTGGACCAAAAAAATTAAAAAAGTGTCTAAAAAGTAAAAAGTCTAATTAACAGTATCCTCAATCATACCATACGTAAGAAATGTCTGTATTGATAGGTGAAATATCGTCAACCTCAACCTAGCTACTCATGATATGCTGTTCGGCTAAGATTGGCATCACATCAATGTCCCGATTGGTAATATTTATTTATCTTAGTATTCTTAATCAAAATTATTACCTTAGTTCAATAATGAGGGGCGGAGCTACACAAATTCTCAAGGATTTTGAATACAACATGTAAAATGTATTGTGAATTTTGGAATTAGGTATTAACTAATTATTATTTAAAGTAAAAAAGTGTACATTATTATATAATGCAATTGCTTCTTCCCTAGGGTGCATGTTGCTGGTCTAAAGTGAAAATTGACGAGTTTTATTTCACAGTGGTAGCACTACAAATTATTGTTTTTTTCTACATATCAGGTTACACATTTTTTACTTTAGATCATATTTTTAGTGTTTATAATCATCTCAAATAACATTGTACGATTATTAAAACAACTTTTTTCTTATATTATAAACATACCACCATTTTTTTCAATTTTTTGCGATAACAAATAAAAATATGGACCACGACGTCCAAATTAAATCCCGACTCCATCCCCATCAACAATAATAATATCTAAGGATATGCTACTAATCAAACAGCAACAGTATCCTAAATACTTTTCCATTACGGTTTCACAAACAGTGCTTTCTCTACTACCCAGTTTCCAATCCTAGGCTTCAATTCAGTGGTTGGCAAAATCTTAAAAGCACAAATGTTGATGATATATGGGGCGCTTCAGAAACTCATGAATTTCAAATGGAGGAGATAAAATTAGGAAAAGGAGAGGAAATCAACTACATACCAACAAGCTGAAGCCGGTGACGGAGGCGAAGGAAGTGGCCATGGAAGCAGAGGACAAGCTGAGCTCTCCGAGGTGGCCCACAAACATCACCGATATAAGGGTGAGGCTGTACTGCAACAAGCTCACCGCTATCAGTGGCCCCGCCAGCCATACTTGCTTCTTCACTTCCTCCCCCAACTCGCTTCTCGCCGCCGTCGTTCCGATCAAAGGTGCGCTCAGCGCCGCCGCCGCCGTTTCTTCCTCTCCTCCGCGCCCCATCTTTATAATATATATCTCTATGTGGGGTTTTTTTTCTCTCTTTAACCCCTATTGATCAAAAAGAAGGACTTATTTAACGAGGATTAAGTAGCTAGTGCGGGAGCTATTTAATATTTATTTATGGTGGGGGGACTGGTGGTGGTAACAGCTAGAATTGAAAGAGAGAAAAAGGATGAAAAACATGTTTACTGAATTATTGTTTATAATTATATATATATACACACATGTGGACTGTGGTGGCGTTGATACACCTCTGTCCGTGACCTTGTTGCTTTCTTTTCCACGGCCACGGATTTTTGTTGTTGTCATAGATAAGTGTTGAAGCACAACAACCTTCCTTTCAGGCACATCTGATAAAAGCACAACAACCAATCCAACGTGGCAGTTCACTAATAGTCGAGTTGTCAAGGACATTCAATCGACAATCCTATTGTACCCGTGAGAAGTAAAAGTACAGGAAAACAGACGAAAGGCATGCAGCCCATGCACGAACACAACCCACGTCCGCATCGGCCACTCATTCCGTCTCCTGCTCAAACTCTGTAACCCTAGATGATGATTGTAACATAGGGTATAAAGAGACGGCTTGTTATACCAAGCCGATCAATCAATCAATAAAGTGATAGAAGGTTTCCCGTGGATGTAAGCCTCACACACCGTGAGGAAGAACTACGTAAATCAAAGTCCCATTTATATTTCCGCACAATTTTACATGGTATCAGAGCTTTAAGCTCCCACTGATATTGACGCTTCATCATGAGTGACGCCGACGATGCTAGTTCCGTTGTGAAGAACAATGAGAAGAAGCCAACCTCGAGCGGTGTGAAGTCGGAGGATGAGTTGCCCAACGAACTTCAACTGCATAAGTCTGATGGCCCGGGCAACATGCTCGTGGGTGATGTTTTAACTGCCTCCAATTACAGCGAATGGGTCCTCGACATGAAGGACGCCCTGCTCACTAAGAACAAATATGGTTTTGTGGATGGTACTCTCGTCAAGCCTGCCGATCAGCCAGCGCGGGGAGCTTGGGTCCGTTGTGACGCCATGGTCAAAGGCTGGTTGAAAACTTTGATGGACAAAGAGATCCGTAGTAGCATTCGGTTCGTGGAGAGTGCTCGAGTTATTTGGGTGGACCTGCAAGAGCGGTTTGGCAAAGGAAGTTCGGCGCGCGCATATGAATTGCGCCGCCTTATCTCGCTTCTTCAACAAGAGAAGCGGCATGTCTCGACCTTTTACACGCGCTTGAAGGCACTTTGGGAGGAAGCTTCAGCAATCACTCCTCCTCCTATATGTACATGCGCCTAGTGTGTTTGTGGCGTTTCACGTCGTGCTCGTGAACAACAAGAAAGTGCACGAGTCTTTGATTTTCTTATGGGTCTCGACGAGGCGTTTGGAGGTGTTCGCACTCAAGTTCTGGCGATGAAACCTATTCCTAGTCTAGGTGAGGCATTTAGCATTATTCTAAATGCAGAAAAACAAAAGCTCATCACACAGACCACAAAATTCAGCCTGAGGCCGCAGCCTTCGTTACTCAAAGTGACCCTGACATGTCAAGGGATCGAGAACGTGGGACCGGTGAACGCGAGAAGCTCTGTTGTACTCATTGCAACAAACAGGGTCATATTCGTGAAACATGCTAGGAATTGATCTGGTATCCACAAGCGATCGTGATCGTGATCGGGACGTTCTCGCGACAAAACAGGAGATCGCGGCCAGCATCGTGGTCGTAGTGCTGGCGAGGGCAGTCGTGATGGACTGAGCTGCGAACCCAAAGCCTCTCAAGTAGAAGCTGAGTAGAGTCCGGTGGCTGGATTCACAGTCGCCCAACTTCAGCAGCTGAAGCAGTTCTTCAAGCTATCCGATCATTCTTCGGATGATCCCGCAGCTCATATGGCATGTAACATCTATGATAGTTCTGAATGGTTACTTGATTCTGGGTGCAACGAGCATATCACTATGCATGAGCACCTCCTGTCAAGTACGAAATTACGAGTTAATAATCAACCTGTTCGTATTCCAAACGGGGCAAGTATCCCGATTACACTCATTGGATCAGTTGAGTTACAACCCGGCTTCACTCTGCGGCGTGTCCTCCACGTCCCTAAATTTTGGTGTAATTTAGTATCAGTGAGCAGATTGACTCGAGATAATCGTGTTGTCTTGATTTTTCTTGATGGATTTTGCGTCATTCAGGACTTACTCTCCAAGAAGTTGATTGGGAAGGGTGAGCTCAAGGATGGTTTATACTACTTACGTTTTTTTGGGCGTGGGAGGGCGCATGCTTGCGCAGCTCAGCAACGGGGTATGGATTCAGAAGTCGATTGGCATGCTCGCCTGGGACATCCCTCACTGGAGAAGCTTTCTTATGTTGGCAGCATATTGTCTTTATCTTTGTCTTTGAATAATGATGGACCCTATCACTCTTGTTCAAGGGCCAAAAAGTCACGTTCTACTTTCCCGCACAGTACGATTAAAAGAACTAGTTGTTTTGAGCTCATTCATGTGGATCTTTGGGGAGGTTATAAAGTCGCTTCTTTAACTTGGTGCATATTATTTCTTGACTATCGTTGATGATTTCACACATGGGGTTTGGGTTTACCTCCTTCGTTATAAGTCCGAGGCAAGTCACCATTTGTTACAGTTTTGCCAGATGGTTCGGTCCCAGTTTGGGAAGGCCGTTAAACAAATTCAGGTAGATAATGGAGCTGAATTCAACATTGAGTCATTACGAGACTACTATACTCACACATGGATTCTCTTACAAACCTGTTGCGCTGACACTCCACACCAAAATGGAGTCGTTGAGCGCAAGCACCATCATATTCTTGACACCGCTCGAGCTTTGCGGTTTCAAGCCAGTCTTCCTCTTCGGTTTTGGGGAGAGTGCATTCTCACTACTGTCTATCTTATTTACAGGTTACCAACCACTGCGACAGGAAAGACCCCCTTCGAGATGCTATTTGGTAAGCCTGTTGCTTATCATCACTTGCGTATTTTTGGTTGTCTAGCATACCACAAGGACACGCATAACCACCTTGGCAAGTTTGACGCACGAGGTTGTGCCGGGGTGCTCCTTGGTTATGCCACTTCTCAAAAGGGTTATCGTATATACGCGATTTGGTCACTCGGCGTGTCATCACTTCTCGGGACGTCCAATTCCATAAGAAGAGCTTTCCTTTCCAGGACGGCATGCAGCAGGAACTTCACTGGGTTCCTCGACCCACTTTTCAACTTGATTCTAGCCTTGAGAAGTCTGTTTGACAGGTGGGGAGGCTGAATGATGATCATGCCTCACCTTTTCATGATCAATCTCCTCAGGCAGAGACGTCGGTGCCCACTGAGAACATGTCGCCCTCTCCTTCTTCACCCAGCTCGCGTGATGAATCCATGACCCGGCATGAAGCCGCATGTGGAGACTCTGTCACCCAGCATACAGATTCCTCTCCCTCACATGGAGAGAACACGAGCTCCAGCTCCTCCCTAGTCAACCCGCTTGCTCCAGATCTTGCTGTCGTCGCGCCTCCCGTTTACCGCGGTGATCAAGCAAGAACACGACTGAAGTACCTTGCTGACTATGATACCAATCTTCCCGGAGATAAGGGAAGCACCTCTTCTACTGTTACTTATCCCCTTACGTCTTTTGTTTCATCCGATGGTTTTAAATCAGAATATTGTGCTTTCTCGTGTCCATTACTCGGGGTGAAGAACCTACCACTTTCCTTCAGGCGATGCGTGACCCACGATGGCGCGCTGCCATGGCCAAGGAAATCGAGGCATTGGAAGCCAATGGAACGTGGATTTTGGTGTCACTTCCACCAGGAAAACGCACTATTGCTGCCAAATGGATATACAAGATCAAGTACTATCCATATGGTAGTATCGAGCATTTCAAGGCGCGATTGGTGGCGAAAGGGTACACTCAAATAGAGGGGCTGGATTTTCATGATACCTTCGCACCTGTCGCGAAGCTAGCCACAGTCAGATGTCTCATATCTGTCGCTGTCAGCAAGGGTGACATCTACATCAACTCGATGTCAACAATGCAATCCTTCATGGGGACCTCGATGAGGAAGTGTACATGGAGATCCCACAGGGATTTCGACAGCCTGGAGAGACACGTGTTTGTCGTCTCCACAAGTCTTTGTATGGGCTAAAGCAGGCCTCCGTAATTGGTACAAGAAATTTACCGCGACACTGAGCGAGTTCGGGTTTCGTTCCTCACCGGCTGACGCTTCTTTGTTTATCTATCAGCAGGGGAGCACATTTGTCACAGCCCTTATATACGTTGATGATGTTCTTCTGGCAGGGAATGATCTCCCGTTCATGTCACGTGTCAAGGATTTTCTCGATACCAAGTTTAGTATAAAGGATCTGGGTCAGCTTCGTTATTTTTTGGGCATTGAAATAGCTCGAGTTGCTGCATGTGTGGTTCTTAGTCAGGGAAAGTATGTTCTTGACATACTGGAGGACGCCGGTACCTTGGGAGCTCGTCCAAGTTCTTTTCCTGTTGAGCATAACCACCAGCTTACTCGTAGCACTGCTGATGTCTTACCGGATCCTTCGCTCTATCGGCGGTTAGTAGGTCGATTGCTATATCTCAAGATCACTCGCCCGGACATTACATATGCAGTAAATATACTTAGCCTTTTCGTACAGACACCCAGTCAGATGCATCTGGATGCGACATATCAGGTACTTCGCTACCTTAAATCCAGTCCTGGTCAAGGTATTTTCTTCCCTTCCTCTAATTCTCTGCAACTCACTGCTTACTGTGATACAGACTAGGGGGATGTCAGCGTACTCGGCGTTCCACGACGGGTTACCTCATCAGCCTGGGGGGTGCACCCATTTCTTGGAGAGCTAAACAGCAACGATGTTACACCCCGCTCTTCCCAAAAATCAAAATGACTATTATAGCCTTGGGTCAAGTACCACCGTAATATCAATTTTTTTGTTAGTAAAAAAATGTCCACCTAGGCAACTTGTTATTTCTCCAAGTGCTTATGTGGCAAGAAGTTACTTTTGAATTGCCATAATATATACTATAGATAGATAGATAGATAGATAGATAGATAGATAGATAGATATAGATATAGATAGATATAGATATAGATCGATTATGAGTATAGACTGGAGATCAGATTGAGATTTTAAAGTTTGAGTTTAATTTGCCCACGTGTTAGGGCTTTGCTTTGAACTACAAGTGTGTGTTTCCAGTATTTTATTTATGAAAATTTTTTCCGCTGCAATTTAAGATTTGAGTATTTTATTTATCAAGTGATTTTAGTAAAAGTAGTACCCGGTCGGGTTAGGGTGTTTCAAACGAATTGTTTCCAGGTCGTTTGCTGAAGCAGAATACCGTTCGATGGCCAGCACGGTCAGTGAACTCATTTGGCTTTGATGACTTCTTAGTGAACTTGGAGTGCCACAGGATCGGCCGACTACCCTTCACTGTGACAACCAAGCTGCTCTCCACATATCTAACAATCCAGTCTTCCACGAATGCACCAAGCACGTCGAGATGGATTGCTACTTTGTTCGCGAACGAGTTCAAACTGGTCATATTATTCCCATTAAGGCCAGCTCATAACTCTAGCTTGCAGATTTGCTTATGAAGGGGCTTGGCCCGGATCGTCTTAGGTTCCTCCTGTCCAAGCTAAGCATTCGAGATCTGCATGCTCCAGCTTGCGGGGGAGTATTGGGTCGAGACTTGGTGGCTAGCGGAGACAGCCCACACAAGACGCATGCAGCCCATGCACGGACACAACCCACGTCCGCATCGGCCACTCATTCCTTCTCCTGCTCAAACTCTGTAACCCTAAATGATGATTGTAACATAGGGTATAAAGAGACGGCTTGTTATACCAAGCCGATCAATCAATCAATAAATTGATAGACGGTTTTCCGTGGACGTAAGCCTCACACACCGTGAGAAAGAACCATGTAAATCAAAGTCCCATTTATATTTCCGCACAATTTTACAAACTGAGTTTCCTCCAGAATTGCTCTGCCTATGAGCCATATCCTTCTCCCGGACTTGTCGCACCGAGGTCAGTTAAAAACTTGACATTATACAAATATCTTTCAGGATAGCTCCTCAAGCCATGAGACATAATACACTAACCTCTAATAGATAAGCCACAGTCCCTAACTTTCTAATTCAAACGGTAAGATTCACTAAATCTAGAAATAGCATACGATTCTGATTTGTCAAAATATATCCAAGTACATTTAATAAGTGTAAACGTAGGCGTATAACATACACCGGGAGTACGCTAGCCTTTGCCATATATAATTACTAGTGTGGCCCCCGGTCAGTGGCCGGAGGAAGGTGAGGTATGAAATTTGATAATGTAATGGGGTGTATAGCTTATTGTTGTATAGTTATTTTTTTGGGAAACACATGATAAAAATAGTGAATTTTAGCAGGAAAGAGACATGAATGATGCAATGAATAAAAAATCGGCCTTATGAACCAAAATCAAGTACATGTTATTGTGAAACAATATTGTTTCTGGTAATATGATGAGGTGGAGTAAGTTTTATAGAGATCGAATTCCAGAAAATCGAATAAAAAATCGCTTATCCCGTCAGTTTTCGGGAAATGAGCATCTCAGAATCGTTGCTAGCTTTTACTCGGCCCGTTATAAAACTTTCATCTTGTCGTCATTGTGCTTTCTGGTTTTTGTTAGGCCATGATAAAACCTAAGGAAATCAAGAACGAACAACACGATTTGGGATAGGAACCGCCGTTGTCGTATCCCTAGAAAATGGTGGTAAACACAGACTCACCTGCCAAACTGGTTTGGATTGAGATTTTTATCGGGTATCAGGAAACCATGTGATTATAAATTAGACTTGATCAAAACGGGCCAAAACTTGAAATTCAGCATGTTTGACCGACCCATGCCAAATTCTAATTATTCTTTACTTTTAAACTTTCTATTTGAAAATAAAAAATAGTGAAAGAAAAGAGATGACTGCAATTCGCCATTTGCACATCACTTATTCGGGAATAAAACCATAAAAATTCAAAAGGAACTGAAAATGTTTAGGATCGTTTTAATGTTTAAAATAACCAAATAGATCGTTCTGTTTAGTTTTTTTACTAACAAATACCAAACAATTCCCTATAAAATACACTATAATTTGAACATTATGATATCAAATAATTATATAATATATAATTGAAATGATAAAAATTGGACTAATTGGGTTGGTCGAGGTTGAACCATTGAAAAACTTTAAAATACATTATATTTTAGCCACTAAGATATAAAATAATAGCATAATATATATTATGTAAGAGAAAATAGCTTGTTTTAGAATGAGAAACCAATGATGTTCATTTGTTTTACTTGATGGCCAAATCCCGTGTAGGTCGGGCCATTGAACTCTCTTATTTTATGGTTAACGGTTAGCCCATTAGATACCATGCATTAGTTTATTGTTAAATTTTTTTATTTTTAGCAATAAAAAGAAGTATTGTTTTTGCCTTTTCATATATATTTTATCACCACAGAGAAATAAAAGGGCTAAAAGAAAATATTGACACTTCTGGATCTGTTTAAACCCGCATGTGTATGGTAAGTTGGCCCGTTCCACAGAGGAAAGAGAACAAAATTGACACTCCCTATTCTACCCTTCCTACAAACGCTCCTACAGCAGGGAATTTGAAATGGGAGAAGGGTTTTTTCCTCCCTGCTATTATATGTTTTTAATTTAAAAAGATACAACAAATGTACTTAGTGTGATTGGTTATGATCCTTGCTTTTCTTTAAAATGGTCATGGTTTGAATCCTAGTATGTGTTTTTTTTAATGAATAAAAAAAAGTAATTGTGAAGACCAAAATATCCTTCCTACTTTCACTCTCGTTGCAGGAAATTTGAAATGGGACTCCCGTTTTTCCCTTCGGTGTATTATATTATGTGTAGATATATTTGAGAATGTTTCTCTCATAAAATATATTGTTATGCAATAATGTCAACTATTTATGTAAATTCACGTACATTACATATTTTTATACAATTTCTTTAATCTCATCTACCAACTAATTGATTTTTTCTACATAAAAATATGGGTTATGCGTGGTGGCTTTGTTCTTGAGCATTTGGAAGTCTCGTAACTCAATGGTGTTTCTGGTATTCCAGGTTTTGTGTATGCATCTTTCCTTGCAGGTGAATGAGTGGCAGACGTCTGTGCAAGGTAGTGGTGTAATGGAGGGGAGGTAGGGAGGACGTTGATCGATCTGGCTCGGTGTGATTGTGTCCTCCATTGAGGGATCCTTGTTCTGTGCTGATTGATGGGACTGGGGGTTGTGCAGGATGCTAATGGTGGAGGGACGATTGTTTGACGGGGTGTTCGATCAGTTACTGGTGGAACTCCTGGCACTTCAAGAGGCAATTTATTGGTGTGCGATGCATGGGATGACGAGGGTTTTGTTTGTTGGATCATATACCTTCTCATATTATTTTGAGTAAAAAACAATTTAACAATAAAAGCACCAAGAAACTATCATTAAATTAACTATAAGCTAACAAGATCGAACTATCACTTGATAGATGTACGAAATAGTTTGCATTTTTTATTTATTTATCTTCACAATACCATTGGTATGGATTGTTACTACTTTGCAAAACGACCAATAAAAAAGACATTCACTATAGTGCTAGAAATCTCTATTCTGAGAGTTAGTTTCTTCTATTTGTTTATGTGGATCAAGAGCAAGACCTCTAAAATGACACCTAAATTATTGGTCAATGTTATAAAATGGTCACTCAATGTTAAAACTATAAGTGGTTATTAAGCTTCTTCTAATTTAATTAATTGTGCTAAAATAAAATGGGTCATGTCACTTAAGTTTTGTCCATTTTTTAATTAATTAATATGTATGTCCTCATTTATGTTGAGTCAAACTTGCCAATAACTTCAAACGGAACTTGGATAGCAAGGAACCTCTACAATTCAAACCAAAACTTGGCACACAAGGAGTAAGGTTCAATATGGAAACAAGTCAGGTCTGAAATCACAAACCAAGGAATCTGATTGACAAATCAATAAAGAAAATCTCCTTATAAGGAAAAGACGAATTCGCACAAGAAAAGGAAAGGCAATTTGGTCTACAACAGCTATTTTTTATATATTGAGGAGGCTTAACTAGCTAGTAATGGAGCTCTCTATGGTGGAGGGACTGGTAGTAGCCACAATGAGAAGACAAAAAGGAAGAAAAACATGTTTATTTTGGATGGCCACACACCACTTTTTTTTTGTCATCCATAAGTGGATAAAAAAGATAGTTAAAGCATAACAAACAATCAAACGTACTAGTCGATCAATAGTCGAGATGTTGATGGAAGAATATTAGCAACCCTTAATGCTCCGAGCCATTAGTTAAAATATCTAGAAAATGTGAACACCAAAATCCATGAGTTAGGCTCGAATATATCTTCCACTCGCCTAACTCTTCATTTGACCTTGATTGAAAACCCTGTAGACATAACAACCGCCGAACCACCTTTTGAAATTCACATCGCCAGTCAGATGAAAGCGTCGTAGTCATAACCGAATAAAGGAAAACATAAGCAAATGAATAATGAGTGACGGTTAATGATACAATAGAGAAGCTCTACAAAAGCAACATGAAAAATTGATCATATAGAAAACCTAAGAGAATCGAATGAAAAGTGCGCCAACCTCGCGATGGTATAGCTCTAATAAATATCCAGAATCGACAAATACATATACAATTTCTATCAGGGAATCATCACAAGGAACTCCAAAAGGACTCTACTGGCTCTTGCCAAAGGGGATCGCACAAAGGTCATTTCGCCAAATTTCCCAAAATGGTCATTTCACTTAAAATTTGTCTATTTTGCCTTAATGTGTATCAGTGTATGTCCTCATTTACGTAGAGTCAAACTTGCCAATAACTTCGAACGAAACTTGAACAACAAGGAACCTTTACAATTCAAATCAAGACATGGGATACAAGGAGTAAGGTTCAATCAGGAAAACAAGTCAAGAATTGAATCACTAGCTAATCAGTGAACAAATCAATAATAAAATGAAGGAATAAGAATTTGCAAAAAAAAAAAAAAAAACGAAAATAAGATTAGTTGAAAGGAGAGGATTATGAAGAAGTGCAACTTTCCTGACGATCAAAATCGCTAGAGAACAAGGGTAGTTGTTGAGAGAGTTTAAATCGCAGAGGTACTATAGCAAAGGGGATTTGCTTAGTTCAAGCTTTGGGCAGAAAGCTTAGTGATCAGCATGGTTATGCTGAGGAAACATATAATAGGGGTGCTTGAAACACTTGTTATGGCTTGCTGGATTGCAAGTTGTTTGTGAGAGTTCTTGATTGGCGATTCTGTCACTCAAAGAGAGTTGGTGTGATCGTTGTGTTTTGGAGACAAATTGGCATATCAAGGAAGATAATACTCAAGTATATCACACAACGCGATCTTGAGTCGTGGATTAGTCAATGTTGATTACTTCAACATTGGATACTAAATAAATATTATGTGTTCCTTACTATCGTTATGAACTTTCAAGTTTGTTGCCTATCTTGTGTTGTTGTTTTTGTCTGTAAGCTTTAACCTAAAGATTTAAAGGAAAAAAAGGTTTGCGTCAACTGGACTGAACGATAAGTTTAAGCCCGATGCATTTAGTTTAGCCTTGTAAAATTCAGCATACTAAGGCTGAGTATATTGGGATTACAAGTTTAAACTCGTTGCATTTAGTTAAGCTCAGCCACGAAAACAAGTTAGCAGTTCGAATTACAAACTTCATTTGATCAACAAGTTCGTTTCATTTCCTTCTTCATTGTGTTCCTTGTGTTTGAGCTAGGGTTTCCACATCCAGTAAAACCACCAAAACTGAGAGTCAAAATCTCAAATTTGAGAGGGTAAAATGTGTGACGCCCGAACCAAAAATATGTAAATAGTACTCTTATATGACTATGTATAGAAATCCGATCCTATTCATTGCACTAAGAGTTGGCTTCTTTTCGTTGTTTTCATAAATATAATGTTTTGGGTTAATACCCTAGTTTGGTCCAAAGTTTAGCGTAAGTGACAGTTCTGGCTCCATTTTTCAAATAAGACATTTATGGCTTACTTTTGAAATTATTGGACAAATTTGGCACGGCGTAAGGGTTGACCGTTAATACTGACTGTCAAACATTTTCACCGTTAATGACTCAGCAAAAAAACCCGATGTGGCTGGTCCACATCATCAAATAATTATTTATTTTCCTGAAAAATTTTGAAAACAAAATGAAACAAAGCAACCAATTAAAAAAAAATGAAAAGCACAAAGTAATTACGGTCAAAATCGCTAATCACTCTCATCGGCAACTATCGCCCTCGCCGGTAAAATCCCTAATCTTCTTCCCGATAGTACACTTACCGACGATTGATGATTGAAGAATGAAGATGACAAGATGCAGGGGCCACCGGTGGGAAGATGGCGATTGACGATGGCGATTGACAATTGAAGATGACTATGGCGATTGAAGATGACTATTGACGATGATGATGGAGCTCGGTGGTCTTTCTTCTTGCTCTGGGTCCGGCAGAGGAAGAACTTGGGATTATGGAGGGTTCTGCGATTGACGAAACCAAAAGCCTACTATCTTGCTTTTCTTTTCTTGCTCTTTCGGTGATCCGCTGGTGGCGAGTGGGGAGGCGAGATCCAATGACCAGAAGCCTACTCTCTTGCTTCTTCTTCTTCCACCAGACTTCTCGCCTCAATCCGCTTTAGCTTCCTCCACCTTCCTTGCACTCTCCGATCAAGCGTTCAAGACAGATGATCGGAGATTCCACAAGAAGACGAACCGATCGAACGAGAGGCAGACTCTCAAGGACGGACGATAGCGGCAGTGACGATAGCGAGCGAAACTGGCCGACGTGATGGGAGTTGACGTTGGAGGGGGAGAAGGGTAGATGAAGTTAGTGCGGGTCTTGAGGCCGCGCATGGCTCTGACGGCGCAGTTGTAAGTGCAGGTGATAAGTCAGGTGGGAGAAGAAAAAATTGTAGTAGTTTAGCGTTTGAATTTGGGTCTTTGGGTCTTTGGGGATTTTGCGATGATAAAAGGAGAGTTTTTTAATTTGTTAATTTTTTTAATTGAATTATAAAATTAACATACTATTATTTAATGACGGGCATGCCACATCAGCCGTTTTTTTGCTGAGTCACTAACGAAATAGTGTTTGACCGTCAATATTAACAGTCAAAGAAAATTTTGGGCCAAATTTGTCCAATAGTTTCAAAAGTAGTCCATAAATGTCTTATTTGAAAAATGGGGCCGGAACTGTCACTTACGCTAAACTTCGGACCAAATTAGGGTATTAACCCTAATATTTTTTGTGATAAATATGTAACACCCTAACCCGGCTGGGTACTACTTTTACTAAAATTCCCTTGATAAATAAAATATTCAAATCTTAAATTGCAGTTGGAAAATTTTTACTAAATAAAATACCTAAAACACGCACTTGTAGTTAAGAGCAACGCCCTAACACATGGGTAAACTAATACTTAAAAACTCAAAATGATCTCAAGTCTATACTCATAATCATAAATGTAATAACTAATAATCTCTAATGTTGTTGCTACTGAAAACCTTGACTAAGCATCCTCTGTGACGCTTATACTGCTCTCCTCTAGCTGGCTTCCCTCGCACTCGCTGCTCACTAACTGCTCCTCTAACTCCTCTCACTACAACAAAATATGGCTTTTGCAACCAAAATTCTTACAACCAAACTAAAATTGGTTGCAAATAGTGTATTATTTACAACCAATTATATTTTGGAAGCTAATATATTAAAAATTTGGTTGCCTATAAAAATCGAAGTATCGATAACCAAATAAAATTTTAAGTGACCAAATAATTTGGTTGCAAAATGGTTTATGCTTTTTCCAACCAAATAGTTTTGGTAGCAAAATGATTTTTACCTTTTCCAACCAAATAATTTGGTAACATAATGATTTTTACTTTCTCCAATCAAATATTATTGGTTATGAATTTTAACAACAAATTCAATAAAAAAATTCAGCAACTAAATTAATTGGTTGTCATAGTGTTCTATAAAAATGTAGTTACTATATCTGACTTTTATCAAAACTGAGTGACTATAATAGTAATTATGAAAAACAATCCAATGTCGTGACTCGTGACTGTCGTTCATTCTGGTTGATTAGGGAGAATGAAGTTTCTGGGAAGTCTCTAGGGATTAGTGACCCTCGACAAATTCTTTGTCAGATTCCATCCGATCTCTCCTCCTCTTATTTTTCCTTCTCCTCATGTCTATTCCTATTCCGATTTATCCTCCTCTTCTTCTCGATTCCTATTCCGATTCCGACTCCAACTTCTCCTCTTCTCCCGTCCCCTCATCGATCCTTATCGTCATGTTCACCTCTCATCGATCCGTCGCATACATGCCCCCGTCCAAGAGTCGGAGCTCCAGTTGCTATCATCTTGATCCCCAGCTATAGGAGTGGCCCTCTCGTCAACATCGGCGTTGAGCAAGTCATGAAGGCGATGAAGCACGAGGTCGTCGCTGGCGTGGTGGAGAGAACACGGAAGGCGAATACGCCGGCCTAGATCACGATTTGTCCATGGCGTCGTAGGGAGAACACGGAAGGCCAATACGCCAGCCTGGAGCACGAGCGCCGCTCCAATCCCTCGCCAACGCTGCTGCGATTTTGATCGCGATTAGTTCCGCCGCCGCAGGAACCGATACTTTCTCCTTTGTCTCTCCGATCTCGTCCTTGCGGCGGGTAAGAATTGATCAGTTATCTATTGAGCTCAATATTCTGATTCTTAATTCGTTGTTATGCAGCGGTGTGATTGTTCATTTTGTTTTTTGTGCAAAAAGTTCGAGGACGCCGTCGAGTTCTTCAGCCGGTGCCCCAGAAATCAGGTTAGGGTTTTTGAATTTTCTAAAGTTTAAATTCTTCGCTCCATGCTCTGGTTGGCTAGTCTTTGGTGTTAGTTCTTGATTGTAGCACTAGGTGAACAAATTTTTTTTATACCTGGAGCTTCAACTTTGGATACGTAATAGCTTCTGTTTCTCGACAGTAAGACACTATAACAGATTCACCATCCCCAAACCTCAGTTCTCTATTCGGGGAGTTGATTGATTTCGTTCCTCCTTGTTTGAATTTGCTTGTTGTTGTATCAGTCAAAAGGGAGGGGGGATGACCTGAAGAATCACGCATAAGAGCATAGAGCTTTGAGTCTTCGATGAGCCCGGTTCCTTCCCCGCCTTTGTCCGTCGCGCCTGCCACTTACCTTGCGGCTATCAAACAAGGCCTCGATCAGTCTCTTTGGAGGATCTCTACAATCTCCTCTCTGGCTCATCGTTGCCCACGTTCAATGCGAGTTTCTAACCCTTCCTGGTTCCTTCAGTTACTTCTGTGTTTTGGAGGCTCTCTTAGATTTGCTTGTGAAAGGGTTTTCTTCCTTTCTCAGTTCCCAGTACCCACTACTTTGTCTTAATCCTGATTGAATAAAGTATTTATAGTGTTTTTGTCAGTTTGATTGGAGTTCTCTGCTTCTGTTTTATGGTTTCTTGAATGTCATCACTTATGAAAAGATCGACTGATGCACTTCTTCGAATGGTAAAAGCTATACTTAAAACTGGGGATGGTAGGTTAGTAATTTAAAAAGGGATCCCAGGCGATTGCTTCTTGTAGCAAAACATGGAGCTAAGCAAAGCTTCCATTTTCCAGTTTTCTGAATGTTGTCTCTGTGAATATGTAAAGTGTCCAATTATGTTTGGGTTTCAAGATTGCTCTCAAACGTTTGATTTCTCCTTTACTGGACTGAGTTACTTTCATATGATTAACTCATGAATGGCTTGATCACTGCTAATAGTTTTGTTCATGTCACCAGCTTCGTGGTAGCAATGGCTATACTAATCCGCATTCACCATTTCCTTTCTTGATGTCTTGGATTTAAGTAACCTTGATCCTTCTTCCTAAAGCTCTTTCAGTGATTTAGCATATTCTCTTATCTTAGTTGCAGTCTTGTATTAAAGTAACCTTGCGGTGCAGAGAGGAGTGCTTCAGGCCTTGAAAATCTGTCTTTCGCAGAGCTTGTGAAAGGGGTGCCTTTTTCCCCAGCATACTATACGCTGACACCTGAACAATTAGAGACCAATGGATATTGTCCTGACCAACCAGGTAAGTTTTAGGGTGTTGTTTCCTTTTGTTACTTCCATCATATCGATGTCCTTAACTTTGGCCTTCTATCATCTATAGTCTTTCTCTTTCTAGAAAAGACCGAACTCTGGTGATGATGTGATCGACTCACTTTGTACAAAAGAGCTTCTTATTCTAAAGCTAAGACACATTAAGAATGTTTTGATACTATCTGATGATCATATATGCAGGATGGACTACATGGGGTTTGTGCACTTCGTGTTGTTGACTTGTTTTAGAAGAATCCCCCTTGTTTGTCTTTGGCTTTCGCTCTTTTTTTTTTTTGTATACATAGGAGCGGACATTTCGATTTCTTGCATGTCTGTTGATGATAGTTATTATTATTTATTATAGCTTGAGATCAGTGTAACAATGTGATTTCTTTCTTTTCTGCTTTGGATACAGTTGTGCCTCGGACTCTGTTTTGATAAAGATGAATGAAACAAGAAGTATCAATCAGTTCCCTGAGACACCTAACGGTAATGCGTTGAACCTCCTCATGTTCTCCATCTAATTATGCATTTCATTACGAAATCGGAAGCTTAGCGAAGCTTCACAGAAGCAGTTCTTCATTTCGTATGATGTTTGCGTTCTAGGTGTTTGGAGTTGATTGATTTAGATTTTAAGGAATTATTATTACTCTATTTTTGGGTTGTTGCTGGTCAGTAGATGGTTCATGTATATGTTACTGGTTAGTTAGATTGACGATCTTCTTGAAGCTAAAACAAAAGTATTGGATCTAATAAATGCATTTTAAATTATCTTTGGGGAGGGTGATTTTCAGAATTGAGATCATGACCAGAATTATGCCTTCCTTTTTGACTTGGAGAATGGATAATTGTAATGCTAATGTTAGGTGCCAATAATGCTGCTGAAAGAATAGTTGACCTTTTTTTTTATGGGAGATGGTCAACTATTCTTGAATGATACCTTAGCAAGCAAAATTTTTTTCCCCCGTTATATAAGATTTGATAATAGGAGGGTTAAGAGCTCGTTTTCGATCTTATTCACATTTCAGCAGTTCTTAATTTCCTTTTATTTTCTGTGTTCTGAAGTTGATTTTGTTGAACACAGAAGTTGATGTTGCTAATGCTGTTACTGAAGAAAAATGTTTTCATCGAGGTTACTTGGGCTGAATTTCTCGATAACGACAGGTTAGTGGGTGGTTTGGAGATTCTAGTTTTAGTCCTGCTAGCTATTTCTCTATTTGTTAACATATGGCTATTGTCTTTAATCTGTGTAGCTATCTTCACCTTCTCAAGAGATCGGGAATCTGGAAGTTTGTTTGTGTTTGTTCAGGTACACGCCAAGAGGAGTAATTGTGGGGATTTATGATTGCTTTGTCTATGCTTATTGATCACCTAGTAGTACTGTTTGGGTCAATTAAGTTAAAAGTCATTGTTCTACTTAGCTAGGTACCTACCTGATCACCTAGTAGTTCTCTTTGGGTCAATTAAGTTAAAAGCCATTGTTCTACTTGGCTAGGTACCTACATGATCACCTAGTAGTACTGTTTGGGTCAATTAAGTTAAAAGCCATTGTTCTACTTAGCTAGTTACCTACTGAGCACCTAATAGTACTGTTTGGGTAGATTAAGTAAAATGCCATAATTTGCAACGAAGTTCAATACTGGATCTGCTTTTGTTCTAGCTTACGTTAGTTTTGTTGCTACTCTATTGTAAGATAATTTGAACTCCATGAAATTGGTAGTTTGCGGCAGATTGTACGAGTGAAGATGTTGATTTACTGTTGTGATTCATTCAGGCTTATCAGAGCTTGTTTGATGAGCAACTCTGTTGTTGTTAATATGGTGTTATAACCCTCAGCTCCAATTGCCAGGTTTGGCTTTTTTTGCATAATTGTTGAAGGTTTGTCCGTGTCTTATGCTTCTTTTGTTTTTGGTTTCTTTCTCCTTCACTTATGCCTTCATTGAAGTCTTGTTGATCTTCACATTGCCATAATGTATCTCTATTTGTGGTTCTTCTTTTATGCCTCTGTAGCCCTGTTATGATGGCTGTAAATTGGATTTACATATTGAATGTGTGTCTAGATGCTCGAGCTAGCTAGTTCATTCTCATTTCTGAGTGTCTTTTCATCGGTGCTACTAGAAGTAGAAATGCTCATGCTCCCTGGCATGTTGCAGGAATCGAAATAGTGGGTTGAACTTAAAGTGGAAGTGAACTTGAGATGATGATAGCCCTTGAAGTTGTGATACATCATCGTTCAACAGTGGGGTTACTTTGGTGAGATTGTACAAAGAAAACACATGATGTAATTGTGAATTTTGAAATAGTGGGTTGATTCTTAGTGATAACATTATGTAATTGTGAATTTTGGTTACTAAACAATAATTATGTAATTGTATTACTAATTTTTTTGTTATATGAATTAATTTTTTTATTATAATCCTGTTTAATTTTTTATATGTAATTTTAGTGACCAAAATCTCATTGACCAAATTGGTCGGCATGTGAATTTTCGGTCGCTATTCATATATTTTACAACCAATTATTATGGTTTTGTTAAACTTTTATAACTAATAAAATTAGTTACCTAAAATAATATGATTGGTCGGCATATGGATTTTTTACGACCAAATTTTATGGTTGTATAACAATTTCATAACTGAAATGATTAGTTGCCAAAAATAATATGATTGGTTAACATATGTATATTTTGCGACCAACTATTAAGGTTGCGTTAAACATCCATAACTAAAACTATTGGTCACCAAAGTACTAAAATTGGTTGAGGTATGTGTTTTTAACGACCAAATTTTATAGTTGCTCTAAACTTTCATGACCAAAAAAATTGGTTGTCATAATGATATTATTGGTTGACATATGTTAATTTGACGACCAAATTAAATGGTCACATATAAAATTTAACGACCAAAATAATAGGTTACTAATAGTCACGTGAACTTGGTAGTCATTTGTATTTTTGGCGACCAATTACCTACATTTCCCAACCATTAGGTTGGACTATGACAACCAAATTAAAATGGTTGCGAAAAAATATGGGGTTTTTACCTTGGGTAAAATTGGTTGCGATAGCTTTCTTTTTCGCTACCAAGCACTATTTTGGTTGCGTTATGTATTCGTAACGCAGCTATAGCGACCAATTCTGCAACCAAAATATTTTGGTTGCGTAAAAGTATTTATAACCAATTTTGGACCTTTAGGGACCAATTCTGTTGGTTGTAAAAAGCATTTTTTCTTGTAGTGTCTAGCTCTTCAAATTGGTGAGTGAGATGGGGTCAGTCTACGCCCTTACATTTAACATCTTATTAATACTTGATTACTTTACTTAACTTAGTGGAAGTCGTTTTGTACTTCCACTATTAAAAATCTTCACTACAAAAAAAATAGCTTTTAACGAGAGGTGAATCCGGTCGTTAATGATACAAAAACTGTCGGCAATAATCATTGACGACAGGAGTCAAACCCTCATTGTTGGCTTTGCCGGTAAAAGTCAATACCGACGGGAAATTTGTAACCGGTCGTAGAAAGTTTTGCCGAGAGGAGTGCTTTCCGGTCGTTGAAGATGAACTTTTAACGAAAGGAATTATGAGCAATGCCGACGGCTATCCCTTTCATTATTTGTGGACAAGTAACTGAATCCCCTCATTATTAATGAAGAATTTTGATGGATATCTCGTCGTTATAAGTTATAAAATAACTGAATCCCCCTCATAATTAATAAACAATGTAAATGAATATCCCATTGGTATGCATATATAGACACATAACAGAATGAAATACTTTTCACTAGTACGAACCGAAGTTAAAAATCTTTACACTGATATTGTTCAATATAGAATTAGATAATAATCTAACAATTTCTACTTTTGAACTTCATCTCAAAATGATGGACAAGAGATATGAGCTTCACACGTTCTTGAAGGATAAAAGCACAAAAACCATCCAGCATATAGATAATCTGGATGCTTCCTTGTCCATTGAAATTCATTAACATATGAACACCTGTTCACAGAAAAAAAAAACCAACATCAGTCCAAGCATAAACATAAAAGTAGCAACTTCCTGCAATACACATAAGCCACAAACATAAACTTAAAACTTCTTGCTGCTCACATGTCACAAGAGGCCACAACTTAGTAAAGCAAGTTAGCTCATCCATAGTCACATGTATCCTAGGGAAGACATGTTTAATCAAAAAGTGTGCATTCATAATCTGCACACCCGTATATACTCGATGTCCTGATTACTATTAGTATATTTCTAATGAAATCAAGGGATCCTATTAGTCAAAACTTGGTTCATCTCTATTAGGCATTATTTAACATGTATTGAAAAGGATCAAAATTTCAAAGAGAGCCAGATTAGTTGAGAAAATAAAAACAAACCTGATTATATATATTGATTATGGTTGTCATGTGGTCGGTGCAACGAACTCCAAGTAGTTTGTTGGAGCATGACCATTTCTCTCAAGCTCCTTAACTCAACCATATAATTAGACTCCATGTTATTTAAACGATGAAATAGTGCTTCCTTCTCAGCTGCAATAACTGCCTTTTCAGCTTCAAGGGCTCCATTTTTCTCTTCTAGAGCAGCCTTTTCTTCCTCACTGCGTTGAAGTTGAGCCTCAACCTCTGGATTCTTTTCATTTCTTGGTGTCCTTAAATCCTTTGGTGTTATCCCACTTCCATATCCAAGTATACCACCATGCTTTTGTGGCCCAAAGCATTTCTCCACCAGATCTAAACCATTAATTCCAGGATTCTGATGCATGGTTTCAATAAGTTCTGCCTATATAAAAGTACAAAACATTATATTAGCTTCATATATACAAGTTTAGGTTGTGTAGTACATAAAAGAAAACTCAGTGTACCTCTTTTCGAGCTGACTTGGGATCAATTGCTCCTCCTTTTTGACGGGAGCACGAGAAAACTTTTGTGAAACTTGGCATGTTTCCTTCTTTGTCTGTCTGTATAAATTAAACGAATGTTATTTGCTCGCAGCCATTGTCTATTACAGTTTCACCAGTAAGACAGAAAAATGCAGCATGCCGTGTATGGGTGTTCATATGCTAGCTCATCTCATAAGACGTGAACCCAGGTGAAAAGAAAGCAAAACTAATAAACAATATAAAATAGGAGTGCAAAAGAGTAAACAGAACAACAAAAGCAGACAACAAGAATAAAGGCTTATCACAACCATCCTTGTGTTTCCTCTCAATCTTGATTCACACAGATACTGCTATCTTTAGTGAGTGAAATTAAAATTATAGTAGGTAAATACTAAGTGAATGAAATACCATTTGATATGTGAGCTCTCCAATAGACATGCTTCCAAGATGACAAGGCATTGATCCTTGAGCTCTATTATTTGCATTTCTAACACTTATTTTCTACAAGTAAAACAGTAAGTCATTAGATATAACAATGACAAAGCTTATTAAAGTTTAGTCATATGGTTTACCTTAAACTCCTCAGTCAAGTAATGTTCTGTCACCAACCATTCCCAGTCATCTTTTTGTATACCACAAGGCACATTTTCAATAGCATCTTCCAAGGATTGGCAAGGTTTTACATACTTCAGATTGAGGTCGGACCTATAGTTGGTCCATGCCTTGACCATCTTCTTGAAGATATGACCCCTATAAGCCTCCATTTCAGGGTTTGTAAACTTCTCCTGCATAAAAGTGAGAGTTATGCATTTCCCAGCATATTAATGACTAAATAAAATATGATCCCTATATCAGATTAGTTACTAACTCAAATTTCATTGATACAAACAAAATAATAATAATGGTTTAAGTAAATTACCTTCACAGCTGCCCACAAATGATCTTCAACATCATTTCCCATTTCTCCCCAACTATGAACACGAACTGGGCAAATGGTATTATCAGTTACCAATTTACCCAAATACCTCGTGAATTCATTGCGATTCACCCCAACAGGACCGTTGAGGAAGAACACTATTGACAACTTCTCTCCGGCTTTGAGTTTACCTACACGTTTACACTTGTTTTTGCTTCGCACTTTTTTCTTTTTGACCACTTCAGGTTCTGCATAATAAATCAAAGCAGAGTATGAAATTTACACAGTGCACTTGTTATATATATAGCTTTACCATGAACAATGGCAAGGTACATCTAACTGTTGTACCATTAGAAGCATGTAAATGTTTTATTATTGCTATTATCATTCTGGGATGTTTACGAGACCATTGAATCACAATGTAACTAAATCTTACTTAGGAAAAAACTGACACAGTAGACATAATATTGTGGAGCATTTTCTAGCCATTTCCACAAGTTTGAGTAGTTATGTACTTTTAATAACTTGAGGCTTTTACTGAAAGAATATTAACTATACTAACCAGTAAAATCTTGTTGTATGAGTGGTTCACCACTTTCTGGTCCATCTGCTCCTTCACCATACATGAAAAATTCATCTTCATTGTTCCCAGCAATAGGCTCAGTGTCTACTGAAAATATAACATGAGAGAAAATTAGTCCCATCATAAATAAAGATAAGATGATATAGATTTGCTAATGTAAGAGAGAACTCTGTACTTGAGTTCAAACCTGAAGATGTCCTTGCACCATGTGCTCTTCTAGACGAAACTCTGCTATCCATGGTTCGATGATTGATAGCACCATCCGTTGAAATTATATTTTCAAATGACTGCCTCTTTCTTACATTTTTCCTCAAAGCACTTGGTTGAATGAATCTCACATTGTTCCTTTTAGAAGCATCAAAAACCTTGTTTGACTTCATTTTTACCTACACTCAAAGTATCCCCAACATAAGGCCACTACAAGCAAACAATTAATACATAACTTTAGTATATAAAGGTAAAAAACCTAACCATTATACCAATGTGTACAACAAAGAATTATGTATTTAAACTATATGAAAACAACAGAACAAATTGTGTTTTTGTGTATAGAGGCTCAAACCCTTTTCTCCCATTTTTTCCTACACAGCTCTCAACATCTCAGCTCTCCTCAACTGAACTACCAATTCAATTGAACACCAGCCGTTTGGATGACTCAGTAATCTGACCCATAAAAGAATTACACGGGTATGCAACAACACGAAACAAAAACCGGCAAATCACAATGATGTGGAAAAATGAATGCCATGGAAAGCAAAGTTGATGAATACGTATGCAAACTGAAGAACTAGCAGAGTCTAGGCCTTGTAAAAAGCAAGCTTCCCACTTACATGGATGAAAGCCAAGCACATGTGCAAACTGAACTAACTGAAGGTGAAAAGAATAAAGAATTAAGCCAATTTGTCGTATCTTTTACGGATCAGTTTCTAGGGGTAAATGAAGCTAAAGCATTAGCATGTTCAAATGATACGTTAATCAATAGTGGTAACATTAGCTGGCCGTATTGAGAAACTAGGTGAGAGAATGCTATGCCTATTTTAGCTTTAACTTCAGGAAGTTCGACTGGGGAACAACAACTTGTGCGAATACATTAACCTAGTCCGCATAAACCAGATTGTAAAAGACAACCTAATCATTAGACCGCTACATACAACAACAACAAAATTAACAGCAAAATGCGTTAGAGAACATGATTTGGAAAATGAGTTGAGGCTGATTCTTTTCATTAGAGAAAGAAAGAGTGAAAATCCCTAGCATAAAGACGAAACCCTAAAACTAGAAAATACAGTGAGTTGGCAAAGAAATAATACCAGAGGAAGGAATGTGTGAGCAGCGGGTTGAAGAGCTGCACTGTCGATGATGTTGCTAGGCGAAGATGGGAGAAGATGAAGAAACGAGGTAGGAAAGCTTTTTCTTCTGGAAGCCAGTGAGATTTGGTAAAGTTAGAGAGCTTTAATACCTTATATTATTTTAACAATTATCTAGGCGGGCTTTTTCGATTGAAAATCTGAAAGTGAAAAGCAACCCGCCAAGCCGAAATAAGTAGGCGGGCTTTCCAAATTTTCAGTGAATGTCATCACGACGGTATAGGCCCATCGTTATAGTGTCTTGGGTTAATAACGAGGGTAATTCTTAGACAATAACGAGGGGAAAGAGTAGACCCTCATTAATAATCAAGTCTCAATTAAAGAGTGTCTTTTAATGACCGTTTTCTATACCATCGTCAATTTTTCCTCTCGTTAAAGACTCTTTTTTTTGTAGTGCTTGACTCTTAAAAATGTATTCTTAAAGCTCAAATCTCCACTTAAATACTTGACTGACACGGGGATCAATCACTAGCTAGTCCGGTTGCCAGCTCATACGTATGAGAAGCCCTTCAGGCTTTCCTTCCTTCCACCATTCTCAAGCGCATATCTGATGCTCATCTTAAATGTCTCAAGAGCATATTGCTGCTCTATCTGAAAATCTCAAATGGCAAATGACTGGCGCTAGTGACTAAAAACACTTAAAACGACTTCACCTTCTTGAAGGTGAGTTACTTCTTAAAAAGAACTTGTTTCTTTAACTTTAATAATCACTCATAACATAAAGCTTTAAGGTAATTAAATAACACACATTCACTTCAAATCATAGCTTAACCAAAGCACATACCATCAAACATAATCATGCAATCTCAAACATGAATCAAATACTGTACACGCATCACGTAAATCAATACTTGAAAAACCGTAAGGCGTAGAATTTACCCCTTTACACTCACCTCAACATTCATGTCGTCTGGCTTGAACTAACCATACCATGAGACTACCACTTCTGGATTCTGCTGGCTCGGTCGCCTCCATTTGGTCACATATCTTTAGCTTGTTTACGTAGCCACTCAAACTACCCATCCCTTCATGGCCAAGCAAACCAAATATCACTACCCATATGCACCATACAAGCCGCCCACTTGTGGCTTTCATCATCTCCACTCTACATAGTCAATTAAGTTGTAGAATCATTCATTACTAACCTATGATCATCATGGGTAGCAGAACCACGCGAACCAATTCTTACACAAGGGTTTCAACTTCATGGTCCTTCAATTATCAACAAGGACACATGGAGTTACGCTTCCATCCCCATGAAAGAGGACAAAGTCGTCATATAAACATCATTAAAGCATAATCACAACCGAGAAATTTTACAATGCTATATAGTATTGGTGCTATAGGATTTTGTCTTTATGGTACAACTTAAAATTGTACATTTACGTTATGGTACAACTTCAGATTGTACCTATACTTTTTGTACAAATTCCTTTATGGTACAACTTGAACTTGTACCTTTATGTGATGGTACAACTTCAAGTTGTAAAGTTGTACCATAACATAATGATACAAATTGCTTTATGGTACAACCTAAACTTATACATTTAATGTTATGGTACAACTTTAAGTTGTACATTAAAGCACCAATACTATATAGCATAGTAGAAGTGCTCAATCACAACCACCATAATCATATATCCCAGTGTCATTTTCATTTTTGGACATGTTCAGCTCATAATCTCTTTGCCCGAGACCCCTTGGCCCCTTCCAATATAACAATCTCTAATAGACGCTAGTGGCGAGTAAGGAGAAGCGGTCATTACCTAATTGGGGAGTCCGCTGCATCATGCGGATCCATCGTCGAACCCTGGTCACCGCGAGGTGCGTTGCGCTCCCACTCTTGACTTTTCTTCTTCCCACGGTTGCCAGCTCAATTCCCCGAGCAAGGCTTCACCGACAATCATAGCTAAAAATTCCCCTACCACGTCTTTTTGCTCTCCCCAGCTCCGGCGGCGGTCCTCTTGTTGAGAGGTTGTGGTGAAACTGACGATGAATATTGAGAGATGAGGGTTTTGTGGGGAATGTGGGCCGCTCGGCCCCATGCCCCTCCCTATAAATATATATTTGTTTTTTATTAACAATAATAATTGTTATTATTTTTATTATTACTAATCCACGATTGCAACCTTTAGTATGTAATCGTCGATCCAATCGTTCGGTCAAACCTAAACCCGAAGGTCGAAGTGTTACATTTCCTCCACCCTTATAAAAATTTCGTCCCCGAAATTTGCTCGGAATTCATCCTCCCGTCAACACCCTTCTTAATCTTCCTTCCCACGATCATTTATTCTTACCATAGCAACTTCGTTGGTAACCTTTGGTCATATACATTTTCTTAGCTTGTAGCACTCGTATAACCTTGAGTGACTCACTGTCCTTTTCGTTTCATAACTTGACTCAAAAGTGATGAACAAAATGCCGACTTGACTGGACATGTTGATCCAATTCACCTAATAGTTGTTATTGAACCTAAACCCGAAATCGAGATATCACATTTTCACCCCACTTAAATAAATTTCGCCCTCGAAATTTGTCCATTGTGATTACATCATACCTCGTTTGGGGTAATCCTCTATACTTTGAGGAAATGTATTTTTTTTTAACCTGTATGACATGTCATATAAATCCCTCCCTCCGTTCATTGGCTCATGCATGTTGTGGTGGATTCTTAACCCCTCACACCGCATATGCACTTAAAACTCATGTCGGACACCCACTATCCCTATTATTCGGTACATACGCAATTAATGCCCCTCTCGAACCCTAAGGTTACTGATGGTGGCTTAACCTCCTTCTTATTAGATCGTAAAACTCTTCTAACGTAATTCTCGTCCGTGGTTGACCACATCGATCACCTAGGTCCTTGTATCTCCTAACTTGTATATCTTACTTTCTTCCTCGATACTTCATTTTATTCTTTAACCATAAACTGAATGGTCATCTCCTCGTTACTTCTTTCTTAACGCCGAAACCTCATACTACTGCTTTTATTTTCTGTATGCATCAGAGGCATCCATTGTATCGCATTCCTAACTTGCGTTCAAATTAATGCTTCTTTCAAGAATCATGACATTCCTTGGCTTGCTTGTTCACCACTGACCGCCTAACTTAATACTCCCTTATTGTCGCTTGAATTTGCAGTTCTCATAGTATCTTTATGTTATTCTTAGAACTTAACTGAAATTCCTCTCATGATACTTCTAGAATAGTGCTCGCTATTTGAGATGGTCTCTTTGTCTATCTAATAAGACTTGCAAATTTTATCATGGTATCCAAACTCTAGCCCCACCTGTCCATTCAAGAATTCGACCACCTCCTCACCATTTAAAACGGTTCTGACTCCATTTGAGTGCATCCAAATATCTTCTCTAAATACATGTCCCTTGCTTCTTTACTCGCAACCCTTCTTCGTGATGTTTCTTGTCCTCGACGTTGACCTCTAGGTTCTTATAGTCTCTTCTCACTTATGTACTTTGACCTATAAGGTTTCTCCTTTTGACTATTCTCGATGACCATGATTCCACCTTTAATTTGACCAATCAGTTCCAAATTTCTCGATGGACTTACTATGGATCAGTTGTTCTCCACTGGCAGTCAACCTAAAGCGTCCTTGTTGTCTTCTATATTCCTGTTTTGACCTTTCCTAGCTATCTTCCTAGATGCATACATCCCCCTTTTCGATGACCACCATTTTCTTTCTTTTACGTCCTATGGTGTCCTCCTTGCTTCTTTACTTTTACTGACCTTCTGTTGTTGCTTCGTACTATATTTGGTCACCAACCTCTGTTGAGTATCTTCTCGTTTTGCTTGGGTCAAAGCTTCCAATAGAGGGTTTCCCTTTGTATGCTTTAACATACCTCATTCACGTCATTTGTCTCGATTGATGCCTGTATATGGCCTTGATCTCTTAGTCTGAGTTCTTAGTGGCTTAACTGAACGTGTCTTACTTATCCTTAACTAGCCGCTTCCTCTGGATGACATCCTATTATGCCGTTCCCACTCAGAGTGGGGCACCTTGGATAAGGTAACTTAATGATTTCCTCCTTCTTGGTAATGCTTTTCCTCGTCCTACTCCACTATGCAGTTTCTTGAATTCGAGTCACCTACACATATTCTCAATCCTTCATCAGAACTTCCATGTGCTTCCTCGAATTCTATGCCATTCACTAGAACATTTATTGAACGTTCCACTTAATTGTCTATACTCAGTTGGATTAATGACTTAATCCTATAGCTAGTTTCGAGACTTCAGCTCTTAGCCCCCTATTTCCAACTTACTATTGAGGTTCCTCCTTCTGTCACCTCTCATGTACCCTAGATGGCTAGGTGCTCCCTCCTTTCAGGATAGGACAACCACACAAAAGATCATCGCGAACTCTTGCATTCCCCTTTCAATGGTACCAACAACTTCCGGACCTTTCGTGATCTGAGTAGTTTGTAGGGTCTGTCATATCCCAATCCATCCTCTTTCTAGATCGGCATTGTTCACTAGAACATTATTATTCTTGATCCAAGCTCATCCTCTACCTCGATTATCTTGATGTTTGTCTTTTAACTCCCTAGTGTCATGTACCCTTTTCACTACTGATGTAGTTTATCTATAAGGGTTCCTTTATCGTCATATGTAAACGACCATGCCTCCTCGCCGCCTTGCCCTTTTGACTTCTTGACGTCCTTTCATACTCCATGTAACCTACTTATTTCCTCCTTTGCTTCATTTATACTAACATAGCTTGTCTTAATGTCTAAGCTTTCCACTACTCCTGGTCACTGTGTTGTAATATCGTCGAGCCATCGACGACTAAAACTAGTTGAGGGACGTCTCGTGGTACCTCTTCATTTCTTCCTCGCCACTACTTAGGACCAAAGACCCTGACATCCTCCTATTATCATAGCTACTGGCATCTGGTGATTGTAGCTCTTCCTTCGGAGATTCATATTTCTCCCCTTTGTTTGTCTTATCTTATTAGATCTTCCACTTGTCTCCAAGTAGTAAAATCCTCGTACTCCTTCAAAATCCTCGATGTATTCCTTTTCAATTGGCACCTCTTTGCTGGTGTTTGGAGTTGAATTCCTCGCACTTTTGATTCTACCTCCACAGACCTTTGCAACGTTCCTCCTTCCTTCTCTAGGTTGATAATGATGATCTGTTTGATAACGTCCGAGTAGTTGGTAAACTAATTCAAGAACTAATGTCCATCATGTCGACTAGATACTTGATCTTGAGAGCCTTTGAGATTCTACTTGGGTTGGTCATGTTTCTTACATCCTTTCTTTCTTACTAACGATCGTCATATTCCTAGATCTCTCATTTGACAAACCACGACGTGTTAACTAAATCGTCTCCTAGCTTATTCTTAAACCAATCGCACCCTCGCGCTACCATTCCGTCATGTCGCACCTTCATAGCTATTCACCTTATTATGATTAGAGTAGACTGGAGATTCCGTTAACTCTTAAAAGAAAACCCTTGACTCATTTTCCAATCCATTTAATAAAAAGCCTTTAAAACTTAGACTGATATTCTAGTATTCCTTGGAGACCAATGAACAGAGGAAAACCGACTCTAATACCAAAAATAAACACCTTAACCCGGCCGGTTACTACTTTTACTAAAATTCCCTTGCAAGAGGTTATGCAATACTCGACCGAAGGAACGAAGTAGCTCGACCGATAGGGAGTGATAAATAAAATACTCAAATCTTAAATTGCAGCTGAAAAAATTTTACTAAATAAAATACATAAAACACGCACTTGTAGTTAAGAGCAACGCCCTAACACATGGGCAAACTCAATACTTAAAAACTCAAAATGATCTCCATTCTATACTCATAATCATAAATATAAATAACTAATAATCTCTAATGTTGTTGCTACTGAAAACCTTGAATAAGCATCCTCCGTCACACTTATACTGCTCTCCTCTAGTTGGCTGCCCTCGCACTCGCTGCTCACTAACTGCTCCTCTAACTCCTCTAGCTCTTCAAACTGGTGAGTGAAATGGGGTCAGTCTCTACGCCCTTACGTTTAACATCTTATTAATACTTGATTACTTTACTTAACTTAGTGGAAGTTGTTTTGTACTTCCACTATTAAAAATCTTGACTCTTAAAACTGTATTCTTAAAGCTCAAATCTCCACTTAAATACTTTACTAACACGGTGATCCCTCACTAGCTAGTCCGGTTGCTAACTCATACGTATGAGAAGCCCTCCAGGCTTTCCTTGAACTTAAACTTATCGTGGAAGGCTCGTCTTCCACGATTCTCAAGAGCATATCTAATGCTCATCTTAAATGTCTCAAGAGCGTAACTGTTGCTCATCTTAAAAGTCTCAAGAGCATACTGCTGCTCTATCTGAAAATCTCAAATGGCAACGGACTGGCGCTAGTGACTAAAAACACTTAAAACGACTTCACCTTCTTGAAGGTGAGTTTCTTCTTAAAAAGAACTTGTTTCTTAAACTTTAACAATCACTCATAACGTAAAGCTTTAAGGTAATTAAATAACACACATTCACTTCAAATCATAGCTTAACCAAAGCACATACCATCAAACATAATCATGCAATCTCAAACATGAACCAAATACTGCACATACATCACGTAAATCAATACTTGAAAGTACTTAAGGCAAATACTTGAAAAACCATAAGGCATATAATTTACCCCCATTTTCCAGCTCAATTCCCTGAGCAAGGCTCCACCGACAATCATACCTAAAAAACTGAATCGCTATTCGTCGTCCTAAAATTTAAAAAACATCACCCTAAACCACACTAAATTGACACATCTACCCCTAATCCAATTCTAACGTAAACCCTAGCAAACAACCTCCCCCCTCAACCCCAAGGCCCAAACCCGTCACATTGGGCAAAGCCGCCGCACTAGAACTGCTTCCCGCTGCTGACGCCGGGAAGAAAAGGAAACATGATTAGAGAATTGAGTCTAGTCTCACTTGATTTCTTAGCTCCACTATGCGAGGTTCCTCGTCCAAATTTTCTCCCGTTCATCAATGAATGGACATTATTAGCATTCCCTTGGTTCATTAGGAAGTCAGAAGAGAATTCTTGTTAGACATCCAGGCCACTCACTTACAAGCTGCAAGGTCTCCTTGCGAAGTTCATCTCGTATCTTGTCAGTTGATGAGGAATTGTTAGAAAGGAGGTACCACTTGGCGTCCCCCGGCGAGAAGAACCCAGCGAAGATCCCACTATAGATGGAGGGTACCAAGACTAAAGGATTTGTCCATGTAATTGTGTATTAAATAAATTAAGGGCATTAAAATAAATTTAATACAATTAGGGCGATGAATAAGGATTTTTAGGGCGACGAATAGCACCCCCCTAAAAATTCCCCTACCACGTCCTCTTGCTCTCCCCGGCCCTAGAGGCGGTCCTCTTGTTGAGAGGTTGTGGTGAAACTGACTATGAATATTGAGAGATGAGGGTTTTTGTGGGGGGGGGGGGAGTGTGGGCCGCTCGGCCCCATGCCCCTCTCTATAAATATATATTTGTTTTTTTATTAATAATAATAATTGTTATTATTAATATTATTACTAATAATGATAATTGTTATTATTATTATTATTACTAATCCACGATTGCAACCCTTAGTACCTAACCGTCGATCCAATCGTTCGGTCGAACCTAAACCCAAAGGTCGAAGTGTTACAAAACAATTGGGCAAAATTTAGCTGCTGCCTACCCACGTGGCATCTATTTATTGGGTCCAAATTAGTTTTTCATTTTTAATTATTAATTTATGTGAGAAGAAGCCGGGAATGGAACGGGAATACAAGTTTCCGTTATTTCCTTCTCTCTTTTTCCCCATTGGAGATATGGGGTTAAGTTAGAGGTGCGTTACGGGAAACAGGTATTTGAAAATACACATACCTGTTCTATTTTCTGAGAGTTACGGGTAATGATAGACCAATAATTGCACATGTTTTTACCTCCATTCTTGAGCCGTTTGAGAGTCGATTCTCATTTTTTAAGCCGATTTCACGTTAGATTGTGTGTTTACGTGGAGGCGAGGAAACGAGTTTCGGGTCAAAAGGAGGACATTGGAGTAGAAGGGTGCTGGAGGAGCAAAATACCCAGCCTTGAGTAAAAATACCCGGCCGGGTAAATTGCTAAGAGAGGCCGGGGAAAACCGATTTTGGACGTCGAGAAACAGAAGGGGTCTCGGCCAAGGACCGAAAATACCCGATCGGGTATTCTGGACCTCGATCGGGTATTAACCCTGTACCGCTGCGCTGCGTTTCAAAATCCCCGGCCGGGCACCTGAAATACCCGACCGGGGATCGCGAACAGCTGGTTCTTAAGGGAAAGAAGGCCAATTTTGCGAGGGTTCCGAGTTTTAGAGAGACAAAGCGTATACCTAGAGAGAGAAAGTAACGAACCTGATTCATCAAGCGCCCTAGATCAATCTTCATCACCATTGGAGCCCGGTTTGAGCTTGGAGGAGTGCTGATTGATTGCCAGAAGCAGAATCCCATCCTTCACAGTATGGTTTCCGCATCTGAGCTAGATTTCCCGTCTTGTCTATGGAGTAACTTTCTCATTCACCTAGGTATGAAGAACCCTAGATTTGTATGTTAGGTCTGATTGTATGAACCCAAGTACGAATTCAATGATATGATTATATTCAATTGAGGTTTGATTTCTTGAATGACATGAATCCTGATCAAATCATTGTTATTTCTGCTTTGACCTAGAAAGAGAATATCGGCCTAGGTTGATAGAGCACCCTTGATTGAAGGTAGTGAATTGACGAATTTAGTCGAGGAGTCAATTCACTATTCTGTACCGAATTTACTTCAGTAGAGGAGGTTTGGTTCGTTAGGGCCTCAATCTGTTTACTCCGGTGGAGGTTAGTTTCCCGCCGGGGACTCAGATTGAGAGGGTCTGGAGACCTTTAGTCGAGTCTGCAGACTGTTTAAGAACCTCCCGCAGTATAACTATCATTGAACTTGAACTTGGTAAATGACCACCTGGCTTAACTGCAGTCTACGGGGAACCATATCCGGGTGACCTCTCTCAACTTGAACACAACTTTCACTGCTTTGCTTGCTAGTTTAACTAAACCTTCACTACACTTGAACCGCTAGATAACAAGACTTTCATGGAGTAGTCATCACACCAAGGACCCAGGTTGACAATTAGAACTGAACCCGCTATACTACGCATTAGTAGATGGTTACACTTGACCACTTTCTAGTGTGACGGTAGAGGCGTGTCAAGTTTTTGGCGCCCTTGCCAGGGACGGCTAGGTTGTGCAGAAACGTGATTTCTATTACTTTAGCATTCCCATTTCCGCATTAAGTGTTTGTTTTTTTCCTGCGTGTGCCTTCACGGGTTTGCTTGCTTGGCTGTGTGCAGGTAGTGCATGACTCGTAGTCAGTCGGGAGGTTTACTGCCGTTAGATCCGGAGGTAGAACGCACCTGTCGCCAAATAAGTAGACAACAGCGAGCAAAACTGGCTACAGAGGAAGTGCACGTCAACGGCCATCTGAGTAGCGACTCCGAAGAGGAATACGAGATGGGAGACGAGCACAACAGCGGGAACCTTAATCTGGGGCAGAATCAACCCCTCGGGATGCCCATGCAAGTTCCCCATGTGAATCAGGTCCTGGCGAACAACCCTGTCCCCCAGGCAGATGGGGCTCACCATCCACCACCCCCGCCGGGTCCTACTATGGAGTACTAATACACTCCACGGGCCGCTGACATCCGCCCGTCATCCTATATCCTCCCATCCCAGCAAATAATTTTGAGATCAAGCCATGCTGGATTCAACTAATCACATCCTCCATCCAGTTCCATGGCTTGAAGGATGAGGAGGCGAGGGTGCACCTTTCCCGGTTCCTGCAGCTGACAAATGGGTTCAAAATGAATGGTGTACCCGATGATGTGATCCGTCTCCAGCTTTCCCCCCATTCTCTGGCGGGGCATGCGAAGAGGTGGTAAAGACCCAACCCCCATTGTCCATCGCCTCTTGGGACGATCTGGCCAACAAGTTCATGCACAGGTATTATCCAGCCTTGAAGACCACGGAGATTCAGCGGGAGATCACTCATTTCCGCCAAGAGCCAGATGAATCACTTCGTGATGCATGGGAGCGGTACTCGGGATTTTTCTGGCAGTGTCCCCATCACGGCTAGAGCAGGAGGTGGCCGAGTTGGTCCATACACTGAAGCATCCCAACACTCTTATTCCAGGAAGAGGGTTGGCCGGGTCTTCAGTTGCACAGTGCCAGTGGTGTGAGAGTTCGAACCATTTGGTGGAAGACTGCCAGACTATGCGGGAGTCTTCTACACCCCATGACCAGTTGGCATTCATCGCCAATTCTCGGCACCTTGATCCTTACAGTGGAACATATAATTAAGGGTGGCGGCAGCATCCCAACTTCTCTTGGAATGGCAATAACAGCAACGCCACTAAACCACCTGGTTTCCTAGCACCAGCTGGTGGTTTTCAGCAGAGACAGCCCTTCCAGGCCAGGCAGGATCCATTTCCCCAGCCGCAGCGCCAATATGCCCCGCCACTAGCAGCTCCAACTCCAGATAATCAGGTGTCCGAGTTGAAAAACATTTTGGCGACATTCATGACTACCAGCCAGGAAAATTTTGCCAGGATGGACCAGAGCCTCGCCTCACTGGAGGCAGGCCAGAGAAACCAAGGTGCTATATTGCAGGACCTCCAGATTTAGATTGGAGGAATAGCTCGCCAGAACAATACCAGGACACCGGGAACTCTACCTGCCACCACCATCCCCAATTCGCGTGAGCCTCACCAGCAGCTGAATGCCATCACTTCTAGGAGTGGCAAGACAACATCGGCGGTACCTGCCCCGGCCAGGCAGGAGGAGCCACTACCTGCTTCACCACTTCCACCCGACGATGTAGAAGTGGCGATGGAGAAGGAAGACCCTGCTCCCAAGCCACATCCAGTGGTTAAGGAGCATGTTCCCCAGCTTTTCTTCCCCAGTCGACTACACAAGGACAAGCTAGAGACTGAGTTTGCCAAATTCATGGCAATGTTGAAGCAGGTCAACCTCAACCTGCCGTTCGTAGAGGCACTGTCAAAGATGCCCAAGTACGCAAAATTCATGAAGGATATCCTCACCAACAAAAAGCGACTTGGGGATCTCTCGACAGTGATCCTAAGCGAGGAGTGCTCGGCCATTCTGTAGAGCAAGCTTCCAGAAAAGCAGAAGGACCCAAGTAATTTCACTATCCCATGCTCCATTGGCAAATTACATGTAGAGAGGTCCCTAGCGGATCTAGGTGCTAGTATCAATGATATCCCGTACAAATTGTTCAAAAAACTAGGCCTAGGTGAACCCAGCTCAACTAGGATGAGTATTCAATTAGCTGACCAATCTGTGGTTCATCCTAGGGGTATAGTGGAAGATATCCTGGTAAAGGTTGGCAGGTTTTGTTATCCTGTGGATTTTGTTGTTTTAGACATCAATGAAGACACAGAAGTGCCACTTATTCTAGGAAGGCCCTTCCTGACCACCGTCATGGCCCTCATAGATGTCCGTGATGGGAATTTGGTTTTGAGAGAAGGCGAGGAGTAGATAACTTTCTCTATCGCTGATAATAATAGGCATGTTGCCTCGCCTATGCATGCTATTTCTCACCAGGTGAACGAGCCTGTCGTGTATCTGTCTATGCCTCTAATTTTGCAGGATCCCCCTCTCTATCCTTCGCCGCCACTCCCTTCGACCTCACTACCAAATAAGAAGATCAAGGAGGAGTGGCGGCCTAAGCCGCAGGTGGCTAAGCATGCTCGAAAGAAAGCTGGTGACCACTATGAGTTGGTCCCTCCTCGTGAACCACGACCACCCTGGCCATCCGAGTACTCACTCGCTTGCATCCTGCCGGATGGCCAGGTCGAGCTGACAAATACTGGTGGTCACCCCCGTCGGGTGCATGGCCACCATCTGAAGCTGTACCTCAAGAGCGATGTGGATCCGCTCTTGGAGGCACCTATTCCTGCACCCCTCTGAGCATCCACCATGGGCGTCCAACTAAATGACGATAAAGAAGAGCTTGTGGGGAGGCAACCCCACCATGGTTTGTTTTCTTTTCTTTTGGATGAAGTACTATTGGGCTGAAATTTTACCTAATGTATATGTGCTTAAGTGCTTGTGTCTTCTTTAGCCTTGCCTTTGCCCGACTGGTCCTCCTTCCAGTGTCACTGTAGTCTGATTATGCCGGTAACATCGTTCCCCTTATCTTTCCCTCTTCTCCATTGAGGGCAATGTCGAACTTAAGTGTGGGAGGATGTTTCTAATTCGACTGCTTAGATCTGTTTGTGTACTTGGAGCCTAGTCCACTGTCCAAATTTCAATTTGAGGGCTCCAAGTACGTGTTCCTTGCAAATTGCCTGCTCATTATGCTTTGAATTGACAGTCTCTATAGTAATGTGCAACTTAGGGAGGTAGTGTAGCACTATGGAGGATGTTGAAGTATAAGATTTTTCCTATCTATCTCTCTGTTGTGCCGGTTGATTTTGTGAATTAGTGGAGTTAAGACCGTTGAATTCATGTAGTATTGGTGACTCCTTTTGAATTGTGTTATGGACTCGTGTATCGAACAAGGTGCTCATGTGCGAAATGAAAAGCAGCTGGTCCTCCATGTCGAAATCATTGAAATCTTAAACATGGGGTAAGCCCAACGTGTCTGGCACCGTTCATTGCACAAAATTGGGTTTTGGAAGAGATTTTAGTGATCCTTAGTGGGGTACTCCTACAAGGTGAAGCTAAGCTGTCTCTGGTACGAGTAAAATTTTCACCTATTGAACAGTTTGCCTACTCGAGGATGTGTTTTTAAGGGCACGCATAGAGCTTCCGACCTACCTTAATTTCATTGACCCTCCACACGAGTTGAGGAAAAAGAGTTAAAAGAAGTACTCTGGCGAGTGTCAGATGTATAGAAATTGCTCTTGCTCGACTAATAAGGTTCGACCGTACAAAAGACTGTAGTTGGAACCCCCGCCAAGTGGAAAAAAAATGCAAAATGAAAGTGAAAAAGGGGTTCCAACGATGGAATGAAGAGAAAGAGCACCCCGGTACAATGAGTCCCTGGTTGTGAATGGTGTGAGTCCCTTTACCCATGAACTGGCTGTCTTACTTCCCCTTCTTCTCATGATCCTGGCTTGAGTCTAGTACTCACATTGAGAGAGATAGGGGACGTCTTAGAAGACCAGTTGACCTCGTAAGCTGCTATATTATCAAGGAAATCCTCTATCGACGATCGGGGGTGTTTGTTGCTATAGAGGTCTGGAGAGATGCATTGGTTTGAGTTAGGTTTGCTTGGGGACAAGCAAACGGTTAAGTGTGGGGGAATTTGATAGACCAATAATTGCACATATTTTTACCTCCATTCTTGAGCCGTTTGAGAGTCGATTCTCGTTTTTTAAGCCGATTTCACGCTAGGTTGTGTGTTTATGTCATATTTAAGGACCTAGCATTGACGTGAAGGCAAGGAAACGAGTTTCGGGCCAAAAGGAGGTCGTTAGAGTAGAAGGGTGCTGGAGGAGCAAAATACCCGACCTTGAGTAAAAATACCCGGCGGGGTAAATTGCTAAGAGAGGCCGGGGGAAACCGATTTTGGACGTCGAGAAACAGAAGGGGTCCCGGCCAAGGACCGAAAATACCCGATCGGGTATTCTGGACCTCGATCAGGTATTAACCCTGTACCGCTACGCTGCGTTTCAAAATCCCGGGCCAGGCACCTGAAATACCCGACCGGGGATCGCGAACAGCTGGTTCTTAAGGGAAAGAAGGCCAATTTTGCGAGGGTTTCGAGTTTTAGAGAGACAAAGCGTATACCTAGAGAGAAAGTGACGAACCTGATTCTTCAAGCGCCCTAGATCGATCTTCATCACCATTGGAGCCCGGTTTGAGCTTGGAGGAGTGCTGATTGATTGCCAGAAGCAGGATCCCATCCTTCACATTATGGTTTCCGCATCTGAGCTAGATTTTCCGTCTTGTCTATGTAGTAACTTTCTCATTCACCTGGGTATGAAGAACCCTAGATTTGTATGTTAGGTCTGATTGTATGAACCCAAGTACGAATTCAATGATATGATTATATTCAATTGAGGTTTGATTTCTTGAATGACATGAATCCTGATCAAATTCCTGTTATTTCTGCTTTGACCTAGAAAGAGAATATCTGCATAGGTTGATAGAGCACCCTTGATTGAAGGTAGTGAATTGACGAATTTAGTCGAGGAGTCAATTCACTATTCTGTACCGAATTTACTTCGGTAGAGGAGGTTTGGTTCGTTAGGGCCTCAATCTGTTTACTCCGGTAGAGGTTAGTCGCCCGCTAGGGACTCAGATTGAGAGGGTCTGGAGACCTTTAGTCAAGACTGCAGACCGTTTAAGAACCTCCCGCAGTATAACTATCATTGAATTTGAACTTGGTAAATGACAACCTGGTTTAACTACAGTCTAGGGGGAACCATATCTGGGTGACCTCTCTCAACTTGAACACAACTTTCATTACTTTGCTTGCTAGTTTAACTAAACCTTCACTACACTTGAACCGCTAGATAACAAGACTTGCACGGAGTAGTTATCACACCTAGGACCCGGGTTGAGAATTAGAACTGAACCCGCTATACTACGCGTTAGTAGGTGGTTACACTTGGCCACTTTCTAGTGTGACGGTAGAGGCATGTCAGGTAAACCAAATACCGTAATATTTATTATGTGATATGATATGGGATTAAGAATTTCAATATTGGATATTCACGGATTTATCCGCTAACACCCATTTGGATAATATGAGTACTCGTAATACCCATTACAATTTATTCCCTATACAAATACAATATTCAAAACATATAATCAATACAATAGTCAAATACAATTGTGCTCACCAAATTCGAACCATGTCCAAATATAATAGTTTAATCAATTCAAGCAGAGAGCAAAAATAGAGAATAAGCTCGCTTCCTTGTTTAGTTGTTTTGATGGTGGAGCTGGGTAGCTTTAGTTTATTGTGTGTTTTGCTGGGGTATGGATGTATTACTGCTCGGCCAATTGTTTGTTAATGTTCCTTGTTCATTTTATTTAATTTTAATAAATGATTTCACCGTTATAAAAAAAGAATAGAAGAAAAAGTCAAATAACAAAACCCACCTAAATTTATAAGTTATCCATGGGCACCCGTTAACTTGTACGGGTTTGATACTTATGAATTTTTCGGTTTTAGGTATTCGGTTCAGTGTTATTTGATAATAAACTTTTGTGTAATTAAAAAATGGTTCATATGAACATGTTCACATCAGTACCTAAATTTAGCCTAGAAATTCTAACACTAATGGTTTTCCTTGGAAAAAAATAAAACAATAAAACCTAAAAGTATAAGCGTAAAAGACTACAAAAATATGAGGTTTCTTCCTTTCTGAAATTACTAGAGAAGTTGGTTGAAACATTGATGAACACACAATACAAATTGATTAGCCCAAATAATCACTTATCTTCTGGTAAATAATAGAGCAGCTAAACCTAAAGTCAAGTAAAACAAAAAAAAAGTAAGGCAAACTATATAATTTGGTAGATGCTGCTCCTTAAACTTAATCCCATATCCCAATTGGAAAAAAAGGAAATAACGGAAATTTATATTTCGGTTCCGTTCCCTACTTCTTCTCACTCCAGTTAATAATTACAAGTAGAAAAACTAATTTAGACCCAACCGATAGACACCATGTCGGCAGGTTGCAGCTAAATTTTTTCCTAAAAAATTTAGTATTGTATTCATTATATCATCATGACAATCTCTCTATTGGCAATGTGCTGTCACAGATTTTATCACCAGCCTTCTCCGCCTGAAAAAAAAAAGGGCAATGTCTATTTTTTACCCAAACCTTTTTCAGATTCTTTTATTTTAACCAAACCTATAGAAATTCTATTTATTATCCAAACGTATTATAATTTATCAAAGTCTGGGCATTCATTCTGTTACCGTTACTTATTTCGTCCACGTGAGGGATGAGATTTTGTTTTATTTTTTGATAATCTTTTTATTAAAAATAGTAAATGATGGTATTCTGACCGCCACGTAGGAAGTCAACTCATTATTGTCATACTTAGTCAGCATTACTAACAGAAAAGTTGACAGAGAGTTAACGTTTGGATAATTTTTAGGAATTCAATAGGTTTGGTTAAAATAAAAGAATCTGAAAAAGATTTTGGTAAAAAATAGACATTACCAAAAAAAACAACGAACTATAAAAATGTAAATCGCAACGTATACAAAACTCACAAGGATGGTTTGAAAGATGAGATAGACTTACTTCTTTATCCCAATTAGTACGGATAGCAACAATGGAAAGACAAGTTACTTGCACCACTAGAGCGCATGTGATACCTAAATAAAGACCCTACCACACCAAAAAAAAGTTCAAAGGGTAAGAAAACCAATCATGCAAAGAGAAAAGAACAAGAAGCAAGATAACAGAGTGGATTCCATTAGTAAAACTAAAATCTTAATCTTCAATCCCAAATTCTCAATTCAATTCCTAAATTCTATATTTCAATCCCATTCCCAATTTCGTAACCCGACCAGCTAATGTCCTGAATCATTGGATTTCGACCACCATACATATAACTTTTCTTATTGAGGCAAATTACCTTTCCACCAATGTGAAGAAGGAAGGCAAACAAAAATCCACACGGAATGCCGACCATATAATAAGATCCCAGATTTATATACGCTCCGATTTCCTGCCATCCGCACCCTCTAGCAGTACCTATATAGATCGACATGTTGAATCATATGAAACAACTACTATTACTATGTGATACTTATGAAAGAGTTACTGTATTATATATGTGCATAAACACCTGAGAGAACGCACTGGAAGCCATCGAAGAAGTTGGCAGCTGCTGCAATGGGCAGCATCTGAGCCACATAGTTGATCACCTGTTCATCACTGCTAAATGCACAGCCCCAGAAATTGCGTACTGAAAACAGTATCGTTCCCACCAAGATCCCTTCTGCGACTGCAATTCCAACCACTACACGCACCGCCATGCCTGCCTTCTCCGGATGCCCTGCTCCCAGTTCGTTTGACACCCTCGTGCTGCACAAAATTAAGCAAATCCGAGAACATGCGCAAACTAACTTAAACCCAAAAATTGTGTAACAATTTCTACTATGAACTCACCTTGCAGCACTACTGAGCCCGCTTGGGATCATCCATACCGTCAATGCTGTGTTCAGGCTGCAAAAAAAACAGAGAGGGTCGGTCGACTGTTAACAGTAATAATCCCTAAGCCGTTGACAATGGCAGGATAGAATAGTACTGAGCTGATACCATATAGAAAGAACTGATGTCTCCAGTTTTGGATTGGGAAGAAGGCCCGAGGCAAGCACCAAGAGCTCAAATGACCACAACTCGAAGCTACAGAGTCGTAAGCAAAAACAGAGAGTACCCATACATGAAGAAGTAATTAATCATATAGATTATAGACCCAAAAAAAAAAAAATGCACATTGGTTCCATTGATTGATTAATTACCAGACCATAAAAGCGGACGGAATGGCAAGCTTGAGGAAAACCCAGATGTCCCTGAACGCCTCCCTCGAGAACCCGGTCCACGTCACCAAACAGGAAGGCGAGAACTTGATGTACATCGACAAGAGAAGGACGTTGACCCAATTGGACACCGAGAGTGAGACGGCGGCGCCGGGGGAACCCAGGGGCGATCTGAAGACGAGGAGCCAGCAGAGGAGGAGGTGGATCAGAGTCGCCGCGGCAGAGCAGAGCACCATGGGGAAGACGATGCTCTGCGTCTGGAGAAACTTGACGAGGCACTGCAGGACGCCGTAGGCGAAGATGGACGGGATCATGGATCGAACGTAGGTTCCGGCGCCGGCGGAGATGTCGGGCTGCTGTCCTAGTGCCGTCAGGATTGGGCCTGTGTTGGCCCAAATTAGGGACAGGGGAACGCTGGCGGCTAGCATGACCACCATGGCTCGCTGCGTGTGTATGCTCATCATGTGGTACTGTTTCGCTCCGTAAGCTTGCCCGCAGAATGTTTCCAGCGCGCTCGCCATTCCAAGCTGCAGCATCCATCAAATTCAAAAGTCACAGCTTGTTATTGGATTTCTTTCTACGCTATGACTTGAAGACAAATTGTATGTGATCAATGAACTACATAAATATGTTTTTTTTTTTTCTTGTATTGTCAATTTCCTATTCAGTTGAGCAGGAAAAGGAAAGAAGGAGAACGAGATGGAACGTGAGTGCGTACCAGTACGCTTAATCCGGTGACGGAGGCGAAAGAAGTGGCCATGGCAGCTGAAGACAAGCTGAGCTCTCCGAGGTGGCCGACGAACATGACCGATATGAGGTTAAGGCTGTACTGTAGCAAGCTCACTGCGATTAACGGTCCTGCCAGCCATGCTTGCTTCTCTACTTCCTCCCACAACTCACCTGATCTCGTCCCCTCCGCCGGCGCCGGCTGTGTCGTCGTCATCGCAATCAAAGGCGCCCTCAACGGCGCTTCCACCGGTGCCGATTCCGCTTTCGTTTCTCCTTCTCCTAGGCGTCCCATCTTGAGTTCCCCCCCACCCGCCAAATAAATCGAGGAGCTAATCAGTTATCAGTGTACGGGCGGGTAACGACAATCCATGGAATGGGAAATGGATGATAAAGATGTTTAATAATTAATTAATTAATTAATCAATTACGTGAACATATGTGGGCCGTGGTTGGGCCTAGTGGCGAATTGGATTGTTGTGCTTCTGTCTGTCTGCTTGTTTTTGTGATTTAATTATTTAAAGGGTTAGTAGCATAAATTGTCCCTTTACTATTGCATTTTTTTAAACTTGTCATTCTATTTTTTACATCAAACTTGTCCCACTATTATAATTACATACTGAAATCTGCCCTTCTATTACTTTTTTCGTCTGACCTCCGTGAACCAGGTTAGACAAAGCCTGAGTCTAGGTATAATTACCTGTTTAGCCCTACTAATTACACTTTACCTTCCTCAACCCAAAACAGAGAAGTTCCGGTAGAGGTAGGTGAAGCCGATTTCGACGGTGGAACTAGATCAATGGCGACCCCTGATGCACACGCACCACGGAATCAATCGAAACCATGCCTGAAACGCAAATGAAAAAAATTCCTCAACAAACAGATCAACGAACACGGGATCAGATCGGTCGGCGGGTTCTTCCCAACATCGACGCCCACGAGGCATGGGACGACGATCCGCTTGTCAACTGAAGTGACGGGACGATGATAGCGCCGGGACTAGATAATGAGATCTGGGTTTCCAACTAAGAGTTATGGCGTGGTTTGAAGTTTATGTTACGAGCTTCGAGAGCCGACGACGACTTGGATGATAAAGCCTGCACCTACAAAACCTTAATCATCCATCCAAAACACCCATCCAAAATTGAAATCTCAAAAAGCTAATTCCAACAGATTGAATAAGAGATAATGAGTTGTTTCTTTGATTTTGAGATAAGGGAAGTAGATTATGGGTTCGGATAAGGGTTCACTCGGTGGCGGCAGGGGAAGGATGGAGTCGATTGGACCTCTGACTCACTCATCGGGTACGACTGTTGATTTGCCGGTGATTTGGAAATACTAGATTTAGGTATGGGGTTTTGATTGAATGTTTGGAAAAAAGGGTTAATGGCACATGAAAAGGGCGACAATCACGACGGCGGCGAGTTGAATTCTATGACGGAATTAGATGGTGGTTGACCGGGTTCGGGCCGGGTTCGGATTTAAACCCGGTGGCTGGTTGGGCGGGTTCGGGTTTGGGGGAACCCGACCCGTGGATACCCTGACATACATCTAACCCTATCCTAAATTACCCTAGTCGACCTCAGCCCACTTCCTTCCCACTTCCCAGAGACACAAATCACAATTCCCAGCTTCCCATCGCTGCCAAATCCAATCTGTCCGCAACTCATCTTCCTCTCCGGCCTCCGCGACTCCTCTTCTCCACCTCCCGTCCCGACCCCCGACTCTCAATCCGCCTGGCGACGGCCGCCCCGCCACCACCAAAACCCTCCTGTCCCGACTCCCGAGTCCCGACTCCCAATCCGCCTGGCGACGGCCGCCCCGCCACCACCAAAACCCTCTGCCGAGTTTCCGCAATTCCGCCTCCATTCCTGAATCCCGACGCGCTCTCCCCTGCTCTTCATTTGCTCCGGCTCCGCCTCTGCGACTCCATTACCGGCCGCGCCCTCTCCGGCTCTCCCTGCTCCTCTGCCCCGCCACTCTCTCCGACTCTCCCTGCTCCTTAGCAACAACCTCCCCGACCACCTCTCCGCCGTCTACCTCCGATCCGTCGACTCCGCCGCCGGACACGCCACCAGGTCCAGAATCTCCCTCCCGACCCCTCTCTCCAGCATCAGCCGCTCATTTCTTGTCTTGGGAAAGCTCTTCTCCAATCCAAACACTCAAGTAAACCCTAAGTAGTTGTTGGTGTGTATGTTAATTAATTTGGATTGAAGTAAACCCTAAGTAGTTGCTGTTAATTAGTTTGGATTGAAGTAAACCTAAGTAGTTGCTGTTAATTAATTTGGATTGAATATAGTGATTATATTTGTGGTCCGCATGATTCTTTGCATCACTTTGGTAGGTGTTAAGTGGACGAGAGATATATATATTGTTAGAGAGCTATTAGATAAGAGATTTGGGAAGTTGAAACTGTCACTCAATTCACTATGATTTTGCTTTGTGTAGGTGCTTGATATGGCTTCAAATGCCTCCGAAGCCGGAACTCCAATTGTTAGTGGAGGTGATGAGACTATTGGTACTACTTCTACACCTACTGCGGGATCTCAGTCCCAACTTCCTAATCCCACTAGTGAGAGTGGTAATGGTGCTGCTGCAGCTGCAGCACCTACTGGTGTAATGGATAGTGGACAACCAACAAGATCTGATGAGGTTAATGTTCTTGATACAAGTGGGCTTAAAAGTGATGTTTGCCAGCATTTCAACAGAATTTTGAAGGATGGGGTTCTTAGAGCCGAATGCATACGATGTAAGAAGCTCTTATCTGCTTCTACTAATAACGGGACCAGTCATTTGCGCCAGCATATTCTACATACATGTCCGAGGAAAAAATGCAAAGATCTTAAACAAATGCTTTTGACAAAAAATTTGAAAGGAGATGTTAGCAAAGCAAGTGGCAACAAATTTGATGAGGAAGAAGGGAGGCGTGCTTTAGCTTCCATGATTAATTACATGAGTACCCTCTCTCTATTGTCGAGCATATTGGTTTTAGAATATTTATCTTCATCATTCAACCTTTATTCAAGTGCCCTTGTCGAAATACATTGAAGAGTGACATTTTCAAGATAAGGATTACAAGATTGTATAAGATTGTATTTCCTCGTCTGAAGCAAATGGATAAGGATTACAAGACTTTACCTAGTGAGTCTAATTGGGAGTTTGCAAGGAAGGTTTGTGACAAGTTGGAGTTGTTTTATGATGTGACTGAGCTGTTTTCAGGGGCTAAATACCCAACTTCCAATTTGTTCTTTGAAAAGGCGTGCGACATAAAGGTGGGCATCTCTAATTGGATGTTGGATGATGATGCTTTCATTAGAGATATGGCCAAAAGTATGATGACAAAATTTGAGAAGTATTGGAGTACTATTCATGATGTTTTAGCTATTGCTGCTGTATTTGATCCAAGGTATAAGTTTACCTTGTTGGAGTGCTATTTTCCAGATATCTATGGCGTTGAATCAAGGGCATGTATTGAGAGTGTTCGACAATTGTTGGTTGAATTGGAGAAGGATTATAAGAAGTTAAATGTGGAGGTGAGTCAAGAAGGCAATTCGTCTCATGATGGGAGTTCGATTAGTCAAGGTGGAGGAAGAATGACAGCATATGATAGGTATGTAGCATTGTTGACTACTAGCAGTGTAGATGTTGAAACTGAGTTGGATGGTACCTCAAGGAGAAAGTCTTGCCCAAGACAGCTGGATTTGATATTTTATTGTGGTGGAAGGCAAATGAGTCAAAGTATCCGACTTTAGCATTGATTGCTAGAGACATACTTGCAATTCCAGTGACTACTGAGGCTTCTGAGTCTGCTTTTAGTGCGGTGGAAGACTAGTTAGCCCTAGTCGCAGTAGACTTCTCCCAGAAACTGTTGAGGTTCTAATGTGTGCTCAAAACTATAGGTGTCAATCGGGCGGGTTCGGGTCGGGTTCAGTCGGGTCGCGGGTTAATCGGGTTGTGGGTCAAACGGGTTGCGGGTCAAGCGGGTTTGGGTTGATCGGGTTGCAGGTTGATCGGGTTGCGGGTTGATCGGGTTGCGGGTTGATCGGGTTTGGGTTGATCGGGTTGCGGATCAGTCGGGTTACGGGTTGATCGGGTTGCGGATCAATCGGGTTCGGGTTGATCGGATTGCGGGTTACAACAGGTCGGGTTGCGGGTTGTTCGGTCCACACCATCGAGTTTTTTTATAATTAGTTATTACACTATTTTTTTTTGAGAGAGTTATTACACTAATTTAAAACAAACTCACCGATCACCATATTGCAATGAATAAAACATGAATGTACATTATTAAACAAATGAATGACTAGATTCGTGACGTGCTAGGCACAACCCATTAAATTTCGTGTCGTGCCATACAAGCCCATTTAACAGTTTTATTAGGCCCGGGCCCAAGCACGAGTCAAGTCGTGCCGTGCCTGATCATGTTTATGTCGTGCTTTTATTTTGTTCACATTCGTGCTTATTCGTGCTTTCTAGTGTAATTTAACTTTCATTCTTATTTTATATGGTAACACACGCTTTTAATATTCCTTACTCAACTTCATCTACAAATTATTAACTTCATGTAACTTTAATTAAATACTAATATCTAGCACTGCATTTTCGCGTAGCTAATTATAAACCGCTAGTCATATATCCACTATACATATATTAACATGCAAATTGAAAACACGAACTCTTTGTAACATGAGATTCTAACATTAATATGAATAACTGATACAAATATCATTTATGGATCAGTGGTAAATAACATACAATTAAAAAAAACTCATTGTTGTATGATGAAACTCAACCTAATGAGAACCAATTACAGATCTATGAGATAACATTTTCTTGCTCTGTAACTATAGTTTCCAGGTCTGCCTTTTCTTCATCGATTCCATAATTTTGCTTTCAATTGTCCGCTCAAAGCATTTAAGACCTTCAAGCCTTTCCCACCCTAGAAACATAATTCAAAGGAGTTCAAAGTTACTACTCTCTCTAGCAAACTCAACTGCTGAAGCAATCAGAAATAAATAAACCATATACAAAGCACTACGAACACTTGTCCACTCCCAAGAAGTCATGACAAAACAGAGTAGAAGCACATCATAATAGCTCATCTAAAAACAACTTCATAGAAGCTCACAACCCTCAAACTTCATCCTCACCAGTTACAACTATCCAAACCAAGCAATAAATGTATGGCGTCAGTGATTCCTGCAATTTCTTGTACAACCACCTACCTACCTTATATAATTAATCAACTGCAATTTCTTGTACATCATAATAGCTCATCTAAAAACAACTTCATAGAAGCTCACAGAAGCTTACAGAAGCTACTGCTAACATGACAAAATTGTACACAACCTTTTTAATGATACATGACAAGAAATCTTCATGATAATTTCAGAAGGTTTGTACAAATTGTGAAGCCATTACCATTAGGCACTTTAGCATTATTGCTTCAGTGATGATTTCGCAGTATGGAAGGTAAGGTTTGATGCCCAAACACATACCAGACCCTTTCCTGTTATCTCTTTTTCTGCCTTTCGTCCTCTCAAATGGCCTCTTTTCATCCTCTAAATCCAGAAAATCAAGAAATCAACACCAGCCTTCTTCGATTTGGGGAAGCGCAGGTGAACCAGCAGGCAGAGGTTAAGGAAAAATCCCCAGATCAAGCGCTGGGAAGACAAATCGAGTGGTGGATCTTCTCCTGTTGCTCTGCAGCTCAGAGAAAGACAGATCGAGCGGCTGATCTTCTTCGGTTGTTCTCCAAGGTGGCGAGCGATTCCTGGGGATTGAAGGCGGTGGCGATTGCTTGCGGCTACTCGACGAAGAGGAGATCTCGATGGCAGAAGGGGAAGCACCGGAGAGGAGGAGAGAGGGCAGGGGAACCATCAGATATGACGAGAGGGTTGCTGGGTTTGTTCGTCGTAGAGGAGAAGAGGGTTTCTGGGTTTGTGTTTGTTCGTTGGAGAAGAGAGAGGGCAGGGAAGGGGGAGAGATGAGCACATGGGAGGAGGATCGTGATATGTTGGGTTTGGAAAAAATAGTAAAGATTAAATAATAAAGGAAATTTGGCCACTAAAATTTTGGGCGGGTATGGAAATTTGGCGGTGAATTTTTTGGGCGGGTATGGTTGAGGTGAATTTTTTGGGCGGGTATGGAAATTTGGCCACTAAAATTTTGGCGGTCATTTAAAACACTAATAAAATTTGGGCGGTAAGTGGAATTGTGTCGGTTCATAACAAAATCGACCCAAACCAACAATAGTTGTGTCGGTTACAAGTAAAACCGACTCAAATATGCTGAAAATTGTGTCGGTTTAATTTTAACCGACACAAAATTGGAGAAAATAGTGTCGGTTAAGTAACCGACACAAATCTTCTACACAAAATAGAATTTTAGTGTCGGTTAAGTGAACCGACTCAACTCAACCGACACTAAACCTCTGTTTTCTTGTAGTGCACAAAGCATAACCATGAAGAAACCCTAACCCTAAACCCTAAACCCTAACCCTATAACACCATTTTAAATCTGAAACCTAAAACTAACCTTAACCATCAACCATACATTATATTAAATCACAACATTAAGTAATTAACCGTAAAACTAACCTCAACCCTTAACCATAATTCCATAACCCAAACATGCAAACAATGAACTCTAAACCATGACCCTATACGGCTATACCTTATACTATAGTTATATGTTATGAAATTGTTGGAATAAGCTACAACGTATGTTATGTGAAGAATGTAAGTTGAGTCAATTTTATATTCGGTTATTGAGAAGAACATATGTCCTATGACTCCAAACTCTAAACCACGAGTCCTCTACCGTATACCCTATGCACTAACCTTAAACCATGAACTATAGTTATGTAGTATGAAATTGTTGGTTATTGAGAAGAACATATGTCCTACGACTCCAAACGTTTAATATCCGTATTTAATGAAATAAATTATTAACTTTACTATTTTTAATATTGATTTATTTATAAAAGTAATTAGTTTTATATATTTATAACTATTAAACGTAACATTACCTAAGAGACGAAGTATAATACCCGTAAGTATTTTATACGTAACTTTCTCGTACCATATTTTACTAACTATGCTATACATTAAGTGGATTTTATGTATTATTAAATTTACTATTTTTACATATTGATTTATTTATAAAAGTAATTAGTTTTATATATTTATTACTATTAACGTACTATTAAACGTAGCATTACCTAAGAGACGAAGTATAATACCCATAAGTATTTTATACGTAACTTTCTCGTACCATATTTTACTAACTATGTTATATATTAAGTGAAGTTTATGTATAAGTTGACATACAAAAACATTAAAGGAATTTTATGTATAAGTTGACATACAAAAACATGTTAAAAAAATATGTCTCTACTGGGCGAACCGTTTCCCTCGGATGGGAAAGACCAGCACATAAGCCAGCTAGTCCACGTAATTGATTTGTTACAATTTGAACTTGTTGTTTATTTGATTCAACTAAAAGGCAGAGAGACCATAAAGTATTATGTGATTCAATTTACCGAGACAGTGAGACTATTATGTGATTCAATATAATGACAGTTGTCATTTGTCAACACAAAGTAAACCTTTGTTCTTGGTTGGAAAGATGAAAAAATAATAGGGCAAGTCAAGTAAACTTTATATATATTATTTACATATAATATTTATGCACAAAAACATATTATGTAGTATTATTCGTGCCAATCGGGCGGGTTCGGGTTGGGTTAATCGGGTTCGGGTTAGTCGGGTTACGGGCCAAGCGGGTTACGGGTCAAGCGGGTTGCGGGTCAATCGGGTTCGGGTCAAGCGGGTTGCGGGTCAAGCGGGTTGCGGGTTATGCGGGTTGCGGGTCAAGCGGATTGCGGGTCGGGCGGGTTGCGGGTCTTTGACTTTTAGTCCAATCGGGTTGCGGGCGGGTCGCGGATCGGGTTGGTTGGGCGGGTTACTCGGGTCGGGTCATGTTTTGACACCTATACTCAAAACTGGTTGCTCAACTCAACCATTCCAGGTAGCTTGATAACCTTTGATTGTTTGATTTAACATATGAACTTTAATACATGTTTTGAGTTATGATATTGTCGGTTACCATTATTTGCTAACTTGCTATCCTATTTGCAGATGGCTTGGAAATAATTGATAAGCTCATGACTTATGCCACTGTTAATGATGACCTTGATCCAGATTGTGCTTCATGTGTTACCGGTATATTTAATATTATAACTATCTTCTTTAAAAAATCCATCTTTCTTATGTTTGAAGAGACATTTCTAATTTTGGTCTACCTAGTTCTGTAGAATGAAGTCGATGTTATGGAGCTGAGAGTGAAGCTAAGATGACAATGTTCAAGTTCTCAAGGAGGAGGAAACTTTAATTAATCATGTTGTGTATGGATAATTTGTGACTTTTCTAGATTGGAGTTGAACAATTTGTATGGATAGTGTGTGATTTGCTTGAATTTTCTAGAACGATGTTTTATGTATGGATAGTTTGTATGGTGAGATTTATGCTTGATTTTTATTTTGATAGTTTCTTGTTAATTATTATTTTATAAATACTTTACCAAAAAAAATCACGGGTACCCATCAACCCGCGGATACCCAGCGGGTTGGGTTGGGTTTGAGTTTTTCAAACCCAACGGGTTTTACCCTGGGTTTTTTTGACGGACAAACCCATGGGTTTGGGTTCGGGTTTGGCAAAACCCGCCCCAACCCGATCCATTGCCATCCCTAGTCGGAGTCGAAGGTTAGAGGAAGGTGAAGGATTGTTGGTATGTTCCCAAATCTTATCTATGGGATAGTGACGGAGAGGAGATAAGCAAAAATTGAGGGCAAAATTGAATTTCTCCTCTATTTTTATGGTATTAAACCAACCGGACTGTGGTTGGACCAGAACTAATGGAATGCGGATGAAAAATGTAACGGAAGGATAAATTTGATATCACGATAATAGTAGTGGCAAGTTTGATTTGAAATATAGTAGTGGGGCAAGTTTGAGAAAAAACCATAATAAAAGGGCAATTTATGCTATTAACCCTTATTTAAATATTCGTTTTTTCATACGTCTGTTTTTTAATCCTTTTTCGGACGTCTGTTTAAACAGGTTTTTAGGGGAAAAAATCAATTTTGCAGTAAATTATCTAACATCGATAGGTTATTCTCTTTCATGAAAGGAGCTCATGATTACCACTCCCAATCGCATGGTTAATTATCGATTGTACTTTAATTTGATTGAGATTAAGACACATCGTGTTATTATGGGTAGACTGTAGATGTTGGAGCGTTCTTTACACGTTTACCACAGAAAATAAGAACAAATGAGTTCATCAACCATCATGGTTGCATTCTTAGCCAACACAAATTTACTCTGAATTAGCAAAAATTTGTTTAGTATTATACATATATTAAATTCTTTTCAAACTTTCATTCTTGTATTATTGTAAACCCGTGAAGAAGGGGCCGTTAGATGGAAAACTTCCTTGCGGAACAGTTCTTGCAACATATGTAGTGGCGGATCCAAAGGGTGGCTACCGCGGGCCCCGGCTCTGCCTCCTCTAGATCCGGTATTAGTATAGTCCTTATAAATTTTTGATTTTAGTCATTCGGTCCAGTGTTATTTTATAATAAGATTGGGTATAACTAGAAAAAATTATTCAGATGAACATATTCAAATCACTACTTTAAATTTAGTTTAGAAATTATAGCTCCAAAGATTATTCTTCTAAAAAAATAATGAAACCTAAAAGTCAAATGAAAAAGACTAAAAGAAATATGTGGTTTGTTCCCTTGAAAAATTTAATAGAACATCTGGTGGATATAGGGATGGACACACAATGCAAATTGATTAGTCGATTGATTTGTCTAGTGTTGACGCTGCTCGTTTCAACAGCTACTACAGAGGAACATTTTCAACAATTAGACATGTGAAAATTGATTTGTGCAAAAAAAAAATAATAATAAGCGATGAATTTCTACCGGTTGCTCAAGTATTTTTATATGAAATGTGGACTCCATTATGATGCATTCGCTAAATTAAAATACCGACATGTACAATTGACATTGTAAAAAAATCTATAATCATTATATTTGTTTACGGTTCTAATTTTCTAATGAAATGAGACGCAGCGCTCTTCTGTGTTCTGAATCCGCTGCTGAACATATGCAGTCTTTAGTAGTCCTAAGGTGTTGGATGACAAAGTTTTGGGGGGGCATAGATGGACTAGTTATGGTTTCTCTAACTTGTGATTTCCTTCTTATTCAACTTCCATCTCAATCAAATCAACCAGCAATTGGATCTTGGAGAACAGTCACCGGTTCTATCAAGGTAATCTTCTTTACTTGAGGCCATTGGCTCCCAGTATAAGTGTGACGGATTTTGATAGTAAGGCTTGGCTTATCTGGGTTAATTTAGCGTACTTTCCTCTGACGTATGCGAATTGGCTTAGCCGAATTGCAAGTTGGATAGGGGTCACGTTGGGAGTTGATATCACAACTAAGGTATGGAGCATGCTAGGCTATGCTATAGTGTTAGTGGACCTCCGTGCTGAGGGGTGCTCCCAGACCATGTTATGATATGGCCGGATGATGATCTTGCAATGCGTGTTGGGCTTACCTACTGCAATCTCTCTTCTGTTTGCACCTTGTGTGTCCTTTTTGGTACTCAACGTTAGGGATGGTAATCGGTACCGACTATCCGGTTAACAATATATCGGAAACAGCAATATGAAAATTGAGTACCGATATAAGTTTCTAACCAGTTAACCGGATAACTGAATAGACGGTTACTGGTTATCTGTCAACTACCCGACATACCGCCAATGATGGAAAAGGCATAGAGTTGTTTCCACCATGCCTTCAGGCATTCGTGGTTCATTCTTCGCCAATCGCCACCCCTTCAAATTCCCATCACCTTAGGCTGTAATTAATGGTTTGTAGTTGTGTAAGTGAAAAGCAGAGGCTGCAAGTGAATAAACCCCAAGCATTCCAGCCCAGCAACAAAGACTCATCTGCTTCCGTCCCGCCACCTCCATCCTCCTCCTCTTCAATTCCCGCTGCCGCTTGAATTGAATCTCAACTTCATCACTACAATCTCACACGGAAACTAGGAATCAATTCGCTCCGTCATCAATTGGGGAGAGATCCGCCGCCGCAGTCACCGCTAGGGATGGCAACTTTGCCCATACCCATGAGTTTCTTACTATCCAACCCAATTGGGTTGGGTATGAAATCCAAATAGATGGATATTGGTAAAGTTTGATGGGTTTGTACCCATACCCATTTACTTTGGGTTGAGTTGGGTTTATATCAAATGGATTTGGGTTTCTACCCATGCCCAAATACAAATTACAGTTTGGTACCCAAACTTAATAGATATGCATATTTAGTACCTAAATTTAATTTTTTTTGCATATAAGTCCTCAAAATATCGATGGAAAATTACGTTTTGGTACCTAAATTTTTTTGGTCTTACATTTTGGTACCTAAACTTTTCAAGTTTTACAAATAGGTCCAATTTTTGCATGTGTAGTTAAAACACCCTTAAGTAAATGGATATCCATATCCAACCCATACCCATTTAGATTATGGAAACAATATTCATACATTACCCAAACCCATCTATAAACCCCCCAAATCCATATGCACTTCACCCATACCCAACCCATTATCAATGGGTCTACTTGGGTTTGGGTATAATTACCCATGGGTGGGTAATTTGCCATCCTCTAGCCTCTTCATCGATTCGCGCTCCGGGCGTTGATGCGTCGTGCTTCCGTGCACCTAATTGTTGTCGGCCGCTATGTTCGTCGAGAAAGGAGAAATATGGAAAGGGTAATGAGGGGAAGAGTGGAGTTTAGAATGGATGAATGTAAGGCAGCGGCGGAGATGGTCGGAGAATCGTGGAAGAGCATGGCGACCGACATCGAGGAAGAAATTGGAAGAGTTGCTACTTTTTTGACAAATTGGAAGAGTTGTTGATGGTGTAGAGAGTTAAGATTTGCAGGTTTGGGAGATGAAAAAAGAAAATTCTCATCTTTCAAGCGGGAGGGGAAGGGTAGATTTGGGAATAGATGAATGTGAGATAGCGGCGGAGATGGCGCTATGGCGTCGCAGAGTTGGGAGAGAAAAAGGGAAGGAGGACAGGTTGGGAACTTGGGATGCTACTATCGAGGGGGGTATCCGGTTATCCGGTAAACCGTGTGCGACATTGTTGCTACCGCTAATCGATCCAGCCGGTTAACGATATAATCGGTAACCACCAGTTACCGGTTAGGTTATCAGTTATAAACTTAATCGGTAAACCGATTACCACCCTTAGTCCCTACTCAACGTAGTTGCCACTACTTCGTCTAAGGGTGTGATGAAAACTGAACCTGATTGTGCAAGGACGAATGAAAAGACAAGAAAATGTAAGGGAGTTGAGAAGGTAGTGGAGGATCCCCAATTTGAAGTTGTGGTGGAGGATCCCCAATCAACACAATAGGTTCATGTTCTTACATCCTAACACATAGAGAGACTAAGATTCACAATACCCAAGTGAGTAGGTAGGCTATCCATATCTAAGCAAGAGTAAACAACAAAAAGGGAAGAAAGAACCATGAAGTTATGTCAATTTTTCCTCCTTGTTGCTTGAGACACCTTGAGATTAAGAAATCTTCAATCCTTTAGCAAGGAACAAGGGCTTGAGATACCTTGAGATTAAGAAATCTTCAATCCTCTGTAATTTGTTAATTATTTCATCAAATATAGTGAAATTGTCTCTCTTTCCTGTTCATAGACTAACTAACACAAATTGTATTAATGAACTATGCAAATTCATATATATTTTTTTAATTTTTTGCATTATCGATTATCTCAATCTGTTCTTTAATCATGAATTTGTTGTTTTTATGTATTAGGGACGGCTAGGGGATGCGGTTGGCAGGAGATTGGAGCGTACATAAACCTGGGGTCGTATTACATCGTGGGAATACCATGTGGTATTTTGTTTGCTTTTGTTCTTCACATTGGTGGAAAGGGTCTGTACCTCGGGATCTTATGTGCTTTGGTGGTGCAAGGAATTCTGCTTGCCATCATTACCATTCGGACCAACTGGGAACAAGAAGTAAGTGTGCCAACACAAGCTTTCATACACGTTTATATGTTTGTTAATTACACCAAAAAAACTCATGGTTTGTTGTTTGCTCTTTTTCCATATCTTGTTTACAGGTAAAGAAGGCTAGTGATAGAGTTCATGATACCACGATGCCGCCATGCCGGTAGAGAGATTGTGATGATAATCTAATTGATGATGATGGGGTGATATGAGATGTATGCTTTTATCATGAATCGATTTTTTCATTTTTCGCTTGGTTTTTATTTAAAGGACATTCTGAGAATTTGTTGGAATTGTATTGAGATACAGAGATAAAAATTTCTCATGTATATAAGGTATGTGAGTCGTCATTCAAATTGTCTTTTCATGTAGGGTATAGATCAACCTTTGTAAGTAAAGATATTGGGTGGATTTTTCAATATAAGACATTGCGTATAGACGTGTTTATTAAAGTTATAGTACATAAAACTAAGAGAAAATACTTCATAAATGAAAATATAGATAACATATAGAGTTTAGTTAGTTGAAAGATGAAGTCTTGCACTTATTTAAAGTATCACCAATGGATGAAAATACATGATAAGTAAGTTCTAATCAAATATATAGGAGAAGCAAAATACATATTGAGACAATTCCAGGCAAAACAGATCAAGAAAGGGGCGAGACTGGGCTGGGCAGGGTCAAAGTATTACCCATGCCCCACCCCACCCCAGCACAGATTGGATTGTGTAATTACAGACTAAGCGAATTCAAACTGTCATCGCTAAGCATAACCCCTTAATATTACATGCATGACACTTTACCCGTTCAATGCAACAATCGGAAAGGGATGGAGCCTTACCGTAGGAACATAACCAAAGGATTAGCTCTCGAGTGTAGTGATGGCAATTCCTGACCTGACCTGCGTGACCCTACTTGCCCCGATCTATTTGGGGCAGGAATTACTCGAGCCGTAGTAGCGTAGGGCAACACATGGGTACTATTTCTGACCTACCCCGCCATGTATTGTCATGTTCTTGACTCATTCTATCACGATTTTCATCAATATCTACTTGTATTTATCCTCTTTTGACTTTTCTAAAATAATATTTTGTATACCAAATAAATATTAAGACTCCAAATTTCAACTAAATCCCTCCTTTTACTATATCTATGATTCACTTATGAAGTGTTTCCTTTTCGTCTTCTTGTAAAAGAATTGAATCTCAACGTTCTTGTTTTCAAATAACATATAAGAATGGGTCGACCTACCACACCTGTACCTGCATAGATATTACTTGACCTCACTCGCGCATAGTGTTGAACAATAATGAGTATTAAGGTACCCGTCCTATCCCGCCCCGCCTCATTGTCATCACCCAGAAAGATTAGCCCAACTCCTTCTTCCATATCGACCATGGTCTGTCTTACTACCATCAACCTTCCACTCGAAGCACTCCAATGACAGCCAGAATGACAGTCACCATCCTCCAATAATATATTGTAGAGTTTTGTCTACTTTTCTCTATTTCAAATTTCCTGCAACGAGAATGAAAGTAGGAAGGGCATTTTTGTCTGTACAATTATTTATTTATTTCATATAAAATATGTCAATATCAGGATTTGAACCCGAGTCTCTTCAAATAAAAACAACAATTGCAACAAATTACACTAAAATTTTTTTTTGTATCTTTTTTAATACATAATATACACGAAATGACACTCTGAAAATCAGAGGAATTTTTCATCATGATTAGCAAGCCCATTTAGTATACCGTATGTGTTTTATGGTGCTTGACACTACAATTTTAATAGCAGAGTTTCATGTAGTTTCCCAATTCTAAAATCACTGCTCTCCTTAATTTTTGCTAAAGGTGAATTGGTAATTAAAAAATGATTTTTTGGTTGAAAAATACGCCTCTTGAGATTGAAGATAAAGAGGATAAAAATTGTATTGTACAAGGGAGAGTGGTGGCTATTGGATCTTTAGGTTTATGGTTTTCGAAGCTATCGCAACCTAATTCTACCTTAAAACGAGGAATCATCAATTAATTTTCTGAAGTAGGTCAATCGATTATTTATTCAACCTACTGGAACTGATAGAGAAGGAGTGTCTAATTTTGTTCCTTATTACTTTGATCGAATCTATTAGTATATTGGAGGTAACCCTGATTTTGGTGTTTGCTCTCAAGTTATGATGGTCCCCTCTTAGCTGAGTTGTTAGCATATAGTTAACTTGAATCAACAACTCTTCATTTCTTTTAGATTAGTGGCATATTGTTCTTAAAAGGAGAGCATTGAACATTTATGTAGGATTGCAAAGTTTAAGATTTAGTTTAGAAATATCTATGGTTCGTAAGGGAATTTCAGTGAGCTTTTGTACTCTATCTTACTTGACAATCAACTAACAAATAGCATTTTACCGGGGACTTAATTATTATTTTGAAAATGAGACCAGTGATACATTTTTAGATTTCTCCAAATGTTCGATCTATATATTCGTACTTTATGTATAATCTCGATCAAAGGATTATCAATAAAATTAAACGGGTTGATAGAATTAAATGTAACATGAAAATATAAATATTCCGGCCAACTGGCCGGGTTATAAGCTAGTATTCAAAGCGAGTGCAATTCGAGGACACATACCTATCGGGTTAAAGACACATTTGGTCACTGAGATTACAAAATTGGGACATGTTTAGTCACTAGAAAAAGTTAATATCAAATTTGGTCACTACAATTACTAAAACTAGACGCATTTAGTCACTCGCCGTTAGTCTCCGTCCAACTCCGTTAATGAAGTCCGTTAAGTGCTGATGTGGCAAACAGAATTGCCTAATCAGTCGGATATAACCCAACAAAAATAAAACCCGACCCGCCACGTCATTATAACCCGCCACCTCATTAAAACCAACCCAACCCAACCCATGACCCAACCCTACCCAACCTTGCTTCCTCCTTCCTCCCCAACCCAATTTAAGGTTTTCCCCATCCCATCCAAATGCGCTGGGCGGGGAGAAGATCTCTCCGCCATTAATCCGGGCGCCAATAAACTAAGCTTGAGAAATCTGCTCTCATAGAGATGAAGCGCACCTCGTGAAATATGCAGTCGAGAATGGAATAGGAATGTGCAGGCCCTGATGGTTCTCTCGTCTTCGCCCCGTTTGGGAGAGCAGAAGGGAAACAATGCAAGATCGACCCATTTCGTTGCCTGCTAACCGTCGTTCCGTTTGAGGCAACGACGAAACAGCGCTTCCCGGCCGGCCTGGCGAAGACGTACCTGCATAAAAATAAGCACAAAATATTTTACAAACTCCACTCAAATAGAAAGACAGTCGAACAGGCGGTGGGCGAAATTTTGCGAACCAGTCTTGACTCAAGTTATCGGGTATGTCAATCATCCATTCCGGAAGCATCAGTTGTCTAGCGAACCAATTGCGAACTTGCTCTCCTCTCATCCTAGACGCTCTCCGGATATCGAGCTCCTTCGCGGGAGCTTCAGATTCTTCCAGGTAGGGTTCGAGCACAACATCAGCAGCAGCATCATCGGGTTCTTGAGATTGAAGAGAGATAATGGTGGATGCCAAATTACGCACTCGCTGCTGGGCATCATGGCGGGACTGCGCTTGCCTCTGTAATGTCAACTCTCGACGCCTCTGTTCATCGGAGACCCTAAATTGGGTTGGGGGAGGAAGGAGGAAGAAGAGTTGGGTAGGGTTGGGTCATGGGTTGGGTTGGTTTTAATGAGGTGGCTGGTTATAACGACGTGGCGGGTCGGGTTTTATTTTTGTTGGGTTATATCCGGCTGATTAGGCAATTCTGTTTGCCACATCAGCACTTAACGGACTTCATTAACGGAGTTGGACGGAGACTAACGGCGAGTGACTAAATGCGTCCAGTTTTAGTAATTGTAGTGACCAAATTTGATATTAATTTTTTCTAGTGACTAAACATGTCCCAATTTTGTAATCCCAGTGACCAAATGTGTCTTTAACCCCATACCTATCGCAACGATGAATCTCTCAGGCCTGAACTCTAGCGCATCATCCATTGTTCCAACGTGATGACGGCTTAGACTTGAAAGCCCAATAACGATTCTTGGGCTTAGGCGGTAACTGAAGCCCAGTTCCTTTAGAGCTGCCTAGAAGGAAAAGTAAGACTGGGATCACCATTTGACAGCCGTCAAAAACGAACAGATGAGGAATTTGATGACCAAACGGGCCTGAATCCCATCCTCTCCCAAATTGCAGGTCGAGTTTTTCTTCACACTTCTGGTTTCTGCTTGAACAGCTTCGTTTCATGGTCTGGTCTCTATGTTCCTATCTTATCTTCTCTCCGCAAACCATTAGACTGCAATTCCTTATTATCTGGAATTAAGCACAACAATTTCAAAGTCTCATTTCACTTGTGGAGGCTTTGTGTACAGATGTACAGAGTCTACAGAACAACACACTCTTATTATGTACAGATTACAGAAGAGTGAACAAGAGATCAAAACAGGAGATAAGCGCCATACTCAAATCCATCACCATCAATCATCAGCATGTCATCAACGCTTGTCCCCAAATCGATCATCTCCACTCTGCCACCACCACCATCTTCCTCCCCACCAAGAGCAACGCAGCACCCACTGCACACGAACAACGGTGGCGCCTTCTCCGAGTCATCGATCCCAACACATCGCGTATGATGCCAGACCTCACAGACATCACATGCCACCATCCTCTCCCCGTCGTCATCTCGAGCTCCACACTCGCACTTCACTCTCCAGTTGTCCGCCCCTCCTCCTTCATACTGTTCATCACTGCCACTACCACACCTGCTCATCACTTCCTTCCCTCCTCCTGTTACAGCCACCTTCACCACAATCTCTGAACCAGGCTCGATTTCACCACTCAAAGATTGATCATCGTCCGCATCCTCCATGCCCTTAACCTCTATCACCTCCACATCCTCCATCGTGGCATAGGTGTCCCTCAGGGCTTCCTCTGCTGCTTGTTTGAGCTCCACCATGTTTGCATCAGGTGGAAGTACTACTATCTCGCTGAAATCCTGCTTTCGGTGGCCATCTATGGTGTCAACCCGAAACAGCAATCTCAGCAGCTGGTCGCATCTGTCATTCCACGGCCACTCCTTGACGAAATGCTTGGAGTCTAGAACAGTCAATGTTGCAATGTCCACTAGCTCCGAATCTGGATAGCTAACCAGCACATTTTCATACAGATAGCTCATGTCGGTGTACAAATCGATTCCCGGGAAAATTCCTCTTCGTTCTTGGAATTTCCTCTCGGATCCTTGTTTTTCTTCTTGCCGTAGGTCAGCAATGGAGTACTCCAGAATCCTGGTTCTGGGATTGACGGCTCGCCGGATGACGGAATCACCGACGGCGACGTTGTTCATCGATTTCAGAACGTAATCGAGAAGCCCCGTATCTCCGACGTGCATCCGAGCTGCGTCCCTCACCTGTTGCCGACTCATCCCTCCGCCGGTCAACGTCTTCCCCTGCTGCAGAGCTTCCACGATAACCGCCGCCGCGAATTCCATTCTCCTCGCCGACCATCTGCTGTCCAGCGTCGCGATTACGGAGCTGAACTTCCTGCACCGATTCTGCGCCCGCGGATTTCCCTTCTTCCCCGTCGACAGCGGCGGAACCCTGATCGGAAACCTTGACGGAGTTGAGCAAATGCCGTTAGGGTTTGCTTCTTTCTTGCTTCCGCAGCGGCAGGATTTCAAATCGAGCATGAATCTGAGCAATTCTCCGAGATTCGTCAACTGGGTTCGACATAGATCCCTGTAAAATCGAACGATTCGCTTCAATTCCTCTCCCCCGTGGCCCTTCGAATCGAAATCGGTGAGAATCGGATCGAGCTGCAGAGAAGCCACGGCTTCCAGAGCTCTGTTGTAGCCCTGCCCCGTCACGCCGAAACTTCCTCGACCGAACTTGTATCCCCATCTCCCGAACCAGGAGTGGCCGTAGGCGACGCCGTAGAGTAGCCGGAGATCCATCGATCGCTTCTTGGAGACGTCCTCGACGGAGATAGAACGAGCTCGGAGGGATCCGCAGATCCGATCCCACAGGTCCATGATTTCCCTGCCGGAGAGGTGCCTGGAGCCGCCGCCTTCGATCCCGTTGATTCGCAGGAGGTGGCCGAATCCGTTGCAGTGAATCAGCCCGTGTAGGAGATGGGATTCGAGATCGAGTGCTCCTTCTTCCAGTTTCCTGTTCCAGTCGCTGTGGACTGGGATTATGATGTGATACTTTCTCTTGGAAACGAAATTGTTGCCCCAACCTGCAACCCAATGGCGAGCATAATCGATTAACGAACAAAGAAGATTTGCCGACTTGCAGTTTGAGATATCAAGAACGCAAGAATCGAAATGTTTTACGGATACAGAGACCCATTTTGCAGCTTATCTATCCAAAACAGAAAATTCCCCCTCAACTAATGAATTCGCGATTCCTTTGCGGAAAGCGATGGAGACCCATTTGATCATTTAGCCAAGAAATGGAACTAGAAGGAGAGGAAGAAGAAGGAAGGAAGGGGATCTAATTGGTTTGCTTACCAGTGCATTTGCATCGATCGCAGAGAGGGTTCTGAGAAGGATGGACGCTCTCTTCGTCTTCGACGGTGTACAGCGGCAGGACGACATTGTTGTTACTACTGCTTGTGGTTAGTAGAGTGCACCATATGGGCATTCCTTCAATTTCGTAATCTTCAGGTTCTGCACACTCGTTGACGAAGATTCTGATATTATCACGGAAGGGACCGGTGAATGCGATCGGGGAGCAGCAGGGATCGCCGAAGCTGTGGAAGTCGAAGCACTTGGGGTTTCGCTTCCTCTTTCTGCAGACGTCGAGAATTGGGATCAACATTTTTGTTTCTCACGGAGAGTCACGTTTGCTCATTCCTTTGGTTCTGTTTCAATCATTTCCATCCGCCATTGTTGGAAGCTTGGAGCTGTAATTGAGTGAGCGAGGCTGGACTCTTCTTTAACCGAAATGGAAGAGTTTGTTACTTTGTAAGAGTCTGAGTCGGTGAGTCCAAATTTCCCGCTCCGGTTCAATATTTAGCTGGAGAGGCAGTAATACCCTTCTACAGATCAAGAAATTTAAGGTAGATGAGGGGCAATTTGGTAATGATATCCAGTAACAATGTTTAAGCTTTTCTAACAAGTCTTCTGTGTACTTATGTTGATTTATGAACACACCAGCAACTAGGGATGGCAACAAAACCCGAACCCACGGGTACCCACCTGACCTAACCCGGTCAACGCGGGTAAAATCCGTGTTGACGGGTTTTGGGCCGGGTTTGGGTTTAAACCCGTTCACTATTCACCGGGTTGGGTTGGGTTGGATTTGGGTTTAGGTAAACCCGGCCCGTGGGTACCCGCCCACCCATATAATTAATTTTTTTGGTATATTTAATATTCTAAACAACTAAATGACTAATCTTATTTATGTTTGTGGAGACATTGTTGTGACCAAGTCAGCAAGCCAGCCATTAATCACAGAATTTGAAGGAGGAAACGTGGGATACAAGGTTCTACAGAGGGAAAGAAATCGTGCAAATGGTGGATGATTTGATTCGGCAAAGATCCACGCATGAGAGGCTCTTAAGGAAAGAATTTCAAGCTGCCTCGCTCTGACACTAACGGCTAGCTGTGAAGAAGTATAAAAGGATCAGAGTCAAGTAATTGAAGGGGCTTTTCGGAAAAATCTCGTTCAAGAGTACACAGAGAGGTGTAAGCAACGAGAGATAGGAAGAGCGGCTCTAAACACCAGATCAGGATTGATAGTGTTTTAGAGATTGAGAAAAGTAGCTGGATAGCTGAGGAGAAAGAATTACAGGGATAGAAGGATTATCCTTCCTGTAAGGGTTGGGTAACTAAGTCTAAGAGTGTATCTCTGAATTGGTGCAACAAAAGCAACATACTTAGTGGATTGGCGAGAATCACACATCAGTGATATCTCGTCCGTGGATTAGTCAGAGTTGGGGATCATTTTACCCAGCTCTGGATACCACGTAAAAACGTGCTATAGCCTTTATCATTCTTGTTACCTGTTTACTGTGACTGTCTCTGTTTGCAGGACTCGGTATTGGTTGAGAAACAGGGGAGCTGAATCCGTTTGGTTTCAAGGAAACAACACTAAAGCTGTTGTTAAAACGCACAGTTCAGACCAAAGGTGGAACTGTGCACTATAGGCTTGATTCGAGGCCTGAACATCAGTGGGCCTAATTAAACTCAAGCCCAGGGTCTAAAGCCCATCTGGTTCTATTATTTGTTTGATCTAAAATCTCACATCCTCAGTTCACTTGTATTTTCCCCTTCACTGATCATAGTCGAGAGTCGGGTTAGGGTTTGCAGGGAAATCTGATCGACGAAAAGTAGGAGGCATCTCGCGCTCGACGCCTTCAACAAGTGGTATCAGAGCACGGTCGTCAATCTAGGAGGGTTAGCATCCCTTGTCGAGATTCAGGATGGCGTCAGGATCTTCAAGCAATGCTCCACTGTACCTCGCGGATGGATTTTCGCAGAATCGACCTCCTCGCTTTGAAGGGGTAAATTATGGTTATTGGAAGAATCGCATGGAACTGTTTGTTGGGTCAACAGATCCCAAGCTGTGGGCGAGAGTCGTCAAAGGACCATACGAGCTGAAGGCAGATCAAGAGAAGTGGACCGATGAAGACTATGAAAAGTTTCAGCAAAACTGCAAAGCTACAAACTTGATGTATTGTGCTTTAGGTCCAGAGGAGTACCACAAGGTGGCAGGATGCAAGACAGCAAAGGAAATCTGGGATAAGCTTCAGGTAACTTACGAGGGCACTTCTCAAGTCAAGACATCTAGAATCAACTCGCTTAAACATCAATTTGAGTTGTTCAAGATGGAGGAAGGTGAAACTATTCGTCAAATGTATGAAAGGTTCACCAACATAGTGAACAGCCTCGAGAACTTAGGCAAATCATACGAAAGTGGGGATTTGATAAGGAAGATTCTGTGGAGTTTGCCTGATAAGTGGACACCTAAGGTGACTGCAATTGAGGAGGCAAAAGATCTTGAGAAACTGTCTATAGATGAGCTGATCGGATAACTGTCCACTCATGAGGATAAACTGATGAAAGGAGGAATCGAGAAGGAGAATAGTGACAAAGGAAAAAGAGGAATTGCTTTCAAGGCTACAAGTTTGTCTGATGATGCAGAGGAACTAGAAGACATGGAAGATGAGGAGCTTGCTTTGTTGAGCAAACAGATAAGTCGACTTTTGAGGTTTCGAAAGGAGAAAAAATTGGGAGGATCAAAGTCGCGGGATATTGACAGAAACGAAAGTACAACTAAGATTGGGCAAGCTCGGATAGTTCCAAAAATTAGAAACGAAGGAGGTTCGAAGGGGATTGGATCTACTGGCTGCTTCAAATGTGGGAGATCTGGACATATTAAAGCAGAATGTCCGTTTCTTAAGCGTGAAAAATCCTATGCTGCAACATGGAGTGGAAGTGAAGAAGAAGGAGATGAGGATGATGAAGTCACAGTACATCGATCCTATATGGCTGTTGCAGAGGAGACAGAGGAGGAAGAAGTCATGTCTCAACCTCAACTGAATCCACAGGTAAGTATCTCCAACTCGTTAGAACTAGTAGATTCTGACTGTGAATATGATGATGATCTGCTAGTTAACACTATTAGAGAAATTCAATTGGAGTTTGAAAATGTTAAATCAAAGTATACTAAGTTGAAAAGAGAAAATGAACTAAACCTGAAGAAAATTGAAGATCTAGAAAATAAGTTGGAACTAAGTGAAATCAATAATAGTGAAATCATGCGTGACTTAAGAAAAACTCAAAATGAGAACCATCAACTTCAGGATGGATACTTGAAACTGAAAGAACAAGTAAAACATTGTGAAAACCATAAGAAAGGACAAACTCGATATGAAAACTTGAAAAATACTGAATGTTTTTACTGTCACAGGATTGGACATCTGATTAAGGAATGCAAATACCGTTTAAGATCAGAAGCTAAGAAACAGTTTATGACTAACAGGAATGAGAACTTATGGAATAGACAGTTATCACAAAGACCCAAGAAAATCTGGGTCAGAAAAACAACGTGACTTATGTGTATGCAGAGATGTCTTCAAGTGAGCATGGAGACCTCTGAGTGGATTATGGATAGTGGTTGCTCACATAATATGACAGGTAATGAACTGTTGTTTTCAAAACTGGAATTAGGAAAATATGGTAAGGTTTTCTTTGGGGATAACAATTCGGCTGAGATAATTGGAAAAGGTCAAGTAGGGTCGTGTCCTTGTATAAGGAATGTCATGCTAGTCAAAGGTTTAAAGCACAATCTCATGTCAATAAGTCAGATGTGTGGCAAAGAATGCAGGGTCATTTTTGAACCTAACTGTTGCTATGTGGAAAACATTAAGTCTAAACAGATCCTGTTCACAGGAAAAAGGAATGGTAAAATTTACTCAATAGATCTAAATGATAAAGAATGCTTTAATGAGACATGTCTAATAAGCCTAGATAAAAATTTGCAAGAAGATTGGCACAGACGTCTTGGTCATGTAAATGTGAACACTTTATCTAAACTAGCTCGACTAGGATTGGTTAGGGGTTTACCTAGGATGAATGAAAAACGTGAGTTCTTCTGTGATGCATGTGCCAAAGGGAAGCAAACTAGAACCAGTTTTAAGAGTAAACCAGTTATATCCTCTACCAGACCTCTAGAACTTCTGCATTTAGATCTGTTTGGTCCTTCAAATGTGACCAGCTATGGGGGAAAGTCATATGCCTTTGTGGTAGTGGATGACTATTCAAGGTTCACGTGGGTTCTTTTTCTAGCCAAGAAGGATGAGGCTTTTGAACAGTTTAAGACCTTAACCAAACGCTTAGAAAATGAAAAAGTGTCTAAAATTGGCAGCATTCGAAGTGATCATGGGGGAGAATTCTCCTCTGAGCCTTTTGAACTATTCTGTAATGAATTGGGAATTTTTCACAACTTTTCTGCTCCCAGAACCCCTCAGCAAAATGGAGTAGTTGAAAGAAAAAACAGAACATTAATAGACATAGCTCGTACAATGCTACATGATTATGGTTTACCTAAATACTTTTGGGCTGAGGCAATAAACACTGCATGTTATGTAGTTAATAGAGCCTTAATCAGGTCAGGGTTAAACAAAACTCCTTATGAGTTGTGGAAGGGGAGGAAACCAAACTTAGGATACTTTAGAACCTTTGGATGCAAGTGCTTTGCATTAAATACTAAGGATAATTTGGGGAAATTCGATGCAAGGTCTGATGAAGCTGTGTTTCTGGGGTACTCTAACACCAGCAGGGCTTACAGAATATTTAACAAACGGACCCTCAAAGTTGAGGAGTCCATTAATGTTGTTTTTGATGAAGCAACTGTTGAGATTACAGAGTTACCAGATGATGACGATTTTGGTTTGGGAAGAATGTCTTCAATTGACTCAAATTCAGTTGCTGAGAATCATTCACTTGAGGAAGAGCTACCTGACCGGTCAAAAGCGGATCATCAGAATCAGGAGTCTCAGCCAAATGAGAAAGAAAGTGCAGAAGAAGGTCAGTCTTTACCAGCTGATCCTCAACCCCCTGCACATATAGCCAAGAGACATCCACCTGAGCAAATAATCGGACCTATCAACAAAGGTATGTATACACGCTCTAAGGCTCTGCCATCTCATACTGCCTTTGTGTCTCTTATAGAACCTAAATCGGTAACGGAAGCTCTGTTAGATGAATTCTGGACTGCTGCCATGTTTGATGAGATGCATCAATTTGAGAGAGCAAATGTATGGGAACTGGTACCTAAACCAGAAAACAGAGTAATTATAGGAACAAAATGGATCTATAAGAACAAAACTGATGAAGTAGGAATTGTAACCAGAAATAGGGCAAGGCTGGTAGCTCAGGGTTATAATCAGGAGGAGGGAATAGACTTTGACGAAACATTTGCACCAGTGGCTCGTCTAGAAGCAGTCAGAATGTTATGTGCGTTTGCAAGCGCTTCTAAAATCAAACTCTATCAAATGGATGTGAAAAGTGCGTTTTTGAATGGAGATTTGAAAGAGGAAGTCTATGTAGCACAACCTCCAGGGTTTGAAAATCCAAAATATCCTAATCATGTATATAAATTAAAGAAGGCTCTATATGGTTTGAAACAAGCTCCTAGAGCTTGGTATGATAAATTGAGTTCAATTCTACTAGAAAATGGCTTTCTTAGGGGATCAGTTGATAAAACATTATTTACTAAGAGAGAATCAGGCCATCTATTGCTAGTCCAAGTTTATGTAGATGACATCATATTTGGAGGAACTAGTGAAAAAATGTGCTCAGAATTCGAGAAACTTATGAAAACAAATTTTGAGATGAGTCTGATGGGAGAGTTAAATTACTTTTTAGGATTACAAATAAAACAAACATCTAAGGGGATCTTTGTATGTCAGTCTAAATACATACATAATATGCTAAAACGCTTTGATTTTGGTAACCTCAAAACTGCTGTCACACCCATGGCGTCATCGTTAAAAATTGATAAGGATGAATCTGGTGTTTCTGTAAATGAAAAACTTTATAGAGGTTTAATTGGATCTTTACTTTATGTGACTGCTAGCAGACCTGATATTCTTTACAGTGTGTGTGTCTGTGCCCGGTTCCAAAGTGCACCTAAAGAGAGTCACTTGTCTGCGGTCAAGCGGATTTTTAGATATTTAGCTGGAACAGTGGACTTAGGTCTCTGGTATTCGTGTGAGTCGAGTCTTGAACTGGTAGGATACTCTGATTCTGACTATGCTGGATGCACAGTGGATCGGAAAAGCACTTCAGGTACTTGTCACTTTATGGGGTCTTCATTGGTTGCTTGGTTTAGCAAGAAACAGAATTATGTTGCATTGTCAACCGCTGAAGCGGAATACATTGCAGCAGGTTGCTGTTGCACACAATTACTTTGGATGAAATATCAATTACTTGATTATGGCTTGAAATTTGAGTCACTTCCAGTATTGTGTGATAACACAAGTGCAATTAACATGTCAAAAAATCCAGTTCAACACTCTAAAACAAAACACATAGAAATTAGGTTTCACTTCATCAGAGAACTGGTCCAAGATGGAATTATACATCTGGAGTTCGTTCCAACAATGTACCAGTGGGCTGATATCTTCACAAAGCCCTTGGGCTCGGAACCTTTCCTTCACATTCGTAGAGAACTAGGAATATTTTCCTTAAGTGACATTGCTCCTGCCCTAGTCTAAATCATTTCCAGAATGAGCAAGTCTAATCTTCCTTTTCTGTTCTGTGTCGAGACTTTAGGAGCACGGCCTTTCATCTTTCTATCCTTCCCTCTTCTAGACTTTCCATCCTTCTGTTCTTTGTCGAGACTTTAGGAGCAAGAACCTTCCATATATCTGTCTTCGTTCAACTATATAAAGGTCTAGGGTCATAGGCAATCTCATCTTCCCCTCGTTCCACTCTGCTACTAAAAGCAATCATTCTCGGTGCACATCATGGCTGGTTCCAATCAGCATATGGCGCCTCTTCGCCTGGCTCAAGCTGCCATATTCAATGGAAAGGGGTTTGAAGATGCGGCGGGTTATGCACGATATCTTCGTCACTTTCAAGATCGACCTCTCAGTCCCTCCATCACTCTTGATCCCTCTCGATTCAACAGGTATGGGATGGATATCCCTCGCCTGATCAACTCCATTGGATGGGGTGAAATCCTTCCTAACAGGAACTTTGGCTTTCGTCCGGAAGCAGTAAGGATGTTCTATGCCAACATGAAACCTAGTTTTCATATCTATCCTCCTTGCTTCACTACAATAGTTTACAACTATTTGATAACTATCAATGTGGAACTATTGTCTCTCCTTCTTGGGATTCCCATTGCGGGGGCTGAGGTTCTCAATGAGTCTGATTTTCACTCGGTTGATTTCAATGAGGGAGATGCGCTTCGACTCTACACCAGGGATACTGGTCGTTATTATCCCTCTGATTTTCATTCTGGTAGGCTTCCTGACGACCTCAAAGTACTACATTTCTACATCACTCGTTGCTTCCTTCCTCGTTCTCATGGTCTCAACACAATCTATCCCTCGGATCTGTGGATACTCGCAAGTGCTAAGGAGAATCGAGTCATCAGCTTTCCTCACCTGATGTTTGCTCATATGGTAAATTACCATGACGAGCATTATGAGTGTGAACTTCCTTTTGCCCCACAGATCACCCAAATCCTGTTGGCCTTAGGCCTGGATCTGCGCTTTAAGGTCGCTCGTGTGGATCTGCTGAGCTCTCTGCGTGCTCAATTTGTGCTGCGTAAGGTTGATGCTTCAGTGGGTCGCCGTGGTCCTAGGGTCAATGCTCCAGGGGGAGAAGCAGCTGATGATGCAGTTCCCTCTAAAGAAGATGGTCTGTACCTTGCGGAACTGGATGCCAATGAACCTGAAGAGGCCCCTGACATAGCAGACTTGGTTGAAGCGGCAGAAGACAAAGGAAAACGCCCAATGGTGCATCCTTTAGAGATTATCCAAGCCATGTTTAGACAGGAAGGAGAAGCTAGCAGCAGCAGGAATCCGATGATGGAGGATGAAGATGCAATCTCGGATTATGTTCAGTCTCCAGATTATGACTTTTAGGACAGAAGTCACGTGTAGGGGGAGTTTGATCCTTATGAGTAGAGTCCGGTATAATGAGTTGAGTTAAGTTTAGTATTGGCAGTAGTCGTCATGTTTAGTTAAGTTCAATAAGTCTTGTCCGGTCGTGGTGATAGTCGAAATAAAGCTCAGTATGAGTGAGTCCGTGTTTGAATCTTTATGTGTGGTGTCTGGCTGAATAAATAAAACTCCCTCTTTGTTACATGAATGTGTCTGAGAATTTGTTCTTCCACGTTTGTATGGAACAGTCTGCACGTAACTGTGTGCTAAGTGTGTGCAGGAACTGCAAATTCAGCTGAAGGGATCATTGACTGGCTTAGGGGGAGAATGTTGTGAGCAAGTCAGCAAGCCAGCCATTAATCACAGAATTTGAAGGAGGAAACGTGGGATACAAGGTTCTACAGAGGGAAAGAAATCGTGCAAATGGTGGATGATTTGATTCGGCAAAGATCCACGCATGAGAGGCTCTTAAGGAAAGAATTTCAAGCTGCCTCGCTCTGACACTAACGGCTAGCTGAGAAGAAGTATAAAAGGATCAGAGTCAAGTAATTGAAGGGGCTTTTCGGAAAAATCTCGTTCAAGAGTACACAGAGAGGTGTAAGCAACGAGAGATAGGAAGAGCGGCTCTAAACACCAGATCAGGATTGATAGTGTTTTAGAGATTGAGAAAAGTAGCTGGATAGCTGAGGAGAAAGAATTACAGGGATAGAAGGATTATCCTTCCTGTAAGGGTTGGGTAACTAAGTCTAAGAGTGTATCTCTGAATCGGTGCAACAAAAGCAACATACTTAGTGGATTGGCGAGAATCACACATCAGTGATATCTCGTCCGTGGATTAGTCAGAGTTGGGGATCATTTTACCCAGCTCTGGATACCACGTAAAAACGTGCTATAGCCTTTATCATTCTTGTTACCTGTTTACTGTGACTGTCTCTATTTGCAGGACTCGGTATTGGTTGAGAAACAGTGGAGCTGAATCCGTTTGGTTTCAAGGAAACAACACTAAAGCTGTTGTTAAAACGCACAATTCAGACCAAAGGTGGAACTGTGCACTACAGGCTTGATTCGAGGCCTGAACATCAGTGGGCCTAATTAAACTCAAGCCCAGGGTCTAAAGCCCATCTGGTTCTATTATTTGTTTGATCTAAAATCTCACATCCTCAGTTCACTTGTATTTTCCCCTTCACTGATCATAGTCGAGAGTCGGGTTAGGGTTTGCAGGGAAATCTGATCGACGAAAAGTAGGAGGCATCTCGCGCTCGACGCCTTCAACAGACATGTCTAATTTTTTCTTTTTAATTGTGTAGAATGAAGTTGATGTTATGGAGTGGAGAGTAAAGAAACTTAATTGAAAGGAAGAAGCTTTCAATTAAACATGTTATTTATGGATAATTTGTGATTTGCTTCAATTTTCTTGAGTTTTCTAGATTGGTGTTGAACAATTTGTATAGTTAATTTGTGATTTGCTTGAATTTTCTAGAATGGTGTTTTATATATGGATAATTTGTATTGAGAGATTGATATTTGATTTTAATTTTGATAAGAACTTGTAATTGTAAATTTTTTACGACAAAACTCGTGGGTACCCATGAACCCCCGGATACCCAACGGGTTGGGTTGGGTTTGAGTTTTTCAAACCCAGTGGGTTTTACCCCGGGTTTTTTTCAAAGATAAACCCATGGGTTTGGGTTTGGGTTTGGCAAAACCCGACCCAACCCGACCCATTGTCATCCCTACCAGCAACACCTTCATTCACCTCTACAACCAAGAAATACTTCATCCTTTCTAAATCTGACATCTCAAACTCAACTTCCATTGAAGTTTAGAATTCAGTAATGCATCTGAGATATTAGTTGATATACATCACATCATCCATTAACAAACTTACCACTAAGATGCTTGTTCCAGATTTCCTTATGAATAATGTGTGTTTATAAGTGCATCTCTCAAACCCACAGTTTAGAGAGTATGCTTTAATTCTACTATACCAAGCTCTAAGAGCCTGCTTCAATCCATACAAGGCTTTCTGAAGTTTATATACCTTGTTTTTCTCTCCAACAACCACAAATTCGGGTGGTTTCTCAATATAAACTTCCCCATAAAGCTTACCATGTAAAAAAGAACTTTTGACTATAGGTAGGTGTCAAAATAGAACCCCGACTCAAGTAACCTGTCCGATCAACCCGACCCGTAACCTGACCGCAACCCGAATTGACTAAAAGTCAATAACTTGTAACCCGCATGATCCGTAACCCGATTGAACCGCAACCTGATTGACCTGCAACTTGACTAACCCGATTAACCCGAACCCCATTGACCTGTAACCCGATTGAACCCGTAACCCAATTGACCCGCAACCCGATTGACCCGAACCCAACTAACCCGAACCTACCAGATTGACCTTAATAATTACTATACTATATAATATATAATCTTTCAATTGAGACAATCTATAGCATTAATATAGTGTATACCCATTAAAATTATTGTTAATTTAACTATTCAAAAAAATTATCAATTAAATATAAATATAAAAGTAATGTATTTGTTGTTAATTTAACTATTCAAAAAAATTATCAATTAAATATAAATATAAAAGTAATGTATTTGGAAATTTGATTACTATAATAGAAGTGGGAAAATTTCAACTTTTTAGGAAAGTAGATAAGAGGAAATTTGATGCTTTGGAGAAGGAAATAAGTGATAAATTTTTGTGCTTGAATTATGGAAAGAGAACTAGGGTATTTTTTTGTGTGTTTAAACTTTTTGAAAAGCAAAGAAGGGAAATTTTGTGTTTTCAATTTCTGAAAAGAGAAGAGGAGGGAAACTTGAGTGCTTTTAAATTTGGTGTTTTTAATGTTCAATTAGGGATGTTCTATAAGGCTAATAAGGTTTACAATAGGCAATGTCTTAGTCACTATATGTTAAACTCCTAAACTGTTATATATTAAAACATTGTACTACAACTTGCATTTGAGATAGTTTAAATGATGTGATTGAGATAAGATAACTCATTATATATTCTCAAATCTACTATATCCAATTAGTAATGCCCTATAATGTGATAGTAATATTTACTATGGACAATATATTTGTCACTAAATATTAAACTTATCTTAGTAACGTCACTTGAACCATCATAACGTTACTTGTCACTAAATCTACACATTAACTAGCACCCATCATATAACTAATTTAACAACTTAAAATAAACAATATACTTATCTTTATCTAGCTATATGAACTAATTTGACTACTTTCAAGGGTATGAAGTTAAATAATTTGAATTTTACGATATATATGTATATATATGGTGCTTTCTACAGTACCCCGAGTGAAATCCGGGGTACCGCAAAACTTGAGTATGAAAACTCTATCTAGACCTCGAATTAACAGGATTTTTGGGCATGATACTATACCCTAACCCTTAATGAGTGAACCCTAGTTCCTAATTATCTAAATCATAAACTATAAACCCTAAGATGGTGCATTGATCTTTTTGCCTCTATTTGGACGAATCATAGCCGTCGATTATTGTTCTAATCAAATTGATATTGGGTATAAGATTTAGAGAACTAAGACCTAGATTTTGATCTTTAAGGTTTAGAGTAGAGTATCATATCCGAAATATCAGTCAATTTAAGTTCTAGATAGCGTTTTATTACTCAATGTATGCAGTACCCCGGATTTCACCCTGGGTACCGTAGAACTCCCCGTATATATAATATGTTTATGGCTTCAATAACTAAATGACTAATTGGGTATAATAGATTTGAGAACTTATCAAGAGTCTATCTTATCAAACCAATCGACCATGTTATAGTACACATAATCTAACACCCGTGATATGAAATAATTTAAAAACTTGTGATAAACAACATAAACAACATACTTACGCATTCACACTTGTTATATTATATGTACTTTGATATATTTCGATGAATCAGAACCGTCAATTATTATTATTTTAGATTAATTAAATTTTATGATTTGGGTTAGAGAATTAGGACTTGGATTCATCCATTAGAGGTTAGGGTATAATATCATACCCAAAAATTCGGTTAATTTGTAATTAGATAGTAAAATCGACCGCATACGATAGTGTAAACACATACGTATAGCGGCGCACACTTATATGAACAATATTATGTGTTTGCTTATGGCTTTACCATGAGTTACAATTAACATCGTAGATAATTTGGTGGCTATTTGTGAAATGGTCATGGAGTCCATCAAAACAAATTGCGGGAGACAAAAAAAAAAAAAAAAAGATTGGAGCCAAAATCTTAAGAGTTCAATATTTAGGAGGGAGGAATATTGGTTTGGGGCCAATTGCATTTGCTGGGAGATTCAAAATGGATGCGCAGGGAGATGTGTAGGATGGCCAAATTTCAATATTTAAGAGGGGGAATATTGGAGCCAGAATCAGAATGGCGGCCCGGCCTAGGAGTGGAAAACGTGTACCAATCCTGTTTGAAGGACAAAGTTCATCCCATATCTCAAATTCCATCGGATACCCAAACTACCTATTAATACCCGTTTAACATGGAAAAATTTACAAAATTACACCTGAAACAAAATTACAAAACTACACTTGAAACAAAATAAAATAAGCATTAAGAAATATGGCTACTGTCTCTAAGGCATAAGGCATAAGAAATATAGCTACTGTCTACTCGGATAGGAAGTCTTCGGGTGGGAACTGGGTTTTAGATTTGGGCTAAATGCCTAAATAAAATTTAATAAATCTTAATGGGTAATACGGGTACCCAAACTACCCAAACGGGTATACCGCGGGTATCCAATATTGAGATTTTTAGTCTCAATTCTCATCCCACAACAAATATAACAGGAATTTGGGTACCCGTACCCCTAAAAAAACGGGACGAGTTTGGGTATACCCAAATACCCGTTTCTCGTTTTCCACTCCTAATCCGGCCGGTTGGGGGAGGACGGCGAATTTTTGAATTTTGAAAATTCTTTTTACCAATACTAGATTTTCTCATTATTGTTTACTTATGGTGATTATAATTATAATTATCCTGATCGTTCAATGAATAATGGAGATTCTACTATAAAATTGAGATATGCTTCAAATTGACTTTTAAATATAGCAAAATTAAAATGATTATATATTGAATCGTAATATCTTGCTAACATTGTTTATAATAAAATTATCTATTATTTCTTCAATTTTCGTATTCTTCATGAGATTATTTTCAATTGTTATCATAGCTATTCCATTAAGATTTTCTTGTATCATTTTTTAATACAAATAAGATTTTCGAAACACAAATAATATTTTAACAATCAATATACAAGTCTAGTGTGCATATATATATATATATATATATATATATATGGTGCCTTCTACGGTACCCCGGGTGAAATCCGGGGTACTGCATACCTTGACTATGAAAACGCTATCTAGACCTCGAATTAGCAGGATTTTTGGGCATGATACTATACCCTAACCCTTAAATGAGTGAACCCTAGGTCCTAATTATCTAAATCATAAACTATAAACCCTGAGATGGTGCATTGATTTTCCCCCCTATATTTGGACGAATCATAACCGTAGATTATTGTTTCTAATTAAATTGATCTTGGGGTATAAGATTTAGAGAATTAATACCTAGATTTTGATCTTTAAGGTTTAGAGTATAGTATCATGTCCGAGTTATCAGTCAATTCAAGTTCTGAATAGCGTTTTCTTACTCAAGGTATGCGGTACCCCGGATTTCACCCTGGGTACCGTAGAACTCCCCATATATATATATATATATATATATATATATATATATATATATATATATATTAACCAATAACTAGTATTAATATGAATTCACATAGTTAAACTCGTTATCATACTCATAATCAATTAGCCATACACTACAAATATAATCTATATTATACGATCGGATTAACTAACAGATCTAAATGGCGACCCCCTAATATTCGGACACCCCGTGCCGGTGGGCCTCCCAACACACCCTCTTACTCGGTCGTGATAATTACGATTAATTATATGACAAGTTTGTAAGCCATACAATTGCAATAGTTTGATCATTTAAAAGATATAACAAATTGATTAGTATACCTTACTGACTCGCTATGACACAACTCCTAACAATGGCCAAGTGTAACCAATGAAAGGGACTGCAGTATAGTGGCTCAAGTAATAAATATCGAATCCACGGGTCTCTAGAGTTACTATTACTCAGCTTCAGTTCATTATCTAGCAAAACAGATTAAGATGAAAGAACTAAAACTACTCTAGCAAACTACAGTTAAAGTTAATCTAATTACAGGTTGGGAACTCACTTAGGTATGATTCCCCCTAGCCACTAGCCAGATTAACGATTGATGATCTCTAACTTGTTTCACTTTCATTCACAATGCGGAGAATCCTTGACTAGACCTTGAGTCTCGACTAAAGGAACAAGGCCCTCTTGAGTCAATTGCCTAGAGGGACGTATCCTTCTCTAGAACAACCGATCAAGGCGTTCTGAGCTAGACTCCCTCTATCGAAAGAGGTTCTCAATCGATACAAAGCAGTGAATCAACCCTCGACTAAAGCAATCGATTCACTACTATCAATCTATGGTGCTCTATTGACCTAATCAGGTATTCGCTCTCATAGGATCAAAGCAGAATCAATAATCTCGACTAAAGCAGAATTGAATCGTGAAAACATGCATAGATTGAATATGAACTCAAGATTATCAAGTCAGAGTACTCATACAATCATCCAATCAAACAAACATGGCTAGGGTTCCTCAAAACCTAAGTGAAGGGAAGTTACTCCATAGAGAAGAGAGAGACTGCAGTAAGAATCTTCAGATGATCAATCTTCAAGTCTGGGCTTGATTCCCGAGCTCCAATGGCGAAGAAATCCTCCAAAATAGCTCCAAGAATGTTCCCAAGTCGCTCTCTCTCTCTAGGGTTCGTCCCTTGGGTGTTTGGGATCCAAAACCCAGCTCTCTCCCTCTGTTTTGGCTGAAATCTGCTTAAAAAGGGCATCAGTGGCCAAAGCACGGTCGAGGGCACGGCCGTGCTTTGCCTCAGCCCGCCCGTGTTTTCAGCTCGAGTTGGCCAAACTCAAATCAGCTCTCGGCAGTAAAAACACGGTCACAGAACACGGCCGTGTTCTGAAGGCCTCCTGCCCGTGTTTTCACTGCCGAGCCTGTTCCCCTATATTCAATGCTTCGTTTCTCCCTCGTCCGGACTCCGAATCAGTCGCCGTTTGATCCCAGACGCTCGTAGTCTCGTCCTCTTTCGTTTCATAACAAGCTTTCATGATTCTTTGTCCATGAAGTGAGGTAGAAATTCATTCTTCTTCAGGTCATACCCGAGTTTCTTCTCCCGAATCGTCAATTGATCTCTGATTGACTTGAAATTTGCGCCTATGCTTCACTTTATGTGCTAGGACCTGAAATGTGACAAAGGAACACAACCTAGCATAAAATAGGCCAAAGACGCGATAATTAAAGCTCAAACAATCAAGAAACAAAGGGGAAAACATGTGCAAATACCGAGTCATCAAATCCCCCCACACTTAACTGTTTGCTTGTCCCCAAGCAAACCTAACTCAAACCAATGCAGCTCTCCAGAACTCTATAGCAACAAACAACCCCGATCGTCGGTAGAGGACTTTCTAGATCATAAAGCAGCTTACGAGGTCAACTGGTCTTCTAAGACGTCCCCTATCTTTCTCAATGCGAGTACTAGACTCAAGCCAGGATCATGAGAAAAAGTAGAAGTAAGACAGTCAGTTCATGGTTAAAGGGACTCACACCATTCTCAACCAAGGACTCGTTGTACCGGGGTGCTCTTTCACTTCATTTCACCGTTGGAACCCCTTTTTCACTTTCATTTTACTTACTTTTTTTTTCCTTTTTATTCACTTGGCGGGGGTTCCAACTGCAGTCTTTTGCACGGTCGACCCTTATTAGTCGAGCAAGAGCAATTTCTGTACATCTGGCGCTCGCCAGAGTACTTCTTTTAACTCCTTTTCCTCAACTCGTGTGGAGGGTCAATGAAATTAAGGGGGGTCGGAAGCTCTATCCGTGCCCTTAAAAACACATCCTCGAGTAGGCAAACCGTTCAACGGGTGGAAGTTTTACTTGTACTAGAGACAGCTTAACTTCACCTTGTAGGAGTACCCCACTAAGGATCACTAAAATCTCTTCCAAAACCCGATTTTGTGCAATGAACGGTGCCACACACGTTGGGCTTACCCCATGTTTAAGATTTTTGATGATTTCGACATGGAGGACCAACTGCTTTTCATTTGCCACATGAGCACCCTGTTCGATACACGAGTCCATAACACAATCAAAATAGAGTCACCATTACCACATGAATTCAACGGTCTTAGCTCCACTAATTCACAAAATCAACTGACACAGCAGAGAGCTAGATAGGAAAAATCTTATACTTCAACATCCTCCATAGTGCTACACTACCTCCCTAGGTTGCACGTTACTATAGAGACTGTCAATTCAAAGCATACTGAGCAGGCAATTTGCAAGGAAACACGTACTTGGAGCCCTCAAATTTAAAATTTGGACAGTGGACTAGGCTCCAAGCACACAAACAGCCAAACATTCACCCGCATACATAATCGAACACCCCCCCACACTTAAGCACGACATTGTCCTCAATGGAGGAAAGATAAGGAGGGTAGAACGAAGTTACCAGATCAAGCGTGAATGATGATGGACGGGGCAGGCGGTGCATTCCAGGAAGAGAGAGTAATCAGAACACAAACACCACACAAAATCTCACAAAGGTTGAGTTATTGACTCTAAAATCAAATAACAAAACTGACTCAACCGAGGATAAATAGAGAAAGAAATGCAAACCGACTGGTTGGGTTGCCTCCCAACAAGCGCTTCTTTCACGTCGTGAGCCGGACGATGGCTCCTAAGTTTCGGTCCATGCTAGAACCTCCTTGAAGTTGAGGTTCTCGTCGATGAGGTGGAGTCTCAAGTCACGAGCATGTGGTGTGGCAGGTGATAAAGGCTCGTGTACTTGATGCAGATGAAGTCTCCACCCTCGAGACCTCTTCTTCTCTTCTCTCGTCTCATTGCCCCAAACCAGATAAGACAGCATCGATTGGCCACCATCGCGTCCACCAAGAGGGACCGATGTCGATGTGGCCTTGGTCTGGCAAAGAGACACTGCAAATGGGTCCTTGCTGAGCAATTCCTCGAAGTTTGGTGGAGATATCACATGTAACTCATGGCCGGTGCAAGCCTCTTCCACCTCAACTTCGTCCTCGGCCTGGACGCCAATTGCTCCTTCAACCTCCCTTCCTTCTTCATGTGGTATCACCCCTGGGAAATGATCAAGAACTCCTCCTGCTTCGCTTTCGTCATCCTCCACAACCTCTTTCTGCACCCTTTCTTGCTCTTCTTCTTCTAGCACGGATTGGAGAGCAAGTTGCCAAGCAATTTCTTTCATGAGATCTTCTTGCATCTCCTCACTCATGCCCACCTCTTCAAAGCGCAGTGTGGGATGTGGGAAAGGGTGGTCGGCTACGACAGGACATTCCTGATCATGATCATCACGGGAGCTCTCCGTGACAACTTCTGTGTGCTCCCTAATGTCCGTGTAGCCTTCTTCTTCCTCCTCCTCTTCTTGTATGGTAGCAGAAGGGTGATCTTGAGCAAGTTGTGCACAAACTTGCTCAACCCACTCTGTTTGCTTCGCTGAGCGTTGAACAGCCTCCTCCATATCACGGAGATATGAGGGATCGGAAGAGGGAAGGGCCTGGATTTGAGGATCCATCCTGGAGCATGTTCTCTCACAGGCTCGAGTAAACTGCTCCAAGAGAAGCCTCAGTTCATAGTTTGGATCTGGCTGTGGAGTGTAGCATGGCTCTGCAGAATGGCCCGTGAAGGCCGCCATGGGTAACTCCAGCGCTGATGGCCCTTCTGGTTGTGGGAGGAAGTCTTCTTGGTAATGAGATTGTCCTTGATATGCCCAGGGGTCAGATTGTTCTCCATAGAAAGGGGGTTGGTACTGGAACCCGGATCCATAGTCTTCTCCTCCTTGATTGCTCCAGGGTGTCTCGGGGTAATACCACTCGGATGGTGGTGGATACCCCCAATGGTTGGAGAAGCCATGAGGATCCATGATTCAGATCTGCACCAACAAAAACAAAAACACCCAAGTGAAAAGCAAGGGTGGAAAAGAAAAGAAAAATGCTAAAGTAACAAACTTCTGCCTTTCCTAATAATCTAGAAAGTCCCCGGCAACGGCGCCAAAAACTTGACTCGCTATGACACAACTCCTAACAATGGCCAAGTGTAACCAATAAAAGGGACTGCAGTATAGTGGCTCAAGTAATAAATATCGAATCCACGGGTCTCTAGAGTTACTATTACTCAGCTTCAGTTCATTATCTAGCAAAACAGATTAAGATGAAAGAACTAAAACTACTCTAGCAAACTACAGTTAAAGTTAATCTAATTACAGGTTGGGAACTCACTTAGGTATGATTCCCCCTAGCCACTAGCCAGATTAACGATTGATGATCTCTAACTTGTTTCACTTTCATTCACAATGCGGAGAATCCTTGACTAGACCTTGAGTCTCGACTAAAGGAACAAGGCCCTCTTGAGTCAATTGCCTAGAGGGACGTATCCTTCTCTAGAACAACCGATCAAGGCGTTCTGAGCTAGACTCCCTCTATCGAAAGAGGTTCTCAATCGATACAAAGCAGTGAATCAACCCTCGACTAAAGCAATCGATTCACTACTATCAATCTATGGTGCTCTATTGACCTAATCAGGTATTCGCTCTCATAGGATCAAAGCAGAATCAATAATCTCGACTAAAGCAGAATTGAATCATGAAAACATGCATAGATTGAATATGAACTCAAGATTATCAAGTCAGAGTACTCATACAATCATCCAATCAAACAAACATGGCTAGGGTTCCTCAAAACCTAAGTGAAGGGAAGTTACTCCATAGAGAAGAGAGAGACTGCAGTAAGAATCTTCAGATGATCAATCTTCAAGTCCGGGCTTGATTCCCGAGCTCCAATGGCGAAGAAATCCTCCAAAATAGCTCCAAGAATGTTCCCAAGTCGCTCTCTCTCTCTAGGGTTCGTCCCTTGGGTGTTTGGGATCCAAAACCCAGCTCTCTCCCTCTGTTTTGGCTGAAATCTGCTTAAAAAGGGCATCAGTGGCCAAAGCACGGTCGAGGGCACGGCCGTGCTTTGCCTCAGCCCGCCCGTGTTTTCAGCTCGAGTTGGCCAAACTCAAATCAGCTCTCGGCAGTAAAAACACGGTCACAGAACACGGCCGTGTTCAGAAGGCCTTCTGCCCGTGTTTTCACTGCCGAGCCTGTTCCCCTATATTCAATGCTTCGTTTCTCCCTCGTCCGGACTCCGAATCAGTCGCCGTTTGATCCCAGACGCTAGTAGTCTCGTCCTCTTTCGTTTCATAACAAGCTTTCATGATTCTTTGTCCATGAAGTGAGGTAGAAATCCATTCTTCTTCAGGTCATACCCGAGTTTCTTCTCCCGAATCGTCAATTGATCTCTGATTGACTTGAAATTTGCGCCTATGCTTCACTTTATGTGCTAGGACCTGAAATGTGACAAAGGAACACAACCTAGCATAAAATAGGCCAAAGACGCGATAATTAAAGCTCAAACAATCAAGAAACAAAGGGGAAAACATGTGCAAATACCGAGTCATCACTTACCAATTATGATTAATTATTTGGCAAAGTTCGCAAGTCATACAATTGCAACCGTCGGATCCTTTCAAAGATATAACAAATTGATTAGTGTATCTTATCAATTATAATTAATTACTTGGTAAGTTTGCAAGTCATACAATTGCAACAACTCGATCATGTAAAATAACAAATAATCAACCATTTGATAACTTTATATAAAAGTACATATACGATGTAGAAATAATTTGGTTAAAAATTGGTAATAAAATGTTTTAAATTAGTGTAATAGATAATGTGTAAGTTGTAACGAATAAGAAGTACGAAATTTGATGCGGTCACCCGAACAACCCACAACCCGACTCGTTTGGCAACAGTATACTGAAGTTATTTGGGCAAGGAGTTATTTCGAAATAACTCCTTTTACCACTCTGCTTTTGCCAAATACCACATGTCAAATACCAAATTTGCATGATTATACTAAACGAGATACTTTAATCTAATTACTACTGAAATCATAATAAAATACCAAAAAACCAATTAATGGTGTCTTTTGGAAATGTTGATATCACCATTGCTAGTAGCTAGTGTACTTTACCAATTACGATTAATTACGTAACAAGTTTGCAAGTCATACAAATTGATTCAACATTTTGACTAGTTTTTTTTTTAATTAAGTATTTATACGAGGTAGAAAGAAATTGGTTAAAAATTGAGAAAATTATTTTAAATTATTGTAATAAAATGTGTAAGTTGGTAACGAGTAAGGAGTAAGTTACTCGATGCCCTGACCCGAACAACCTGCAAACCGATCCACCCGCAATCAGCCCGACCCAAAACCCGATAAACCTGCAACCCGATTGAAACCAAATCCGATAAACCCGCAACCCGTTTGAACCCGAACCCGACTAACCCAACTAACACGCAACCCGATTGAACCCAGCCCGAACCCGCCTGATTGACACCTATCCTTTTGACATCAAGCTGGTACACTAGTAGGACATGGTGAGTAGCAAAAGTTATAATGATTCTTACTGTAGCTCATCTGGCTACTGGAGCAAAAACCGATGTGTAGTCAATCCCAGGTTTCTGAGCATACTCCTTAGACACCATTCTTACTTTATGGTTGTCCACAAAACTAAGCCTGTCTCTCTACTCAAACAAGGAAATGGAGCCAGGTTAACACTCAACCAACACTACTGACGATGATAACTCGTGCAACTTGAAGATTGAATCACTGACAATTCTTCCTCCCATTTGTTCTCCTTCCCCCCCCCCCCCTCAGTACGAGACATCTAACTTCCTTGCTTTCCTTGAGACTATCGATCAAGGTTGTCAACCCGCGGGTTGACCCGGACCCGGTCGAGCTAGTGGGTCAAGGGTTAATGGGTCAACCGTTTTAGCCCGGAAATATGAAAAAAGTCATTATATTGTACTTATCCTCATAAATTATATCAAATCTTATCTAGCATATGAGTTATAACATATAATATTACACCAAAATAACATATCGTACTTAGATCCAACATATAATGAAAATTCACACACACTTATATAACATAAATATTCAAATGTTCAACTTAGGATTCCAAAAATTAAGTTGGGCGAAAAGAAAAATCGGAAAATAGGCGCATTTCGCAAATCAAAGGAAAAAATGAAATAATTTGACCTCCAACCCGGTTCTTTATAGCGGTCGGCCCGGCGGGTGCGTACGACCCATTTTTCTCATCGGGTCAGGGTCAAATTGGGTCGACCCGCGGGTCAACCCGCGGGTTGACAACCTTGCTATCGATCCTAAAGGCTGTGACGTGGAAGTCTCTAGGGCAGCAGTGGCCGCCTGCCAGTTGTTGTTAGAGGAAGGCAGAGAATGACTAGCCAAACAGTGAAACTTTGAAATATTCTCATCGGAAAAGACTATATGTCAACGACCTTTCTCCTTCATTCCTAACCCTTGTGGTTGATGCATGTTGCACGAAGCGCCGCCTTGAGTCTTCCGACTGTATCTGCTTCAATTGCCTGCCTCGGTCTTTTTCTTGTTGAACTGGTGTTGTAAATAATGCAGGCTTAAACCCTTTGCAACCGATAAGACCTTGCAATAGGTACCTCATATCTCTGAGTTTTCGAGTCAAGGGATGATGTAGTTTTCAATTCAACTCTTTTTGCTGCCAGTTTATCATCTTAATCAATTGGTACTCTCGCTTTCTTGTTACCTTCTCTAAACAAAAAACTACCTTCAAATGTTCAGAACGTAGGGTTTAGTTTTCATTTTATCAGGACAGGTATCTTTAAGTTAGGTTGGGCTTATTTGAAGTTACTTTTTGTAGTTGTGCAAAGGGCTCAAGATAGGGTGAGTAACCTTAGGGTGAGTAACAATGAGTAACCAAATCTGGACCCTTCTTTTAAGTGACTGCAGATCCAAGGGTGGAGAATTAAAAGAATTTATTTTCCCTAGTTTTCTTAATTGGATAATATCTTCACCACTCTAACTCGGATTTCAATTTTTTTTGCACAGATGGACCGAGTTAGTTGTGCTCTACAAAATGATATCCATTTTCAATATTTTTTGAGAAAAAAAATTTCATCCCTCTCGTTACCAACTCCGTACCATATGGTATCTCCTTCGTTGTTTAGTCATTTTCGGAAATTTTTGCAAAAAAGGAACGATTTCATCATGATCTATTGGATTTTAAAATTTTCTGGGGGAAAAAATTTCAAACCTCTCGTTACCAACTCTATACCATATACCACCCTGGTATGAGGTGGTATTTTTCATACCATATGGTATGAAAAATACCACCTCATACCAGGGTGGTATATGGTATAGAGTTGGTAACGATGGTATGTTGTTATTTAATACCATATGGTATTGACTGGTATTAAATAACAGCATATGATATTGACTGGTATTTTTCATACCATATGGTATGATGTTATTTAATACCAGTCAATATATAGACTGGTAATAACTGACAAATTTTTTTTGTTCAAAAAAATATCAAAGTGGATATCATTTTGAAGAACACAATTAATCTGATCTAACTATGCAAAAAAAATTAATTCCGAGTTAAAACAAGTGAGAAATCGTCCGTTAAAGATTAAGGGAAAGAAAATTAATGATTTTTCCAGGAGAGAGAAGGAGGCGCTAATGTGGCAGATTCTTATTGGGTTATGCATGGGGTTACTCACCACAAGGTTACTCACCGAATCTGCTCCCGTGCAAAGGGCCAGGGTTTTTGAATGGCTTACATTCTTGATAGGGAAACAGATAGTTGTTTAATCATAGGGTAAAATACTTCGGGTACCACTAAAGTATAAGAATTGGGGGAACTATACCACTTAACTAAGAATAGTGCATCGCATACCACTGAACTCTATTATATGTGTACCCGGTACCACTTAAGTTAACTGTTAAGTGCATTCCATTAAAGCTGACAAAATATTCTTCGAATATTCCATTTTTTTAATTTCATAATTGGTCCTTCTACTTTTTTTATTGCAAAAAATTTATTTTGGACTTTTGAAAAAAATACATTTTATTGTTTAGTTAGAATCCTCTTTTGAATACTTGATACCAAACCAATTTTTCAATAAAAAATTTAGAATCAATTTGCATTATAAGTATTTTAAATTATCATTATGTGTTCTGATAATTGAATTATTTCACGAATGTTGTAGCTTCTATAGTCATATTTTCTTTTCTATATTTTTTACCGAATGTTATAGTTTTTATATTTTATTTATTACTTGGTTACTTTCCATCTCTTTTCGTTCTAAATTTTTTCAATTAGTGGAATATTTTTAATTCTTTCTTATTGTGTTCCATTCATTCTTCTTTAATTTTAACGTATTGATAATCGATTAGGTGCTATTTTAACTATTTTTAATGGTGCTTCTAATTGAATTAGGGGGTTTAAATATATATGCTAATATTGATTTTAAATATTTATTTTTATATTCTACTATATTTATTATTCTTCTTTATATTCGTTATTATGTTTACTAATTCATCTATTTTATTGAAAAATTTGATTAGTCATTCTAGTAATAATATGTTTAGAAGGATTTCTAAGTATTATATTAGATAAAACTTGTTGAAATATAGTTTTGGATGTTTTTAAAAGTTTTGGGTACCAATAAGTAATTAAAAGTTTAGGTTGGATGGAAAAGTAGACGAATGCATATTTTGGCGACTTTAATGGTACCCGACGCCCTATTCAAACTTAAGTGGCATCAGAGATATTTTAAACTAGAATCACACAATTTAGTTTTTCGTCTCCTCATAGACGGTCCATAATCACACATCTTGGTTTGAGTTGCATACTACCTGCAATCGATTTTGTCCGTCTCTAGTCCCCTCGACGTCGTCGAGTTGACAATGGTGGATCCTCTCTCCCTTTCTCTTTCATCGTTACTTTCCGTGAAAAGCCTTATTCCTTATTTCCTCTTCGAAGAGCAGTACCGACAAAGAGCTTGTTTGACTAGTGTGTGGTGCTCCCGACAGTCCATTATTCTTTGGGCGCAAAGAATGGCTTTGAGAAAAGGTGTTGAAAGTTTTCAGGGTTTACTTGGGGTCGGTTATTTTTTGTGATAGTTTAGGTGGGATTGTTACAATGGATGCATTGTCGACAATACATAGTTTTTCTTGATTTTTTTATGCAACAATGCATGCATTGTTTTGTTGATGTGATGGAAAGAATCACTCAAAATGAGTGATATTACTATCTCATGTAAAACTTGAGATTGTTGAGATAGTTTGGTGGCCATTGTTTGATTCTTTTTTTGTTCCAATTATATCCCTAGTTATTTATCTATATTCCCATAATATCCTTGAACTTTTATTATCTAATACGCTCTCATTTTTCGGGAATACCCATGCTCAGTTCCCTCTACTTTTTCGTGGATGTCTCTACCACCGGCTCAATTTAAAACCCTCTTCCTTCAAAATTTCGTCGTCGGTCTAGCCCCTCTGTCTCGTCGTCGTTCTCCTCAAGTAGAATACATGTGTCTATCTCTATAATTTAAAGAGAGGTAGAATTACTGCAAATCGGTATTCGTCTATAACCCATAAAAACAAGGGTAAAAAAGATATTTCATAGAAAAAAGAAATACACTTTTTTGAATACTAAAACAACTATCACCAAAACCAAACGATGTAAACTACATTACATCATTTTTCCTAATTGCATGTATATTACAATGCATGCATTGACAACAATGCATTGATTTAATTATCACCAAAACCAAAAGACCCCTTATAGTGTTTCGCATCTGGTACATTCATAACTAGCAAATTTAATGGAGGGAAGAGTTCAAGGTGGGAACTCTATATGTTTTACGGGGGTGTGGATTATGTTTTTTGGAAGGGGGAGAATATGAGGTTGGGTTATTGTAAATTAACTAGGGGTAATGAATTCAATTAGGGGTATGTTGGTTATTTTATATCATCTAAATCATGGTTGGACTAGTTTAATAGTTTTTGGACGAAAATTTCAATATAGAGGCATGTTCGATTATGATTTCAAAATAAAGGGTTATTTCTGATGTAAAACATAGCAGAGGGGCATGTTTGATAATAATGCATAGTAGAGGAGCATATTATACTTATAACTCTTTAATAAATTACATTTTAGAAAGTTAAAAAACATATTAATTAAAATTTTCTCTCCTCTCTCTCTCTCTCTTCTACAAATTTTGAACAAGCTCTCTATCTTCTTTTTTATCAATCTTTTCCTTGTCTTCGTTCAGGAAAACTTATATCGCTACAAAAATAAAACAAGAAATCAAACCATATATGTAATCTTTCGCCTACTTCTCTATCCTCTTCACCGCACCAGCAGCAAAATCTTTGAGACAACTCCTTGCCAGGTAGAGGGAGAGGTGGGGGAGGGGATGTTGAAGAATGATGGGCGGGCAGGTGGAGAGGGGGCACCTCCTCGTCTAGGAGGGGGAGAGAGGAATTGACATTCTTAGAGTTTTGGGCACCATCCACGAAGATATAAAGTTCATGAATCAATTGACTAGAGTGCAATAAAACTATGTTAGAAAAAAAATTATATTAATTAAAATATTTTTTATCCCTGTCTCTCACTTCCATAGATATTCAGCAGCTCTATATCTTTTTTCTATCCCAATCTCATTGTCTATGTTTAGTTGATCTAATACCACTTCAAAAAATAAAACAAGAAATTAATACCAATATGTAAAAACCAAATTTGTAATCCTTCGTTGGCTCCTCCTCGTTACCTTAGCAAAGCATTGGAGGACAACTCCTTATCGGATAGAGAGAAAGGGAGAGAAGGGAAGGGCGGGGGGGGGGGGGGGGGGGAGCTGCAATGAGAGAGAGGGGGAGGAGGAACGGAGAGAGGAAGGATCGGTAGGAGGAGGCAACACCTCCTCGTCGAAGAGGGAGAGAGAAGAATGGGTATTTTTAGAAGTTTGAGCACCACACACGAAAGCAAAATAGATCACAGTGCAATAAGACTATGTTGTGGAACAAACTAATGGAAATGTCTATCTCATAAAAAAAATTCCAACGGGTTGATGAAGAAGTTGCGATTCGAGGTTAATGTCCAAAGATTTTGAACATCTTGCTTATGTTATTGAAACAATATTCAATCCAAACCATCATTCTCTCGGGGGGATCTATCTTTTGCAGAAGCTACATGACCCTAACATGTAAGTATATATTTGTTCTTTTATATATTGTTTTCAACTAACAACTAATACAAGTAGTTTTATCATGTTATTTAAAAGAAATAGAAATGTCGTTTTTTTGTAGATCTATGAGTTGAGGGCTCATCTATTTCTATCCATCTACCATGAATTTGGAAAACAAATTGGGAATTATAAGTAGGCTAACGAGGTTGGTAATGAATGGTCACAAAGTCAAAGGAAAATGAATATGGTGTGTGTGAAATTGATTGCAGAGTTGTATGTGTATAGAGCCGAGGATTGACCAATTTGCCAATGTCAAACTCCAAGGTATCGGCGGTCTTTACAAAAATGTCCAATATATATGAGGTTCACAATGGTAAAAAGTTATATACTGTTATAGTGATCTTAACCTACATTTTAAGGTTATAATTAGTTTAGAATTTCATATCCTTATTGAGGAAGCCGCAATGAGAGAGGGGTAGGGGGAACGGAGGGAGGAAGGGTCGGTAGGGGGAGGCAACACCTCCTCGTCGAAGAGGGAGAGAGAGGAATGGGTATTTTTAGAAGTTTGAGCACCACACACAAAAGCAAAATAGATCAGAGTGCAATAAGACTATGTTGTGAAACAAACTAATGGAATGTCACCTCACAAAAAAAATTCCAACGGGTTGATGAAGAAGTTGTGATGTCGAGGTTAATGTCCAAAGATTTTGAACATCTTGCTTATGTTATTGAAACAATGTTCAATCCCAACCATCGTTCTCTCGAGGTGATCTATCTTTTGCTGAAGCTACATAACCCTAACATGTAAGTAGATATTTGTTCTTTTATATATTGTTTTCCACTAATACAAGTAGTTTTATCATGTTATTTAAAAGAATAGAAATGTATTTTTTTTGTAGATCTACGAGTTGAGGGCTCATCTACTTCTATCCATCTACCATGGATCTGGAAAAGAAATTGGGAATTATAAGTAGGCTACCGAGGTTGTTAATGAATGATCACAAAGTCAAAGGAAAATGAATAGGGTATGTGTGAAATTGAATGCAAAGTTGTATGTGTATAGAGCCGAGGATTGGCCAATTTGCCAATGTCAAACTCCAAGGTATCTGCGGACTTTACAAAAATGTCCAATATATATGAGGTTCTCAATGGTAAAAAGTTATTTACTGTTATGGTGATCTTAACCTACATTTTAAGGTTATAATTAGGTTAGAATTTAAGATCATTATTGATACTTATGCCTACAATCTACATATGTTTGCACTAAATGGATGGATTGTTTTTAATTGTGTAAATGATTGTACTTTATTGTTGATGGGAAGAGTTATGGTCATTAAAAAAATAGTAGCCATCAAATTAGGTATGAAAAAATATTTACTATTTTTTTATAAATTACATTTTATGAAGTTACAAAAAAAAAATTAAAATTTTTGTTTCCCTCTCTCTCACTTCCACAGATCTTCATCCAACTCTTTCTCTCTCGATCTTTTTCTTATCTACTGAGTGACGATTTCTCACGATTGCCGCTTTCCGTTCGTGTTCGGTGCCTCTTCCATGTAGCTGTCGTAAGTGATCTATCTATTGATAGATATTTTCTATTTTTTATTCATTTTTAATTATAATACAATTTGAGTTTGTTTACATTAGTACCACCGGCGCCATGGAGTGGGTGTTGGGGGCTTCGGTACCCGTGATAGCCACAGGCTTAATCTCGATTATTATTATTGGACTCATGGTTCTCCATGCCATATTTGATGCAAACCTCAAGGCCGACAAGATGCAAAAGACACGGTCGTGAGGCGTTCTAGGGACAGACTAAGAGCATAGTTGGAGTCTAATAGTACGGTGGCAGAGAAGAGAAAGGTGGATGACCTGGAGAAGGTTGTAAAGGAAGAGCAAGAAAAGAAGGCCAAAACAGCGAAGGCGGCTGAGAAGAAGGTGGCAGAGGCGGAGAAGAAGGCGATGGAGGCAATTGAGAAGCTGAAAACCAGGGTGGCCACGCTGTCCACCAGTGTCATTGCCAGCAATCTCTAACCCGGGAAGGAGTCATCGATCTCTTCCACGAAGTTGTCCACCAGAGGGGCTTCCAACCGTGAAAGATGATCTGCAGCCACATTCTCGGCGCCCTTCTTGTCCCGGATCTCTATATCGAATTCCTGCAGAAGCAGGATCCAGCGGATGAGCCTAGGCTTTGCATCCGCCTTGCTCATCAGATAGTGAATTGCCGAGTGATCTGTGTAGACCACCACATGGGAGAGCACCAGATATGGTCGGAACTTATCAAATGCATACACCACAGCAAGGAGCTCCTTCTCAGTGGTGGTGTAATTCTCTTGTGCGTCGTTCAAGGTCTTCGACGCGTAATAGATGGGGTGGAAGTGCTTCCCGCGTCTCTGACCCAGAACGGCTCCGACTGCATAGTCACTCGCATCGCACATTAGCTCAAAAGGAAGAGACCAGTCAGGAGTCACCATGATGGGTGCATGGGTAAGCTTCTCCTTCAGTGTCTCGAATGCAGCTGTGCACTCAGGAGTGAACTGGAATGGTGCATCCTTCTCCAGCAGCTTGGTCAAAGGCAGGGCAATCTTCGAGAAATCTTTAATGAAGCGCCGGTAGAAGCCTACATGACCCAGAAAGCTGCAAATCCCCTTCACATAAATTGGAGGAGGTAGCTTACTGATCGTCTCAATCTTCGCGCGATCCACCTCAATCCCTTGCTTGGAGATCTTGTGCCCGAGCACAATCCCCTCACGGACCATAAAATGACACTTCTCCTAGTTGAGTGCCAGATTAGTCTCCTCGCACCTCTTCAGAACGAGTTCCAGGTTATGGAGACAATGAGTGAAGGAGTCTCCATAAACCGAGAAGTCATCCATGAAGACTTCCATGATCTCTCCAACCAGTCGGTCGAAGATCGCCAGCATGCATCTCTGGTCTCTGGAAGGTCGCCGGTGCATTACACAGCCCGAATGGAATCCTCCGGTAAGCAAATGTACCGAAGGGGATTTCACAGCGCGAAGAACAAACCCTAGGAGCTATTTGGAGAGGATTTCTCACCATTGAAGCCCAGATTGCATCCCCGGGAGTGAAGATTGACATCCCAGAGCAGATTCTTCCCATTGTTATGAGTATGACTACTTTGTATTCTGTTTCCCTCTCTCTCTTTATGGAGTAGAACTTTCTCTCACTTGGGTATGAAGAACCCTAGTTCCATGTGTTAGGGATCTTGATTGTAATGACTTGGGATTGTTATACTGTTTGATTTTAATCGAATGATGCATGATTTGTTGAATCAATTGAAGTCTGATCATCTTTTCTTGATTTCTGCTGCAACCTGAGATAGATAGAATCTGATTAGGTTGTTAGAGCTTCATCAATCGGTAGTGGTAGATTGGTTATACGAGAGTTAATCAATCTACTGCTTTGTACTGGAACCTAATTTCAGTAGTGGAGTTCTGCGTTCATAGCCTCAGCTTTCTATCTCGGTGAAGACTAGTCGTCTGCCGGGTAGTTGGACTGAGAGGGCTTGGTCAGCTTAAGAGATTCCAAGCTACTGTCGGATCTTCTGCAGTTTAATCAACAGTAAATCAACCCGGGGTAATTACAATTGAGACCTAACTAAGGAGCTAGGGGGACTCATTCCCGAGTGACTCTTCCTTTGCTTTAGAAAACCGAATAATTTCCTGCTTTCTTACTGCTTTTACTTAAATCAACAATCACTTGACTTAGTTGGCTAGATAATAGATATTCACGGAGTAGGCAGTAGATCTAGACCCCAGGTTGACATTAGAGCTTTCCTGTTACTGCATTTCCATATTGCGATTACACTTGGTCACAGTTTGGTGTTGTGTTCCAACGTGTCAAGAACTAGGGGTGCAAACATGTGCAAATACATCGTTATCATCTGCTGGCAACTAGTCGGTGAACCACCGGGAGAGGTGGCCCCTGATCTGCAGCGGGTCATCCATCAGTTCTCAGACATCTTCCGGGAGCCGACGACCATCCCTCCTCATCGGCAGGTTGATCATGGCATACAGCTGAAGGAGGGAGTGGAGGCAGTAAATGTGCGGCCGTATCGCTACGGTCATTCGCAGAAGGAGGAGATAGAGCGCCAGGTGTCGGAGTGTCTCGCTACTAGGCTTATTCGCCCCAGCACTAATCCATTCTCTTCGCCTGTGCTCTTGGTAAAGAAGAAGGATGGGACCTGGCGGTTCTGCACAGACTACCGAGCTCTTAACACCGCCACGGTGAAGGACAGGTTCCCGATACCGACGGTGGACGATATGCCGGATGAGCTCCATTGCTCGGTTTACTTCACGAAGTTGGATTTGAGGGACGGGTATCATCAGATCCGGATGAAGGAGGAGGATGCGCACAAGACCTCCTTCAGCACTCATAATGGCCATTATGAGTACCTGGTCATGCCCTTCGGCTTGTGCAATGCCCCTTCGACATTTCAGGCCGCCATGAATGATATTTTCAGACCCCTACTATGACGGTATGTGTTGGTGTTTTTTGATGATATCCTCATATATAGCCTGTTGTGGAAAGCCCATTTGCAGCATTTGCAGACAGTGGTCGAGATCTTGAGGCATCACCAGTACTTTCTCAAGGCCTCAAAGTGTGCTTTTGGGGTGCAGAAGGTGGACTACCTGGGGCACATAGTCACTCCACAGCAATGCAGTCAAAAGAGCGATTTTACCTAGAAGCGGTGAATGGGTAAAATCGTAAAGCATATAATCGAAGCGTAAAAGCGTAAGTTTTTGAAACATCCCGTAAAATAACTAAAAATATATAAAGTACCATACATACTATATAAAATATGAGTGTTATAAATTTTAGATAAGTGAATAGCTACCAGTGATTCATGTTTACAATGCATTCTCACACATAACTACCTACTATCCTAGCCATTAAAATCAATTACCCTTGCATCCGGTTACCACGTCAATTTCTAGTTCCCAAATCAACTCAACCATGGAAGGAAATTGAAATAATTAAACACCACTATGGAACCAGAAACCACAAGATGCAATCGAAAAAGGCTAAAGGTAAAGAATTAGCCTTCTAATTATTGATTCATCCCACAAACCCATGCATCTAAATTTCCTTTAGAGTTTGAATCATCCTCCGTACAAGAAGAAATCGAACAAGGCTAAAATTAAAGAAGCAAGCAGCAGTATACAATTAAGCACCCACTTCTCGGATATCGCCTTCCTAGGTTGCGGTGGAGACCGGAGACAGAAAAGCCTTGTCTAGTGAGTTCCAGCAGCAAAGATGGAAGCCTTGTCCTGTGAGTTCCACCAATAGCTTGTGGGGTCGCAGACGTGCAGCTGATCGGAGAGAGGGAGCCTGGTAGGCCGGTCGCAGGCGTGCCTTGTCTAGTGAGTTACGCCGGCGGCCTGTGGGGTCGGAGGTGTGCAGCCGATCGGAAGAAGCCTGGTCGGCTAGTCGCAAGTGTGCCATCCACTGAGTCCCGCGGAAGAATGTGGAAGGAAGGTAAGGTAGAGGGTAATTGCAGGCGTGAGCGCCTACTGAGCTTGGGAATCCTATTTAGGGTTTCTTTCCCCTCAATTGAAGATCTTTCAACAGGAATAGAGGCGAATGAGCGATACCCCTATTTTTTTTTCACGAGGCATTATAAACGAGGTCGTTTCCTTATTAAACAGATGTTTCTCCGCCTTGCATGGAATCGTATAAAAGCGGCCAAGAAACGCGTTTTCACCTTGTTTTTACGTTTTTACCGATTTTACAATCGTTTTTTTACGTTTTTATGGACACTACGAATGTAGATAGAAACTGAAGCGTTCTTGTGGTTTAGATAGGTAAAAGCGTACGATTTTACGTTTTAAAGCGCGATTTTGGCTGCATTGCTCCACAGGGTGTTCAGGTGGATTAGTCCAAGATACAGGCGATGGTGGAGTGGCCGGTACCGACTAATGTCCCCGAGCTGCGAGGGTTTCTGGGTCTGACAGGGTATTATCGGAAGTTTGTGCAGGGATACAGTCTGATCGCCAGACCTCTGGCAAACCTGTTGAAGAAAGGGGGTTTCAAGTGGTCTCCCGAGGCCGATGCAGCTTTTCAGAGGCTGAAACAAGCGATGTCGACTACACTGAATTTGGCCATGCCTGATTTCTCCAGACCGTTCGGGATCGAGGCGGACGCATCGGGCAGGGGCATTGGCGCCATTTTATCACGGGACCGTCATCTGATTGCCTACATGAGTAAGACCTTGGCACCATCAAAGGAGGCTTGGTCTACCTATCAGAAGGAGATGCATGCCATCATCACCGCAGTTCAGATGTGGAGGTCGTACTTGTTGGGGCATAAATTCCACATTTACACCGATCATCAAAGCCTTCGGAATCTCTTGGAGCAGCGGGTATCAACACCGGATCAACACAAGTGGATTTCAAAGTTACTGGGCTATGACTACGAGATCCACTACAGACCAGGGCCGACTAACGTGGTCACAGATGGCTTGTCTCGGAAGCAAGGGGGAGAGGTGCTGGCGGCGGTGACCGGGCCAGTACCACAGTTTTGGGACGCACTGCGCGATCTCAATGAGTCCGATCCATATCTGATTAGTTGTTGGGAAATCGCGGTTGGTGAGGCCCCGGGCAACTATTCCTTCCGACAGGGCTTGATATTCTTCAGAGAGCGCCTGGTATTTCTTTATTTTGGATGAGTTTTTTGGATTTGTTTTCTGTGGCATGGGATGCTAGTTGTTTTTTAGATTTGGGATATCATTATAAACTTGCCTGGATAGTTTTCTGTTGTATTTTGATGTCAATTCATTGATATTACTTTAGATTAGTTGTGATATTAGTTGTATACTTTACTGGATATTGTTTTGATGTATTTGGATATCACCTCATTGATATTAGTTGTCATCTTTAAGGATATGAGTTGTATGATAGACTGAGTTTTTGTTTGACGAATGTGGATATGACTTCATTGATATGACTTCTGAATGTTATGGATATAGTTCATGTGAAGTCCAGATATTAGTTAGCTTATGTTATGATATTTTTCTGTGCAAGGAAATCAAAATGGCAAGAACTAAAGGAACTGCAAAGTGGTAGCGAGTAGAAGGGGAATCCTCCAGACCTAATCGTGGCAAACAACCACAGGAAAATGAGTCAGAGGAATACGAGGACCAAGAAATTGAATAACATTTGTTTTAATAATGGATAGTTGCTCTTTATGTTCTGGATTGTAGTTCTTTTGATGATGGATATTGTAATGAAAGCACAGGTTAAATAGATAGTAGTCAGGGTTGTCTGGATAATAGTAGCTTCATACACAGATATTACTCTAGGATTTCTGAATAATAGTTGTTGAATGACTAGATACTAGTTTGGTATATAGGGATAATAGTTGCTATATGATTAGATACTATTTTGGACAGCCTGGCAACATTTGAACTATTCCTGTTTTATTTTTATGTGGTTGTACTTTTTCAGATTTTAGATTATGGGATTGCCAAGTTGGAATGACATTAATACTAGTTGTATCACAGTTTATCGAAAAACGACTTTGTTTTATATGGATTTGTTTAAACTCAATATCAACACAAACAAACATAGATAAACATCCACACAAAATAAATATCCAAACCACTCACACTAATATCGGTTCACCATAACAAATATACACACCACCCAGACTAATATCTCACCATCTAATACCAAAATCCAGTCATCCCATAATTAATATCCTCACCATCATAGACTAATACCCAATACACACAAACTAATATCTGACCATCGTGAATTAATACTCACTACACAGAAAAATATCTACACATCGCAAACTAATATCCTCCCATTCACATAATATCGAATCATCCTACATTGTGTTCATATCCATTTCCCCAACATATCTTCTAAACCCTAAACAAAAACAGCCCTAAAAAATATCCACGTCATCCAAACTAATATCCCACCGTCTCAAACCAATATCAAGTCATTAATAATGTAATATCTCATCAGTCAAATATCCACAAATACATAAATTGATATATGACCGTCGCAGACTAATATCCAAATACACAGACAAAATATCGAACCACCATACATTGTGTTCTAAACCACACAAAACAAATATCCAAACCACCAAGACTAATATTCGTTCACCATAGCAAATATCCACACCATCCAGACTAATATCCCACCATCTAAGACAAATATCCAGTCAGTCCATAATTAATATCCTCACCATCAGAGACAAATACCCACCACACACAGATTAATATCTGACCATCGCAGACTAATACCCACTACACAGAAAAATATACACACATCGCAAACTAATATCCTCACACCACAAAATAATATCCTAACGCCACAGACAAATATCAAATCACCCTAGATTGTGTTCATATTCATTCCACAATATCATCTTCTAAATCCTAAACCAAAACCCAAACCCTAACTTGAAGCCCTCACCTTACACCCTAAAGCCATACCCTAACCCAAAACCCGAACCCAAAACCTAAAAATTTAAACCCAACACTCTAAATTGGTGTAATCATTTTCTGATGATATAAATTCAGTAGATAAAGATCCATAGAAAACAAATATCCAAAACACATAAACTATTATCCGACCTTCACAAACTAATATCCGTTCATTTAAAGATTCACGAGACGAGCAAAGAAGATACATAAAAAATTATCAACACCATCCAGACTAATATCCCACCGGCTGAAATCAATATCTGTTCATTTAAAAATTAATATCTAACCATCACAGTAAAATATCCACAACGAATAGACTAATATCTGACCGTCGTAGACTAATATCCGTCTACATAGACAAAATATCGAACCACAATACATTGTGTTTTAAACCATAAACCTAAACTATAAACTCTAAACCCAAATCCTAAACCCTAAACCAAAACTCGAAACCGAACCCTAAACTCTAAATCATAATACTGAACCCTAAACGCTAAAGAATAGTGAAAGAAGCAATGATTGGTAATCTTGTATGGAAAAGCAACAACCCTAGTCATACACTAAAGAATATACGTCCTGATGCAAAAATATATCCAAACCACCTAGAAGAATATCCAAAATCCATGTAACAATATCATTTCAATACCAATATAATATCCTATCATGTAAAAACAAATACCCACCAACCAGTTTAATATCTAACCAAAAAAACTAACCATAAACTCTAAACCCTAAATCGTAATCACTCACTCTCCTACTATTATTGTTTCATGAGACAAATTTATGGGCCTTCGGCGGGTAGCCCTAACTAAGGTTGCAACCCTTATGTGTTAGGACTTGATAGTGTGACTAGTTTTGATGGAGAACACAATATTCATTACTTCACAAACTAATATCCATCGCATATAGTATCAGTTCATGCAAAAATATATATTTATACCTCCCAGACTAATATCCGACAAAATAAACTAATTTCTTAGGCCCATGGATAAATATCCATAAAAAATAGAAAGAGAGAGGTTGAAAGAGGAAAAAAGTGATCAAAAAAAAAAAATTCCCAATCACTCTTTTTTTTCCTTTCTACTTTTTCGTCACTTCTCTCTTCCTTCCAATTACTTTTCCCTTTTTTCTTTTCATTTTTTCATCGCCTCTCTCCTCTCTCCAATTATTTCTCACTTTTCTTTCTACTTTTTGGTCACTTCTCCGCCCAAACTTTCCCCACCCACCAAGCCAGCCCGTCGGCTCCAATTGTTGGCTCGGCTTGGGCAAAAAATTCCACCAAGGCTAATTTAAGTGATCCCATCTTCCTCCTCCTTAGGATCTCCACTAGGCCTTCGTGGGTGAATCTGGGCCCTATAAGTATCTACTTACAAACCCACCTGCAAGTAGTTTAACTTTTTCGCATCTTTCCATTTCATCAGCTCTCAGAACCTATCGACCTTGTCAGCCTTGATGATCATATTGGCCTTGGCGATTACATTCTACCCTACTTTCTTGAAAGCTTGGTCACAACTCGCAATTGTGGTTCTTTAGGTATCTGTGAGTCTCGCAGAGAGAGCTGGCGCACTTACACATAGAAGCCCGTCAACCAGAAATTCTTCTTGTAGGTCAAGCACATGTTTGCTGCCTTGACCACCTCTACCGCCACCGCAACGGCACAACCGCTTTTGCCGATGACGAAGACTCGCCGCCGCTGCTGATTTCTCCCGAGCACTCACCTGCTCGACCACCGTCGCCGCAGATTTGATCTTGGCAGAAATTGGTTCAGCTTCCGACATGGGTTTCATTGATGTGAAGCTGAGGGTCTTCCCATCGCGGCTTTGGCAAATGCCGAATGTTCCTCAAGGGCTCGTATATTCCCGTAGCACTTGGAGCAGAAGTTCATACGCCGAGCCGATAAAACCGCACCCATTGACGCATGGCTTCGGCTTCGTTGTTGGGAAGTTCGTTCGGTCGTTCTGCTCTGAACCCATTTTCTTTAGGGAGTTTCAATTAACCCACAAAGGGGTTCGAAGAAAAGCAAAAGGTTGAATAAGGTTAGGTATTGGGAAAGGAGAATGACGGAGAGGTGGGTGGCTCCATGGATGTGGTGCTGAAAAAGGGGGTTGCAGAAGCACGTCCGGATGGCGAGATTTAGAGTGGGGAGTGGGGGGGGGGGAGATTTAAGGAATGAATGACGATGGCACTGTTTGAGATGTGCAGGGGAAGGACAGTACGAATCATGGGTGGTGGCGTGTGGCAAAGGTTTTCCCACTGATACCGTGTTGCAGAAACGGCGCGAAAGACTGGTAAGATGAGGGGACTGTTTGGCGTACGGAAAGCTGCAGCGGAGGTGTACGTCCGGGAGGGGAGGCATGAGCCCTCGCCGGAACTATGGAAAAAGAGCTTCGAACTGACATAAAGGTTTTCCCGAAAGACCTTTGAAGAAAGGCACAACACGACAAAGAATGATACAGTAGCTAACGATTTTGCCAATAAAGCGTACCCACTCTTTATATTTTAAAGAATAAAGAATTAGACCAGGGAACACTATCGGAATGACGTTCATAGGGTTGTTCAGACATATCATAGGCTATGCCAAAAGGGGTGTGGATGGGTTCAACTTCAACGGCAAGCGAGGGGAGATGCACGACCTCAAGTCAACATAAGGGAACTTGTTCCTTTTGGCATTACCATCCATAATGATATGATAAATCCGCACAAGTTGGAATCACAAAGATCTTGTTGTTCTGGTAAGGAATGAGGACCAGAGCTGGCTTAATTCGCTGTGAAATCGCAGCAGGGTAGCCGCCGATTGTTGAGATTGTGATGAGGATGAGGAGCGCCGCTGAGATGATAGACGAACAAGTCTCTGGCCTTAGGGAATTCTGCTAACGGCCAAAAGCGTAGAGCTTTGATTCTACCATGCCCACGAAGCATGCCAAAGGGGCGGCGACGCTTAGCAATTGACCAGTTTCGCATGCGAGAAGAGATATTGTCATCTGTTCGTGTTGGGCGCATCGGGTGAGAATAGCGGGTAAATATATTGGATTAAAAAATCACACGCTTGTAAAAGGATCCCAGATAAGTTGGACCTGGCGGCAAGCCTCCAGAATTACGATAACCAACTTCCTTAGACCAATTTACTTCGGTAATTTAATAACGCAATATACTACGGCTATTCTCAAAATGACAACAAGCATACACAATAATAAATGGCACAGAGGATTTACGTGGTATACCCTGATTTAGGGCCAGTCCACGGAACAACAGCTCCAGAGTATTTCTTCAATATTGCAACAGTAGGTTACAGAGAATTTCAAGATACAAGGAAATAGAACACTTGGTGTTTCCTGGAACAACCTCACTATTTCACTCACAAGAATTCTCCTATCTACCCGTGGTAGTGAAACGTTTCACTACCAAAACCCACAAAAGAAATACGAACATAAGCAGAGGAAAGGAAATGGAGAAGCATGGAATGGTGAGGGATGATATTTTGAGGCTACTGCCTCTGCCTTTTACAGGCTAGCAAGGAAGAGGGGATTAATGCTAGTGGTTGGATTGCCAACCGTCATCTCCTCCCTCAATTTAAGTTTTGTTTTTTTTTTCTTATCAATTACCACTGCCAACCTTGTTGGCCTCTTCTCTACCACATGAGAAGGGCACAACAATTCTCCCCCGCCCGACTACATGGGCAAATTCATCATCCCTGCAGCTGATCGACAGAACTCAAACTTTTCTCTTGGAAGAGTCTTGGTACACATGTCAGATCCATTTTCGTCAGTATGGATCTTTTCCAGTTGTAGCTGTTTCATTTCAAGCACATCTCGGATCCAGTGATATCGGACATCAATATGTTTTGATCGAGCATGAAATGAAGCATTCTTCGCAAGATGAATAGCACTTTGACTGTCACAGAACAACTGCGGTCGTTCCTATAGGAACCCAAGTTCATTTAGGAACTTCTTCATCCATATCTTCTCCTTGCATGCTTCCGTTACTGCTATATACTCAGCTTCTGTTGTGGAAAGAGTTACACACTTTTGTAGCCTTGACTGCCACGATATTTCTCCCCCTGATAAGGTAATCAGGTACCCAGAAGTGGACCTCCTCGAATCAACATCACCTGCCATGTCAGCATCTGTATAGCCAACAAGGACATGTTCACCATCTCCAAAACATAGACTCATTTTGGAGCTACCTCGAAGGTATCTGAGGATCCACTTCACAGCTTCCCAATATTCCTTTCTTGGTTTGGAAAGAAACCGACTGACAACTCCAACTGCATGAGCAATATCTGGCCTTGTACACACCATGACGTACATCAAACTTCCCACTGCTGAAGCATATGGAATTTTATCCATCTCCGCCTTTTCCTTCTCAGTAGACGGGCTCTGTTTGGATGTCAATGTAAAGTGGTTAGCAAGAGGACAGCTAACCGCCTTAGCATTATCCATGTTGAAACGTTGGAGTACTTTCTCAATGTACTTCTCTTGTGACAACCATATCTTCTTGGCACCTCGATCTCGAACGATCCTCACGCCAAGAATTTGCTTTGCTGGTCCAAAGTCTTTCATGGCAAAAGACTTGCTCAACTCCTTCAAGTTGTTGATCTTAGAAACGTTTTGCCCAGCAATAAGCATATCATCCACATAGAGCAACAGTATGATGAAATCTCCATCTGAGAATTTCTTCACAAATACGCAGTGGTCTGAAGTAGTCTTCATGTAGCCTTGCTCCCCCATAATAGACTCAAACTTCTTATACCACTGCCTTGGTGCCTGCTTCAAGCCATACAAGCTCTTACAGAGCCTGCACACATCGTCCTCCTTTTTCTCCTTCTTGAAGCCTTCTGGTTGCTCCATGTAAATCTCTTCCTCCAAATCACCATGAAGGAAGGCAGTTTTCACATCCATTTGTTCAACCTCAAGGTTAAGACTTGCTGCTAGTCCCAACACAGTACGAATGGATGTCATCTTCACCACAGGTGAAAATATCTCGTCAAAGTCAATGCCTTTCCTTTTACTGAAGTCTTTCATGACTAGTCTGGCTTTGAAGCGTGGCTGACGGTTGTGTTCATCATGCTTGATTTTGAACACCCACTTGTTCTTCAAAGCTGTCTTGCCTTTGGGAAGTTTCACCAGCTCAAATGTCTTGTTCTCATACAAAGGAATCCATTTCGTCTTGCATGGCTTCTATCCACCTTTGCTTGTGTTCATCATTCATAGCTTCTGTGAAGCGTTCTGGTTCTCCCCCGTCAGTAAGTGACACGTATTCAGTCTCAGGATATCTGGTAGAGCGTTGTGTGACCCTACCGAATCTCGTCGTTCGAACAGGAGAACCCTCAATAGCTGGTGGTTGACCATCGTCATCAGCATCTTCTGGTTGAACCTCCACAGGAGCATCTTGTTCAACTATCTCAGGCTGATCATGTTGTACTTCTTCTCCAACTTCTGTAGGCGCCGGCGTTGGAGGTACTAGCCCAAGATTTGGCTGGCTAGCATCATTACTAGGAACTTTTTTCCTAGCAACAACATCTTCGATGGTCTCATTCTCGATGAACACAGCATCACGACTTCTAACAAGCTTCTTCTGGATTGGATCATAAAATCTATAGCCAAACTCATCTTGACCATAGCCAATGAATACACACGGTCGCGTCTTGGAATCCAACTTTGACCTTTCATCCTTTGGAATATGGACAAAGGCCTTGCAGCCAAACACCCGCAAATGTTTGTAGGAAACATCTTTTCCTGCCCACACCTTCTCTGGGGCGTCATACTTCAATGGTACACTGGGTGATCGGTTCCACACATAAACTGCTGCAAGCAGTGCCTCCCCCCAGAAAGAATATGGTAGCTTTGAGTGTGATAACAAGCACCTGACTCTCTCTAGCAAGGTCATGTTCATCCTCTCAGCTAGCCCGTTCAATTGCGGCATCTTTGGTGGTGTGAATTGCTGCCGAATTCCATGTTCCTTGCAGAAAGTAGTAAACGGACCTTTGTACCCTCCACCATTGTCGGTCCGGATACACTTCAGCTTCTTGCTAGTTTCCCTCTCCACCAATGATAGGAATTGCTTGAAAACGTCTAGGGCCTGATCTTTGGTCTTCAGGGTATACACCCAAGTCTTCCGTGAATGGTCATCAATGAATGTCACGAAATATCTGGCACCTCCAAGTGATTTGACGTTGACATCGGTTTCACAGAGATCTGAGTGAACTAGATCCAACACGTTCTTTGCTCTTGAAGGGATGGAACTTTTGAAAGCAACTTGGTTTTGCTTTCCCGCAAGGCAATCGACACACTTCTTTAGATGAATATGATCCAACCCAACTATGACCTTCTTCTGGGCCAACTTCGCCATGGACTTCTCACTCACGTGACCGAGCCGTTTGTGCCACAATTCAATTGTGTCACCATTCTCCGCTGAGTTGACAATCTCTGGGGAGATCTTGGCTTCCGTCACATACAACTTTGACAGCTTCTTGCCCTTGGCCAACACCAAGGAGCCTCTGGTGAGTTTCCACTGGCCATTGTGAAAGGTGTTGTAGTAACCTTCCTCATCCAACTTGTCTACAGAGATGAGATTCAGGCGCATTTCTGGAACATGCCTGACATCCTTCAGCAGTAGTTTCGTACCATTCATCGTCTCCAAGCATACTTCTCCTTTTCCAATAACTTTGGAAAGGTTGCCATTTCCCATTCTTACCACATCAAAGGCACCTGGTGTGTAAGATGAGAAAAATTCTCTCTTGGACGTCACGTGAATGGTAGCACCACTGTCACCACCCAGCTTGTCTCCTGGGTTGTCAGGTTGACAACATCTTCCTCGTAGACAATGTTGAACTCATCAACAGAGTTTGCACCATCATCATCACTGTTCTCATCTCGTTTGCCCTTTCTTCTCTCGTTTATAAACTTTGGGCAAAATCTTCTGATGTGGCCCTTCTCCTTGCAGTGATGACAGTGGATGTTGGCAAACTTGTTGGACTTCCCTCGACTCTTGCCTCTTTGCTTCGAGCCTCTCGCTTCACTTCTTCCTCTGCTTCTGGAATCCACCTCCAAAAGGTCTGACTGGGAAGATGATGAGGATGCACCTTGTGATCTTTTCCTCATCTCTTCATTTAGAACCCCACTTTTGACGATCTCCATATTGATAACTCCATCTTTCGCAGAGTTGGTAAGTGAAATTTTTAGCGTCTCCCAAGATTCTGGAAGGGAAGCCAGAACGAGGAGAGCGACCACCTCATCTTCAATCTTTATGCCCATACCGGACAACTGATCCACGATCCCTTGAATTTCGTTCAAGTGATTTGCCAAGGATTTGCCTTCCTTGTATTTCATCTGGACCAACTTGGTCAAATAAAATAATTTGTTGTTGCCGGTCTTTGATGCATAGAGTGCCTCCAGCTTGTTCCATAGAGTTCTGGCATGAGTTTCTCCGCTGATGTGGTTGTGTACATTATCGTCGACGAACTGTCGAATGTAGCCACATACTTCCTCATGCTTGAACTCCCATTCCTCTTCAGTTTTGCCATCAGGTTTAGTTGGGCTAAACACCGGCAAATGCAACTCCGTCACGAGTAGGAGATCCTTCATCTTGTTTCTCCATATGTGATAGTTTGAGCCATTCAGACTTATCATCTTGCTTGTTTTTGCCTCCATTAGACGTGGCTCTGATACCACTTGTTGGGCGCAGCAGGTGAGAATAGCGGGTAAATATATTGGATTAAAAAATCACACGCTTGTAAAAGGATCCCAGATAAGTTGGACCTGGCGGCAAGCCTCCAGAATTACGATAACCAACTTCCTTAGACCAATTTACTTCGGTAATTTAATAACGCAATATACTACGGCTATTCTCAAAATGACAGCAAGCATACACAATAATAAATGGCACAGAGGATTTGCGTGGTATACCCTGATTTAGGGCCAGTCCACGGAACAACAGCTCCAGAGTATTTCTTCACTATTGCAACAGTAGGTTACAGAGAATTTCAAGATACAAGGAAATAGAACACTCGGTATTTCCTGGAACAACCTCACTATTTCACTCACAAGAATTCTCCTATCTACCCGTGGTTAGGGATGGCAATGGGTAGGGTCGGGTGCGGGTTTACCCTATACCAACTCCTAACCCGCTGGGTAGAGCCTTCTAAAATACCCGACCAAATAACCACCGGGTATGAAAATGATATAACCATACCCTACCCACCGGGTAACCACGGGTATTCGGGTAACCATGGGTACGATCAGGGAAAAGACACAACCACATTGACAATATGAATCTAATTCACGGCCAGGGTTGCACGGCCGTGTGGATTTCCTGAGTTGCCCGTGTTTGCTCTCGGCGAAAGTCACACGGCCACAATTGCAACTTGCACGGCCGTGTGACACCCAGGACTGCCCGTGTGGCTCCCTTAGAACCTCGCCATGTCCGATCTTCGTCCAATCGACCCCAGACTCGCTCCCAAGCCTCCATTCACGTACTAGGACCTGAAATATCACAAACAAGCACAACCTAGCGTGAAATCGGCCTAAAACACGAGAATCAACACCTCAAACGGTGTAAGAACGGGGGTAAAAACATGTGTAATTAACGGTCTATCAAACTCCCCCACACTTAACCGTTTGCTTGTCCCCAAGCAAACCAAGTCAGACACAAGGTAAGCTCACAAATTTCAATCAACCAACACTGGGGACAAGTCATAAAGGCACAGAACACACGAATCGTACTGGTTTTCAAACATCAATACATGAACAACCTCAATAGCAACCTGGACAACCACCACAAAGGACGTTCGAGTGCAGCAAAATCGAGTAAAGGAAGAGTCTCCCTTCTGTTCACCAGCCAACCTAGGCTTGACTCAACCACTTACTCAAAACAGTCAACTCATGCATCCAACTCAAGACATCAGAACAGAGACCAAGCAATCTAGGTCCTCACCGGGGTACAAGAGTATATAAAATATGAAAATGAATCACTCACTCTCGACCAGTGGGGTCAGGACAATTTGATGCGAAAAATGCGCATGCTATTTATCTCAATCCCTAACATCTCTTCACCATGATGGCAGCCTCTAAATGCTAGAGTTCACATATGGGGTGTCACCACTAACTAATCAGGAGGTCTTAGACACAGGTTCAAATGACTGGCTAGGGTCTTGGACATGGGGAAAAGGCCTTTTAAGTGGTGGAAGTATTCATAGGACAAGGTTCCACATTTCCAAACCCACACAATCACAGTCAAACAAACCGGTATTTCCTTTCTGCTATTCTGCATTACTCAATATCTCAAGAGCACAAGAGCGAAGGAGGTATAAATGTCAGCATTTCCAAGCCAGACTGCTAAGAAACACTACTTACTGGGCATTATTCAGATTTTTTGGTAGGTGGCTCTCTTTTGCTTTCAATTTTTTTTCTTTGTTTTTCTTTCATTTTCTTCTCATTTCTTAAGAGAGCCACCACTTCTGCACATATTTCAAACACCTGCCCAACTTTTAAGCACTACCTCCAACACTCACATAAACTTTAGCAGAAACAGCAGAGAATATGTAAAAACCACTCTGTGGAACCTTCTAAAAGATGCAAAAGGGTGATTTTTTCGTTATAGACCAAAAAGAAAGGATAACACACGGCTCAAAGGGGCTGACTAGAGGATATGACACATCAGGACAGTCAATTTTGGTCGTGGGCTAATCCTACGCCCCCATCATCTTAGCTAGTGACAACGTGAATGCTACCCATCATGGAAGAGGGATCTATCGCACAAGAAAGAAACGAGCAGGCTCAAATCTCACATGGCTACCTATATGCTCTATCTCACATTCTGATACCCTGAACTAGATGCATAAACGACTGTCAAGAACAAGTAATCAATCCAAGTCACAGTTGGCAAGCAAACAGTTGAAAGAACTAAACCCCTACACAATTCTACTGCATGTCTCAGTCCTCATCATAGGTTGTCCTAGTCACAATCAAGCTGTCATGCATCAATCCGAAAACCATTCAATTCATCAATCAAAACACAGTGCCAATATGATCAAACAGCAGTACTTGGAGCCCTCAAATCGTAAGATTCGGACAGCGGACTATGCTCCAAGCATACAGATATATATTCCAACCGATACAAAGTACCCCCCCCCCCCACACTTAAGCACGACATTGCCCTCAATGGAGTAGAGGGAGAGATAAGGGGAACGATGTTACCGGATTGAAACACTGCTGGGGGACTGGAAGTGGACCAGTCAGCGAGAAACAGACGGGAAGATGGACAGTTCTGCACGAATCGAACACCAAGAACACACTAGCACAATGTGCGCTAGGGATAAGTGTTAGCCCAGACGGCTACAACATAAACAAACCACAAAAGACAAACAAAAACAAAAACAAACGACACTAAGTTCAAGCTCCTCACACATGGAGCAAACACCCAAAAGTCTAAAACGAAAAGCAAAACACACTGAGATGGGCAACGAGTACAGCCTACTCGTCGCCAAGATCATCCAAGTCGATGTCGGCCATGAAGGCATCATCATCAGCAGCTCCATCAGCACCATCATCACCGTCAGCTGGGGCATGTGGAAGTGGAGAGTCCTCCCAGGAAGTCCTCCAGAAGGGCTGCTCGCCCGGGAGCAGCTGGAGCAGGTGCTGCTGGACCTCCTGCATGCGCCGTGAACGGCGCTTCTCCCGCTCGATGTGGGCGAGAGTCACTCCCTGCTGGGTCTGGAGTATGTCCAGGCGCTCATCATAAGCAGCCATCCTGTTCCGGTACTCGGCCTGGTGTTCCGCGTACTGCTGATGGAACTGCATCTGCTGGTCGAGGATCTGCTGGTTCTGGATCCGCAGCTGCTCGAACTGGTAGGAGAAGTAATCCTGGCCCGGGAAGGCGGAGCTGCCACCGCCGTACTCGAAGGTGGTGGGGCGGGGGGCAGCAGCAGCATCTACCTCCTCGGGCTCCACATCATCAGCAGCCTCCTCCTCCTGGCCCTCAGGCTGGGTCTCCGCGGGGATCTGAGGTTCTGGAAACCCCTCGACCCATAGAATGCCGCGGTTCTCTCGCAGCAGGTGCATGTGACTGATCGTCTTCCTGCCAAAGACGAGGGTGTCCCCCTGATGTGTGCACCCCTGCAGCGAAAGCCCGAAGTAGGTGGCCAGGCGGGTGATGAGAGGGGCGCAGTGGAGGCTCTTCAGTTCCAAAGCATTCTTCTCAAAGGTCCTGGCCACCACCGATCCCAAGTGGAGAGGATGGTCGTACTGGCAGATCGAAGCGATTAAGTACATGGCCCTCTTGGTGATGGCGCTGGCACTATCTGACGTTGGGGTGTAAGACTTCGCCAGCAGGTGGTGGAGAAGGCGGTTGTCGAGCAGCAGGGTAGTGGCCTTCGTCCTCCCAGCCGAGAAGGGTTTTCTCTGGCCTGGCTTAGCCAGGCGGGTGTACAGCCTCATGAAGTCCACCTCCGGCGGGTCGTTGACCTCGGTAATGTAGTCCACACCGTCATCCAGGTTGAGGTCGAGAGCCTCGGCCAGCTCATGGTAGCTCATCGACCGGGGGGCACCGCCTAGCCTGAATTTGACGGCTGTCCCGTCCTTCTAATCGGTCGTGGATGTGTGCCTGAAGGTCGTGTAGAACTCCAGCACGGGCTCGTAGTAGACCTTCTCGCAGATGGAGAGCAGACGGCGCCATGTGGGGTTGGCGACGGCGGCGGAGAGTTTCTCGTAGCAGTTCAATCTCTGAAACTCCCATTTGGACCAGCAATGGTGCTGCCCAAACGGGCATGCCAGGACCTCCTTGAAGCGATCCTCATCGGGGCCCCTCCTCAGATCCCGGATGAACGAGTGCTTGAGGTCAGGTTTCGACATTGTCCTGCAAAAGAAAAACCCAAAGTGGAACCAAAAGAGCCAAAGAAAAGGTCAATCACACCCCCACACTTAAGAACATAAAACAGCCTAACCATGGTTGCATCCATAGTTCGGGGGTCAAAAACTCGATAAATCAAGCATAATCCGAGTGGGGGTGCACATTCACGAGAAAATAGGCAACTTAAGGTTCACATCCATAGCAAATACACCCTCAAACTACATCATTAAGGGCCCCAACCGGTGGCCACAACATGGCATGAAAAACAGGCATTTCATCGAACACCTTGTGTGCACTATTAAGTTAAGCATGAAATTGGCAAAATTCTTGCACACAAGGGCTCAAACAATCAAGGGGGACATTGCCCTACACAATTCAAACACACTCCATGCATTCCCCTCAATCAATTGCACAAAAATCACAAGATTCAATAAGGTTCTCTAAACATACACCCTACACAACCAATTCTCCACAATTAACATAGTTAAGGGCAAAATCAAACCTGGAGACTCAAGTAGAGGTGTAGGTGATGATGAGGGGAAGGCGATGGAAGCGACGAAACGCCGAAAAAGTGGCCGGAAGTGCTCGTCGGAGCCTCGCTGGAGTCTCACCGGAAATCTCCTCCGGCGACAAAAACGTCGGCCAAATCTCCTCAGAATGGAGGGATAGGCCGCGGTTGATGTGGGAAGGATGGGTTTATTGTTGGTTTGGTGAAAAAATGGCCGGAAAAATCAAAATAGGGTGGTTTGTCGCGGTTTTCCGGCCAGATTCAGAGGATTCCGGCGAGGGATGGGAAAATTTCTGACCACTCGGCCGTGCTGGCCGAATATATAGGTCGTGCTTGGGCGCACGGGCAGGCTCGCACGGCCGTGCGAGGTCCACTTTTGCCCGTGTTGGCCGACACGGCCAGGCCGAGGAATTCCACACGGCCGTGCGAATTGCACATGTGGCCGTGTGGAATTTGCCGAGAGCTCGCACGGCCAGAGGATAAAATCCACACGGCCGTGCGAGGTTTGGTGTTGCCCGTGTCGGCCACACGGGCAGGCCAGGCCAAGCCACACGGCCGTGCAAATTTGCACTTTTGGCCGTGCGTAAATTGCCGAGAGCTTGCACGGCCAGGGGATAAAATCCACACGGCCGTGCAAGTTTATGGCCTGGCCGTGCGAGGTGCTGGAGCCCCGAATTCAACCTGTTTTCACTCAAACACGATATTTGACTCTGGATCAACATCTCGAGACTAAAAAAACACAGAAACAAAAGGTAAAATGTAAGAAAATGCAAACCTCGGTGGGGTTGCCTCCCCACAAGCGCTTCTTTACCGTCTTTTAGCTGGACGCTAGTATGGATGCTCAGAGAAGTGTAGGATCAGGTGCCTTCAAGAGCGGATCCACATCGCTCTTGAGGTACAGCTTCAAATGGTGGCCATGTACGCGACGAATGTGGCCACCAGCATTCGCCAACTAGATTTGGCCATCCGGCAAGATGCAAGCGAGTGAATACTCGGATGGCCAAGGCGGGGGCGGGACCAGCTCGTAGTGGTCTTCGGTTTTCTTTCGAGCAGGCTTAGCTGCCTGCAGTTTCGCCCGCCACTCCTCCTTGATCTGCATTTTTGGTGATGGAGTGGTCAGGAGTGGCGGCGAAGGTGTGGGAGGCGGGTCCTGCAAAATAGGCAACACAGAAGGATACACGACAGACTCGTGCTCCTGGTGAGATACAGCATGCAGAGGTGACGAAGCAGGTAGAGTATTAGCAATTGAAAATGTTATTCGCTCCTCGCCATCCCTCAAAACTAAGGTCCCATCATGCACATCTATGAGAGCCTTGGCGGTGGCCAGGAAAGGCCTTCCCAGTATAAGGGGCACTTCTGTGTCCTCATTGATGTCCAGGACAACAAAATCCACAGGATAATTGAATTTGCCAACCTTAACCAGAAGGTCTTCCACTATGCCCCTAGGATGCACTACAGATCGGTCAGCTAATTGAAGGGTCATCCTGGTAGCACGGGGTTCACCTAGGCCTAGTTTCTTGAACAATTTATACGGCACAACATTGATACTAGCACCTAAATCCGCCAAGGACCTCTCTACATGCAATTTATCAATAGAGCACGGGATAGTAAAACTACCTGGGTCCTTCTGCTTCTGCGGAAGCTTGTTCTGCAGAATAGCCGAGCACTCCTCACTGAGCTCCACAGTGGCCAGCTCACTCAGCTTCTGCTTCTTCGAGATAAGCTCTTTCAGAAACTTTGTATACTTAGGCATTTGAGATAGTGCCTCCAGGAAGGGCACTTGGACATTCAGCTTCTTAAGCATGGCCATGAAGTTTTCGAACTCTGCCTCCAGCCTGTCTTTGTGCAACCGAGTAGGGAAGGGGAGTTTTGGGATATACTCCTTCACTACCGGTTGCGGCTTAGGTGCAGGCACCTCAACCTCCTTTTCTGCCTCTTCTTCAACCGCTGGAGACGCTAAGGCAGGGCTCTCTCTCTCTTGTTCCCGAGCAGGGGGACCAACAGTCATCTTGCCACTCCTGGTCATGATGGCATTGCAGTGCTCATTCGGGGTCTACGGATGAGGGATGGTCTGCCCGGGTAGAGTACCAATAGCCCTTTGAGCCACTGCCTGAGCCACGCTCCCCAGCTGGGTCTGGATATCCTGCAAGACAGCCTGTGTGTTCCTCTGGCCAGCTTCAAGAGCCAGGAATTTACCCGAGGCCTTTTCTATGAACTGCTCAATAGTGTTGAATTTCTGAGCACTAGAACTGGCGAGAGAACCCACCAAGTCCCGCAATTCAGCCATCTGATCATTCTGCACTGGGGCAGCAGGGGCTACACCTGGCTGCTGGAAAGGTCGCGGCTGTGATTGAATAGCAGGCCCCTGCATGGGCTGATAGAGAGACTGTTGCTGCTGCTGGAATTGCCCCTGTCTGGGCTGATATGGCGGCCTCTGGAAGCCCGGTGGTCCCTGGGGGACTGGTGGTCTGGAATTTGCCCCACCCCAGGAGAAGTTAGGATGCTGGCGCCACCCCTCATTGTAAGTGTTACTGTAGGGGTCATTGCACCTGACGTTATTGATGAAGTTCACCTGCTCCTGGGGTGTGGTTGATTCCTTCATCGCCTGGCAGTCTTCCACCGTGTGATGGGTGCTCTCGCACCAGTGGCAGAGCATCGCCTGCGGCTGCCCTGTACCTGCAATCAAACCAGAGCGATCGATAGCTGAAACCAGTTTCGATACCACCTGCACCAAATCAGATGACTGGGTGCCCACAGCATGCACACCCCGTCCTGGTGCTCGTCTCGATCTCCTGGTAGTTCCCCAATCGTACCCGTTCTCCGCCATCTCCTCAAAGAGTTGATTCAGCTGTGGCGGGGTTTTGGTCAGCATGTTCCCGCCACAAACCGAATCAATCAGCTGCTTGTCCTCCCGGAAGAGGGCGTGATAGAAGGTGCCCACCTTGAAAGCATCATTGAAACCATGATTGGGACACCTGAGAAAGAGACTGTTGTACCTCTCCCATGCATCCCTGATGGTCTCATCCTCATCCTGAGCAAAATGGGTAATTTGCTTCTGCAGGTCAGCTGTCTTGGATGGAGGATGGTAGCGGGCGAGGAACTTGTCCGCCAGGTTGGCGAACGTGGTGATAGATCTTGATTTCATCCTCATCCGGAGGTCGAGTGTCTAACCACTCCTTGGCTTGCCCCTCCAGAGTGAATGGGAAGTACCTCAGCTGGATGGCATCTGCTGGTACCCCATTGATCTTGATTTCATCGATGAGCTCGTGGAATCGCCTGAGATGTGATCGGGGGCACTCCCCCTCCTTACCATGGAAGACCACTGAACCGCGCAGCATGGTGATCACTGAGGTGCTCACCTCAAAGTTGTTGGCTGGGACATGAGGATGTTGAATGGGTGACCTCATGTCCGCAATCTAGCGGTCCAGTAGGATCCCATGGTCTGCTCATCTGGGTTGATCACATCATGGTGTTGTGGATCAGCCATCTCTCCTTCTTCTTCTTCTTCTTCTTCTTCTTCTTCGATCTGCAGCCGTGATAGCGCCTCCTCCGCAGCCAGTCGCGCCTTTAGAGCCCGCTTGAAGTTTCTGTAGGTTCGTTCAAGCTCCTGGTCTAAGGGTAGTAGATCTCCCGACTGGCTACGGGTCATGCACTACCTGCACACAATCAGCAGAAGCAACCCGTGAAGGCACACAGGTGGAAGAGAAAAATGCAATAAAGAAAAAACTAGAGTAACAAATTCTCACGTTTCCCCAATAACCTAGAGGGTTCCTGTAACACCCTAACCCGGCCGGGTACTACTTTTACTAAAATGCCCTTGATAAATAAAATACTCGAATATTAAATTGCAGTGGGAAAAATTTTCATAAATAAAATTATGGAAACACACACTTGTAATTCAAAGCAACGCCCTAACACATGGGCAAACTCAATACTTGAAATCTCAAAATGATCTCCAGTCTATACTCATAATCATAAATGTAAATATCTAATAATCTCTAAAGTTGTTGTTGCTGAAAAACCTTGACTAAGCATCCTCCGTGACGCTTATACTGCCATCCTCTAGCTGGCTGCCCTCGAACTCGTTGCTCATTAACTGCTCCTCTAGCTCCTTCTCTATGACCTGGTGAGTGGGTTGGGGTCAGTCTACGCCATTACTTAAACTCGAAGCACTTACGGGTGTTCCCTTAAGTGTTCACCTCAAAACTTGTGGAAGTTATATATACTTCCACCCTTTAATACTTTAACCCTTTAAAAAGAAATGTGGGAGTTGTTATTACTCGCCACCCTCAAAATCTTAAACCTTTGACTGACACTGGGATCCCCTCACTAACTAGTCCAGCCGCCCAGCTCATACGTATGAGGGCCAACATAGGCCTTTCCTTAAACCTTTTTATGGGAGTAATCGATTCAACCCCATAAACCTTAAGAGTATATCATACTCTTCCTTTAAACTTCATGTGATGTCTAAGTGATTCATCCACATGTTCCTTAAGAGCAAACTTGCTCTTCCTTTAAACTTTCACTGGGGCGGGGGACTGGCGTTAGTGAACTATCTTAAAATCTTTTCACCCTAATTTAATTAGGAGTGAAATACCTCTTAAATGTTGATCCTTAAAGATCAAACAACCTTCATTAAATAACATAAATATAAAAGCTTCAAGTAAATACTGACAGCTCAAATAATCATATACTTCACAATCATAACTCAAATAGAGCATCTCAGATAATATCTCAAATAAAACATGCTTTATCAATCACGACATAAATCAACCACTGGCATACGATTCACATAAACACACATACGTAAAACTCATAAGTCAAATACTTGAAAATACGTAAGGCGTAGAATTTACCCCCTTAAACCACTCACCTCATTTCTGTTGAAACCAACTCTGATTCCACTCTAAAAATTCCATGTATCGCTTCCATTAAATTCTATTCGTCCCCACGATTCCATAGGCGTAGACGATTCCTTGATCGGACGTCAATTGATCGAGTTATGGCCAAAATAAATATTCTGTCAGTTTAGAAGTATCAAGTACCGAAACTGAAATTTTCCAGTCAACACAGTTGACCCGACCTCTGGAAAATTACAGATTTAATCCCCTAACTTTTTCGAATTTTCAAAAATGGTACCTGATGGTTGACATATTCCTCCTCAAACTTGGGAGACTCGGTTCTCCCTCATCCGACGTCCGAATTCGATTTCGTCGACACCGTGACGCTCCTGAGATCGCCCTCCACGCAACCATATTCATCTTTTGAAGTTTCGTCGAAGTTTATTTTTCCAGAATCCGGCGACACTCCGGCGACGTTCCGGCGAAGCTCCGACGAGGCCTCTAACGACCTCCAACTTGGATTCCGACTCCGTATAATGGTTCCTCATCTTCTTCCGAGCAAAAACCAATGCCCAGAATCATTCATTTCCCTCTCTTTCTATTCTCTCATTTTTTTTCTTCTTCATTGACGTCAAGTCCAACGTAGTGGACGGAGAGGCGACGGCGCGGGGAAGATGACGCATGGGACGAGTGTTAGAGCTTTCGTTAGCCTCCTCCTCCTGTTGCTGGCGGTGTCAATAATCACTCTTGGTGATAGATGGAGCGGCTTCTTTAATGATGACGATGATGGCGGAAGGCTTTGCTGAAGGGAACGATTGGGAGGAGGAAAGAAGTTGATGATAATGGATGCAAGGTTCTGGTGTTGTTGGGAATCAGTAGTGAAGGGAAGAAATGAGAAAGTGGATGTATAATTTAAGCCATCCAAGCACCGACACTATTATCTCTAGCTAGCTGTCTCCATTAATTAAAGTATGATGTGATAAGGGAATGGGAGCGTACAAAGCTTGTTGGGGGTGAGTTGTATCTGAGTATAATTTGGAGTGGGATATTGGTGTTGGTGGTTGATTACCATAAAGCGAAAACTGGCGTGGGATAACTCTTTTTTTTTTTATATACTAATAATAATAATAACTATTAATGTTATTATTATTGCAGTTGCCATCATTCGTACGTAATCGTCGATCCAACTGTTCGGTCGAACCTGGACCCAAATGTCGGGGTGTAACATTTCCTCCACCCTTATAAAAATTTCGTCCCCGAAATTAGAATCATTGGATAGGTAATGAGGTACAAACACTTGTATTCGACTGGGATTAATTTGACTGGGATGTAACATTTCCCTCCCCCTTAAATAAATTTCGACCTCGAAATTTTCTCGAAGCTCATTCCTATGACCACACCATCCTTATGCTTGCTTGACTCAAGAATTATTCTCGTTATCTGCACTTCGACGATGTACGTTGCTTTTCCCATATAGATTACATCGCTTCTTATATTTCCTTTATGTCATAAAAAATATTCCCACTAAGCTCGTAAGAATTGAGTAGCTACATGTCCTTTTTAAATTCCCCAATTTGGGCCCAGGACGTGATGGAACAAAATTTTGATTCAATTTACTGGTCCAACTCATTCGGTACTCATTGTCGGACTTTAAATCGGAGTCGAGATATCACATTTTCCTCCCCACTTATGGACTTCTGAAGTCCGTGCGGTGTCTTGGGGTGCACTCATTCCTCAAGACCAGCCTTTCTGCATACGCATGCCAACTGGTTTCGTCCTGCCTTGGGCTCATCAGGGAGAAGGCAACAACCTCCCCACTTATAGAAATTTCGCCCACAAAATATGTCCAATGTGATTACTCCAAGCCTCGCTTGTGGTAATCCTTTTTACTTTGAGGATTTGGATTTCCTTTAACTTGTAAGACATGACCTATAAATCATTCCCTCCATTCATTGGCAACCTCGAATGTTTTGGTGGTTTCTTAACCCCTCACGTCACCTATGCTACATCATGGACATATATTGAAACAATAACTATCTCCATTATCCGGTATATGAGATGTTAATGCTTCTCTTGAACCCCAAGGTTACATATGGCAGCTTATCCTCTATCCCGTCATATGGTAAAATTCTTTTACCGTTACTCTCATCCGGAGTTGACCTCATAGGCCACTTAGGTCCTTGTATCTCCTAACTTTGCATCTCTTACTTTTTCCTTAATGCCTTGTCTTATCCTTTAACCAAAGATTGAATGGCCATCTCCACGTTAGTCGTTGCTTAGCGTTGAAGTCTCATACTACTGCTTTTACTTTCTGTATGCACTAGAGGCATACTTTACGTCTTCCCCTAGCGTGCGGTCAACTTTATGACTCCTTTCAAGAATCATGACATTCTTATTGGCTTTCCTGTTCACTCCTGATGCCGAACTTAGCACTTCCTTATCGTCGCTTGAATTTGAAGTTCTCGTATTATTCATTTTGCCACTCTTAGACCCTATATGAAATTCCTCGTACAGTCTCCCCGCCCAAGAAATTTTCTCATGAGAGATTTCCACCTTTCACCAGGATAGGCGATCTTGGTTTCACTTTGGGGTATTCCAGCAGGTACCCTAAACTCATATCCATCTTACTTCCTTACTCGTGACTCATCTTCCTGATGTTCCTCGTTAGTTCTAGATGATGTCCCTTATTCTCGATGTAGTCATCAAGGTTCTCATATTCTCTTCTTAATGTACCTTGAGTCCTTGACTTATAAAGTTCTCCCTTTGACTATTCTTAACGACCACGATTCCACCTTACAATTGGCCAACATTTCCTGATGGACTTCCTATGGATTGATTGTTTGCTACTGGTAATCAACCTAATGCTTTCTTGTTGTTTATTATATTCTTGCTTCGGTCCGTCCTAGCTATCTTCCTTGACGCATACATCGCCCGGTCGACGACCACCATTTTGTTTTTGTAACGTCATATGGTGTTCTCCTTCCGTTGTTGCTTTGTACTATATTTGGTCACCAAACACTGTTGAGTATCTTCTCGTTATAGTTTGGGTCAAAGCTTCCAATACGGGATTTCCTTGGGTAGGCTTTAACATACCTCATTCACGTCATTTGTCTAGATTGATGCCTGCATATGGCCTTAATCTCATAGTCTGGTTTCTTAGTGGCTTAACTGAACGTGTCTTACTTATCCTTAACTAGCCACTTCCTCTGGGTGACATCCTACTATGTCGCTCCCACTCAGAGTGGGGCACCTTGGGTATGGTAACTTAATGATTTCTTCCTTTTTGGTAATGTCTTTCCTCGTCGTACTCCACTATGCATTTTCTTGAACCCGAGTCACCTACACATATTCCCAATCCTTCATCGGAACTTTCGTGTGCTTCCTCGAATTCTCTGTCATTCACTAGAACATTTATTGAACGTTCCACTTACTTTTCTATACTCGGTTGGCTTAATGACTTACTCCTATATCTAGTTTTGAGACTTCAGCTCTTAGCCCTCTATTTCCAACTTTCTATGGAGGTTCCTCCTTCTGTCACCCCTCACAAACCCTAGGTGGCTAGGTGCTCCCTGCATTTAGGATAGGACAATCTCATAAAAGATCATCACAAACTCTTGCATTCCCCTATCAATGGTCCCAACGACCTCTTGACCATTTGTGACCTGGGTAGTTTATAGGGTCTTTAATATCCGCTTTTGAGATGAAGGTTATCTTGGTATTCAACTCCCGCATTGCTGAGAAATGGTTCTCTATTCGTACTGCCATTTACTAGCTAACTGTTATTCCTTTTCACATTCCATGTCTTTTCTTACGCATTGGCTCACCACTGTCTTCTATCAGGCATGCTTTAGGGTTCGGTGGCAATTTCCTCCTTGTCTCGTCTAATGGTGGTCGTACTGAGACCATAACTTGTCCCTACCTCCTTTATCTCGTTGCTTGCATTGTTCCTCTAAATGCTTGACATCGACCTAACTCCCTAGGGTCATGTACCCTCTTCTCTAGTGATGTATTTTATCTATAAGGGTTCCTTTATCGTCATATGTAATGACCATGCCTCCTCTCCGCCTTGACCTATTGACTTCTTGATGTACTTTCATACTCCCTAAAACCGACTTATTTCCTCCTTTGCTTCCTTTATACTACCATAGAATTTCTTTAAAGTCTAAACTTTCCTTTGCTCCTTGTCACTGTGTTGTAATAGCGTTGACAACTAAAACTAGTTGAGGGACTTCTTGAGGTACCTCTTCCTTCGGAGATTCATATGTCTCCCCTTTGTTTGTCTTAGCTTATTAGATCCTACATTTATCTCCAAGTAGTAAAATCCTCGTACTACTCTCTCTACTCCTTCAACAATCCTCGAGGTATTCCCTTTCAATTGGCACCTCTTTGCTGGTGTTTGAAGTTGAGGTCCTCGCACTTTTGATTCTACCTCCAGAGACCTTTGCAACGTTCCTCCTTCCTTCTCTAGGTTGATGATAATGATCTGCTGATAACGTCCGAGTAGTTGGTTAACTAATTCAAAAACTACTATCCATCACATCAACGAGATACTTGATCTTGAGAGCCTTCGAGATTCTACTTGGGTTGGTCACGTTTTCTTGCACCCTTTCTTTATTACTAATGATCGCCATATGCCTATACCTCTCATTTGATAAACCACGATGTGTTAACTAAATCATTTCCCAGCTTATTCTTAAACCAATCGCACCCTCGTGCTACCATTCCGTCATGTCGTACCTTCATAGCTATTCGCCTTATTATGATTAGAGTAGACTGGAGATTCTAAAAATCCTCAAAAGAAACCCTGACTCATTTGGCCAAACCTTTAACCTGAAACCCTTTCTCCTTTCCTTTAAAAACCAAAAACCTTGAAAAACTCAGATCGTCACTCCAGTATTCCTGGAAGACCAAGGAACAGAGGAAGACCAGCTCTGATACCAAAATGTAACACCCTAACCCGGCCGGGTACTACTTTTACTAAAATGCCCTTGATAAATAAAATACTCGAATATTAAATTGCAGTGGGAAAAATTTTCATAAATAAAATTATGGAAACACACACTTGTAATTCAAAGCAACGCCCTAACACATGGGCAAACTCAATACTTGAAATCTCAAAATGATCTCCAGTCTATACTCATAATCATAAATGTAAATATCTAATAATCTCTAAAGTTGTTGTTGCTGAAAAACCTTGACTAAGCATCCTCCGTGACGCTTATACTGCCATCCTCTAGCTGGCTGCCCTCGAACTCGTTGCTCATTAACTGCTCCTCTAGCTCCTTCTCTATGACCTGGTGAGTGGGTTGGGGTCAGTCTACGCCATTACTTAAACTCGAAGCACTTACGGGTGTTCCCTTAAGTGTTCACCTCAAAACTTGTGGAAGTTATATATACTTCCACCCTTTAATACTTTAACCCTTTAAAAAGAAATGTGGGAGTTGTTATTACTCGCCACCCTCAAAATCTTAAACCTTTGACTGACACTGGGATCCCCTCACTAACTAGTCCAGCCGCCCAGCTCATACGTATGAGGGCCAACATAGGCCTTTCCTTAAACCTTTTTATGGGAGTAATCGATTCAACCCCATAAACCTTAAGAGTATATCATACTCTTCCTTTAAACTTCATGTGATGTCTAAGTGATTCATCCACATGTTCCTTAAGAGCAAACTTGCTCTTCCTTTAAACTTTCACTGGGGCGGGGGACTGGCGTTAGTGAACTATCTTAAAATCTTTTCACCCTAATTTAATTAGGAGTGAAATACCTCTTAAATGTTGATCCTTAAAGATCAAACAACCTTCATTAAATAACATAAATATAAAAGCTTCAAGTAAATACTGACAGCTCAAATAATCATATACTTCACAATCATAACTCAAATAGAGCATCTCAGATAATATCTCAAATAAAACATGCTTTATCAATCACGACATAAATCAACCACTGGCATACGATTCACATAAACACACATACGTAAAACTCATAAGTCAAATACTTGAAAATACGTAAGGCGTAGAATTTACCCCCTTAAACCACTCACCTCATTTCTGTTGAAACCAACTCTGATTCCACTCTAAAAATTCCATGTATCGCTTCCATTAAATTCTATTCGTCCCCACGATTCCATAGGCGTAGACGATTCCTTGATCGGACGTCAATTGATCGAGTTATGGCCAAAATAAATATTCTGTCAGTTTAGAAGTATCAAGTACCGAAACTGAAATTTTCCAGTCAACACAGTTGACCCGACCTCTGGAAAATTACAGATTTAATCCCCTAACTTTTTCGAATTTTCAAAAATGGTACCTGATGGTTGACATATTCCTCCTCAAACTTGGGAGACTCGGTTCTCCCTCATCCGACGTCCGAATTCGATTTCGTCGACACCGTGACGCTCCTGAGATCGCCCTCCACGCAACCATATTCATCTTTTGAAGTTTCGTCGAAGTTTATTTTTCCAGAATCCGGCGACACTCCGGCGACGTTCCGGCGAAGCTCCGACGAGGCCTCTAACGACCTCCAACTTGGATTCCGACTCCGTATAATGGTTCCTCATCTTCTTCCGAGCAAAAACCAATGCCCAGAATCATTCATTTCCCTCTCTTTCTATTCTCTCATTTTTTTTCTTCTTCATTGACGTCAAGTCCAACGTAGTGGACGGAGAGGCGACGGCGCGGGGAAGATGACGCATGGGACGAGTGTTAGAGCTTTCGTTAGCCTCCTCCTCCTGTTGCTGGCGGTGTCAATAATCACTCTTGGTGATAGATGGAGCGGCTTCTTTAATGATGACGATGATGGCGGAAGGCTTTGCTGAAGGGAACGATTGGGAGGAGGAAAGAAGTTGATGATAATGGATGCAAGGTTCTGGTGTTGTTGGGAATCAGTAGTGAAGGGAAGAAATGAGAAAGTGGATGTATAATTTAAGCCATCCAAGCACCGACACTATTATCTCTAGCTAGCTGTCTCCATTAATTAAAGTATGATGTGATAAGGGAATGGGAGCGTACAAAGCTTGTTGGGGGTGAGTTGTATCTGAGTATAATTTGGAGTGGGATATTGGTGTTGGTGGTTGATTACCATAAAGCGAAAACTGGCGTGGGATAACTCTTTTTTTTTTTATATACTAATAATAATAATAACTATTAATGTTATTATTATTGCAGTTGCCATCATTCGTACGTAATCGTCGATCCAACTGTTCGGTCGAACCTGGACCCAAATGTCGGGGTGTAACAGTTCCCCGGCAACGGCGCCAAAAACTTGACACGCCAAAACACAACACCAAACTGCGACCAAGTGTAATCGCAGTCCGGGAATGCAGTAACAGGCAAGTTCTATTATCAACCCGGGGTCTAGATCTACTGCTTACTCCGTGATTATCTATTATCTAGCAAACTAATTCGAGTGATTGTTGTTTAAAGCAAAAGCAGTAAGAAAGCAGGAAATGGTTCGGTTTTCTAAAGCAGGAAAGAGTCACTCGGGAATGAGTCCCCCTAGCCCCTTAGTTAGGTTCAATTGTAATTCCCCTGGGTTGATTCACTGTTGATTAGACTGCGGAAGATCCGACAGTAGCTTGGAATCTCTTAAGCTGTCCAAGCTCTCTCAGTCTAGCTACCCGGCAGACGACTAGTCTTCACCGGGATAGAAAGCTGAAGCAATAAGCACAGAACTCCACTACTGGAGTTGAATTCCAGTACAAAGCAGTAAACTGGCTAACTCTCGTATAGCCAATCTCCTACTATCGAATGAAGAGGCTCTAACAATCTAATCAGATTCTATCTGTAACACCCTACCCTATACGTATTACCTAATCATATTGTTCATACAATTGCAGCGGAAATAATCTCGGGTGTTAAATTAATTATCAAAATTTACCCAAATAAAATTTCGACATGAATTACTCGCGTAATGGGCTAACAGTTCTTCCATCTAATCCTGCAAAATAATTCATTTGAATCCATACATTCATAGACAAATATATATACTCACAACCATATACATTGGCTTTCATAGCCATAGGCACAGTTTCATACTACACAACTGCATACTATACTGATACATGCTATAATCATCACAACTTACATAATTACACAATATACACATATCATCAACTTTCCACACCTGTGGATATCTCACACTACATCAGAAGCTAGTATGCACATGAAAAACGTTCTCAAAACATTTTACAAAAAGGTGTGGATCACTGGCCAAAATCCCGAGTAGTAGTCCAAACACAGAATAGTTGAAGACCATACCTCATCCTGACTTCAACTCTAGCTCCTCTCCCACCTAACACTTATCTATCGCTGCTGCTGAATATCTGCTTACACATAGCATAAGCAGAGAAGAAGAATAAAAGAGGGTCAGCTCATAGCTGAGTGAGATAATCATAGTATCGTGAGTTCATAACAGAGCATACCCCTACCATACATCTAGCAAACAAGCCAAAGCACTAGGATCAGACCTCAGCCATCTGACATCCCAATAGGAAAAAGACTCAACCACCTTGACTTATGCATATGCATCTTATCATGTTTTACTTATAGGCGCCTGGCTACTCCCATGCTAATAACTCTCCCGGGAAACATACCCCACATCCCGTCGAATGTAGTCATACATACCCCAACATCCCGTCGGATGTGGTTATACATACCCCACACCACTATGGGTGTAGTCATACCCCGACACCACTCTGGGTGTGGTCATATCTCATAAGAAATCTTCAGTCACCACCACATGAGAGGTGTGACTATCATACATATCATAATAGAGTAATAGCATAGGGAGCCCTAATTACTATGTAGTTGACCATGAGACCACAACACTCATATTTGGTATCCTTATACATGATTCATATCTCATCTTGCTTAATCATAATTCGTTACTTGCATATGTACTTGACCTGGCCATAATTGGCTCAACATAGGTAAATCAGGAGTCATATAATTGCACTTCCTCGGGATAAACCCTCGTGCAAGTCATCCTCCTTAAACATTATAATATCACCAGGGAAGTTTATTTCCCCCACTTGTGAATCCAAATACAACCACAATATCACATCATGTCAAAACACCTGATCGAACAATCATGAAGTAATATCAATGGTTAAGCCACAAATGACAACATGTATGCAATCATCAACATAAACAAGGTCCATATCGGCTAGGGCAAGTCAATAATATCATACAGCAGTCCAGGGTTCAACATATAGCACAAAAGTTCATACACCCCTAATCATGCCATTCTAGTTCACCTAGGTCAATTCTAAGCATCTATATAATTATCGTGATACGACAAACCCGGTATGCCGTGCTAATCCCTCACCAGTTCTGATCGTTCAAACACCGGTTCTAGCCTCCCGTACTAAAACGTCAATTTCACGAACGAACCCCGAATTAAAATCCGAGACCGCCCTAATATCCCCTGCAGTATCCCCGTCAATATTAGTTCTAGGCTCCGGGTCAAATTCTTGATAAAAACACATCAAACCCTGGCCGGAGCTAAATTCAGCGATCCCGGCTCCGACCTAAATAATAGCCGAAATTCAGGGATTAGAACTAGAGGATTGATTACCTCGCTGCAGGAAGCTCGTATATGAAATTTGGGCTCAATTCGGCTTCCGGATACTCCGAAACCCTAATTTGGCTTATCGGGAATTCAAGAAATTCCTGAACCAAAAACTCGTTTTAAAGCTCTAAATCGATAAATCACGATGTATAAATGAATTAGGCATTACTTAAGGGATTTTTGGATAACTAGAGCTCAAGAATTGAGCTCGGAGAATTTTTCTGTCCCCTCCCCTGCGCGCCCTCTGCTTCTCGGTTTCCTCTCGGTCCCAAAAAGGAAAGAAAGAACAGATATGGATGGGAAAGAAGGGTCGCGGGAAATACTGCCAAAAATGCTCGATTTTAATCGCGTAATTTTTCTAGCGATCGTAATACGAGTTTAGCCGAAACGGGATGTTACACTATCTGTCTCAGGTTGCAGCAAAAATCAAGAAAAGCTGATCAGGCTTCAAACAATTCAATAAACATGCATCATTCGATTAAAATCAGACAGTATAATCATCCCAAGTCATTACAATCAAATCCCTAACACAAGGAACTAGGGTTCTTCATACCCAAGTGAGAGAAGGGTTCTACTCCATAGAGAGAAAGGAGAAAACAGTAATCGGAGTAGTCATACTCATAATGATGAGGAGAATCTGCTCCGGGATGATGATTTCCACTCCTATGACGATCTCCAAGCTCGATTCGATGAAACCCAGCTCCAAGATAGCTTCCAGGATGTGTTCTTCGTACTTTCTCTCTCTAGGGCTCTGTTTTTTGCTCTGAAAATCCGATCCTCTCACTTTTGGCTCGAAATTGGCTGAAAACCCAGAATTTCCCGACTCACACGGGCAGGCCACACGGCCGTGTGGCTCACCCATTTGGCCGTGTGAGTCGACCTTCAGCCAAGTGAGGTCGATCTTCAGCCATCCCACACGGCCAGGGTTGCACGGCCGTGTGGATTTCCTGAGTTGCCCGTGTTTGCTCTCGGCGAAAGTCACACGGCCACAATTGCAACTTGCACGGCCGTGTGACACCCAGGACTGCCAGTGTGGCTCCCTTAGAACCTCGCCACGCGTCCGATCTTCGTCCAATCGACCCCAGACTCGCTCTCAAGCCTCCATTCACGTACTAGGACCTGAAATATCACAAACAAGCACAACCTAGCATGAAATCGGCCTAAAACACGAGAATCAACACCTCAAACGGTGTAAGAACGGGGGTAAAAACATGTGTAATTAACGGTCTATCAGGTACCGACCGCCTCGAACGTAGCTTGCCCTGGAAGAGTTTCAGGCGTGCATTGAAGAGCAGAACACGATCACCTACCTGAAACTCCTTCGGGCCCCTCAACCGAGCGTCGTGGAGACGCTTGGTTTGCTCTTTGTAGAGCAGGGTGCTCTCGTAGGCGTGGTAACGCCATTCCTCCAACTCCAGCAGCTGCAACTTACGTTTAGTACCTGCAACACTCAAATCCAGGTTTAGCAACTTAATGGCCCAGAAGGCCTTGTGCTCAAGCTCTACTGTAACACCCTACCCTATAAGTATTACCTAATCATATTGTTCATACAATTGCAGCGGAATTAATCTCGGGTGTTACATTAATTATCAAAATTTACCCAAATAAAATTTCGACATGAATTACTCGCGTAATGGGCTAACAGTTCTTCCATCTAATCCTGCAAAATAATTCATCTAAATCCATGCATTCATAGATAAACATATACACTCACTGCCATATGCATTGGCTTTTCATAGCCATAGTCACAGTTTCATGTTACACAACTGCATACTATACTGATACATGCCATAATCGTCACAACTTACATAATTACACAAATATACACATATCATCAACTTTCCACAACTGTGGATATCTCACACTACATCAGAAGCTAGTATGCACATGAAAAACGTTCTCAAAACATTTTACAAAAAGGTGTGGATCACTGGCCAAAATCCCGAGTAGTAGTCCAAGCACAGAATAGTTGAAGACCATACCTCATCTTGCCTTCAACTCTTGCTCAGCTCCCACCTATACAATTATCTACTGCTGCTGATGACGACGATCTGCTTACACATGGCATAAGCAGAGAAAAAGGATAAAGAGGGTCAGCTCATAGCTGAGTGAGATAATCATAGCATCGTGAGTTCATAACAGAGCATACATCTACCATACATCTAGCAAATAAGCCAAAGCACTAGGATCAGACCTCAGCCATCCGACATCCCAATAGGCAAAAGACTCAACCACATTGACTTATGCATATGCATCTTATCATGTTTTACTTATAGGCGCCTGGCTACTCCCATGCTAATAACTCTCCCGGGAAACATACCCCACATCCCGTCGGATGTAGTCATACATACCCCAACATCCCGTCGGATGTGGTCATACATACCCCACACCACTATGGGTGTAGTCATACCCCGACACCGCTCTGGGTGTGGTCATATCTCGTAAGAATTCTTCAGTCACCACCACATGAGAGGTGTGACTATCATACATATCATAATAGAGTAATAGCATAGGGAGCCCTAATTACTATGTAGTTGACCGTGAAACCACAACACTCATATTTGGTATCCTTATACATGATCCATATCTCATCTTGCTTACTCATAATTCGTTACTTGTACATGTACTTGACCTGGCCATAATTGGCTCAACATAGGTAATACCAGGAGTCGTATAATCGCACTTCCTCGGGATATACCCTCGTGCAAGTCATCCTCCTTAAACATCATAATATCACACTGGGAAGTTTATTTCCCCCACTTGTGAATCCAAATACAACAATCATGAAAAATCATACTCAAACACCTTATCAAACCATCATAAGGCATATCCACAATTAAACCCACATCTGGCAGCATTTATGCAATCATCAACATAAACAAGGTCCATATCGATTAGGGCAAGTCAATAATATCATACAGTAGTCCAGGGTTCAACATATAGCACAAAAGTTCATACACCCCTAATCATGCCATTCTAGTTCACCTAGGTCAATTCTAAGCATCAATATAATTATCGTGATACGACAAACCCGGTATGTCGTGCTAATCCCTCACCAGTTCTGGTCGTTCAAACACCGGTTCTAGCCTCCCGTACCCCAACTTCACTTTTCTCAAACAAGCCCGGAATCAAAATCCGAGATTACCCTAATATCCCCTGCAGTATCCCCGTCAATATTAGTTCTAGGCTCCGGGTCAAATTCTCGATAAAAACACATCAAACCTTGGCCGGAGCTAAATTCAGCGATTTGGACCCCGACCTAAATAATTGCTGAAATTCAGGGATTAGAACTAGAGGATTGATTACCTCGCTGCAGGAAGCTCGTATATGAAATTTGGGCTTAATCCGACTTCCGGATACTCCGAAACCCTAATTTGGCTTATCGGGAATTCAAGAAATTCCTGAACCAAAAACTCGTTTTAAAACTCTAAATCGATAAATCACGATGAATGGATGAATTAGGCATTACTTACTAGATTTTTGGATCACTATAGGTTAAGAATCGAGCTCTGCAAATTTCTCTCCATCCCTCTCCGTGCGCTCTGCTTTTCTCGGTCCCAGAAGATGAAAGAATGGGACGAAAGGTTAATGATAGGAAATAGACAGGGGAAATGTATATAGTGTAAACAAAGCGGTTCGGCCGCTTATGATTTATTTTATATTAATTATATATATGGTGGCTTCTATCGTACCTTGGGTAAAATCTAGGGTACGACATACCATGAGTAAAAAAATGCTATCTAGACCTCGAATTAACTGGATTTTTGGACATGATACTATACTCTAACCCTTGATGATTGAAACCTAGATCTTAGATTTCTAAATCAAAGAGCCTAATCCCTAAGATTGTGCCTGTAATTTGTTGCATATATTTCGACAAATCATAGCCGTTTATTTTTGTTTCTAATTAAATTGATCTTAGTGTATGAGATTTATAAAACTAAAACCTAGATTTTAATCCTTAAGGGTTGGGGAATAATATCATACGCCAAACTATGCTCAATTCGAGGTCTAGATATAATTTTTTACTCAAGGTATGTTGTACCCTTGATTTTACCCAAGGTACGATAGAATCACCCTTATATATATATATATATATATATATATATATATATATATATTATATTAATACGTATACTTATCCGATCGATCAATAATCCGATTTTCGTCAAAATACTATCGAAACGCTCGATTTTAAATCGCGAACTTTCTAGCAATCGAGATATGGGTTTTGCCGGAACGGGATGTTACATCTACTGGCAAATGACACGCCTTCCCATAGACGAGCCTATAGGGGGACGTGCCAATCGGGTTTTTATAGGCTGTCCTATATGCCCAAAGAGCATCATCGAGCTTGGTGGACCAATCCTTGCGGGATTGATCCACCGTCTTTTCAATTATTCGTTTAAGCTCCTGGTTCGTCAGCTCGGCTTGCCCATATGACTGGGGATGGTAGGCCACCGACACCTGATGCTTAACACCATAGCGAGAGAGGATTTTAGTGAATTTCCCTTGAAAATGGGTTCCTCTATCACTAATGATGGCACGAGGTGTCCCGAACTGGGAGAATAGCTGCTTCAGAAATGAGCAGACCCGTCTTGCATCATTGGCGGGCATGGCTTGAGCTTCTGCCCACCTCGAGATGTAGTCCACTGCAACCAGTATGTACAAATTGCTAAAAGATGGAGGGAATGGGCCCATGAAATCGATGCCCCAAACATAAAAAATTTCACAAATGACAAAAATATGTTGGGGCATCTCATCCCGGGAAGAAATGTTACCTGACCTTTGGCAGCGGTCGCACTGTCGTGCGAAGGTGTCTGCATCCTTGAAGAGCGAGGGCCAATAGAAGCCCGACTGTAGCACCTTCCGCGCCGTGCGGTTCCTCCATGGTGACCTCCAGTAGGTCCCTCGTGGCATTGAGACAGGATGTCTCCCATCTCGTGCTCCATGACACAGTGCTGGATCATGCCATCTGCTCCGATCTTGAAGAGGTAAGGATCCTCCCAGAAGTAATGCTTCAGGTCGGAGAAGAACTTGCGCTTTGCATGAGTGGCCACCCCCTTTGGTAATTGCTTGCCCACCAGATAATTGGCAAAGTCAGAATACCAAGGGGCCACGCTGTCCACCAGTGTCATCGCCAGCAATCGCTCACCCGGGAAGGAGTCATCGATCTCTTCCACGAAGTTGTCCACCGGAGGGGCTTCCAACCGTGAAAGATGATCTGCAGCAACATTCTCGGCTCCCTTCTTGTCCCGGATCTCTATATCAAATTCCTGCAGAAGCAGGATCCAGCGGATGAGCCTAGGCTTTGCATCAGCCTTGCTCATCAGGTAGCGAATCGCCGAGTGGTCTGTATAGACCACCACATGGGAGAGCACCAGATAGGGTCGGAACTTATTAAATTCCTACACCATAGCGAGGAGCTCATTCTCAATGGTGGTGTAATTCTCCTGCGCATCGTTCAAGGTCTTCGACGCATAGTAGATGGGCTATAAGTGCTTCTCGCGTCTTGGACCCAGAACTGCTCCGACTGCATAGTCACTCACATTGCACATCAGCTCAAAAGGAAGAGACCAGTCAGGAGTCACCATGATAGGTGCATGGGTAAGCTTCTCCTTCAGTGTCTCGAATGCAGCTGTGCACTCAGGAGTGAACTGGAATGGTGCATCCTTCTCCAGCAGCTTGGTCAGAGGTAGGGCAATATTCGAGAAATCTTTAATGAAGCGCCGGTAGAAGCCTGCATGACCCAGAAAGCTGCGAATCCCCTTCACAGAAATGGGAGGAGGTAGCTTACTGATCGTCTCAATCTTCGCACGATCCACCTCAATCCCCTACTTGCAGATCTTGTGCCAGAGCACAATCCCCTCACGGACCATAAAATGGCACTTCTCCAAGATGAGTGCCAGATTAGTCTCCTCGCACCTCTTCAGAACGAGTTCCAGGTTATGGAGATAATGAGTGAAGGAGTCTCCATAAACCGAGAAGTCATCCATGAAGACTTCCATGATCTCTCCAACTAGTAGGTCGAAGATCGCCAGCATGCATCTCTGGAAGGTCGCTGGTGCATTACACAACCCAAATGGAATCCTCCGGTAAGAAAAGGTACCGAAGGGGCAAGTGAATGTGGTCTTTGCCTGATCCTCCGGTGCAACAAGAATCTGGAAATAACCAGACATGCCATCCAGGAAGCAATAGAACTCATGGCCAGCCAACCTCTCCAGCATCTGATCAATGAAAGGTAGGGGAAAATGGTATTTCCTGGTGGCATCGTTCAGGCGCCGGTAATTGATGCAGACTCTCCAGCCGGTCACAGTCCGCATCGGGATCAGCTCATTCTTCTCATTCGGGACCACAGTCATCCCGCCTTTCTTCGGGACCACCTGAGTGGGGTTGACCCACTTGCTATCAGATATAGCAAAGATGATCCCTGCATCCATGAGCTTTAGAATCTCTGCCCGGACCACTGCCTCCAAGTTGAGAGACAATCTCCGTTGTGGCTGCCTGACTGGCTTAACCTCATCCTCCATCAGAATTTTGTGGGAGCAGAAGGATGGGCTAATGCCTCTGATATCTGTGATCTTCCAAGTCATGGCCCGGGCATACTTATGCAGCAGAGCCACCAGCCTGCTCTTCTGCTCGGGTGTCAGATCAGAGCTGATAATGACCGGGAGCTTATTCCCCTCCCGGAGAAATGCATACTCCAGGTGAGAGGGAAGGAGCTTAAGCTCAAGCTCTGACGGCTCCTCCAATGATGTGGCGAGCCGGGGCGAGATAGGGATCGGCTTGAATGGTATCTCTCGCCCCTTGATCGCGGCCTCGTCTAGCTCCGCGAGCTGCTCCTCCAGCTCCACATCCTGTGATGCCTGTTCCCCTAGCAAAAGACAACGCTCGAGGAAATCGTCAGTACCCGCACTCGTGATGGCGAGTGCGGTCTCAAAATCAGCAACAACATCACAGTAGTCTAGATCATCATGGAGCTGGAGGTGTTTCATATTATCAGAAACAGAGAAGGTGATTTGTTCACCCACAGCTCGCAAAATCAATTTCTCATCATTCACATCAATGAGCACCTTGGCGGTGGCGAGAAAAGGTCTACCCAATATTAATGGCACATCCACATCCTCATTTATGTCCAAAATCACAAAATCAACAAGATATGAGAATGACCCTACTGCAACTATCAAGTCCTCTGCAATGCCCCTAGGATGCACAATGTATCTATCAGAAAGTTGAATGCTCATCCTAGTATCACTGGGTTCGCCTAGATCTAGCTTTTTAAATAGTTAATATGGCATGGCATTTATGCTAGCGCCTAAATCCGCCAAGGACTTCCCTATATGCAAACTACCAATCATGCAAGGGATAGTAAAACTCCCTGGGTCTTTTCGCTTCTCTGGTAGTTTGTTCTGCAGGATGGCAGAGCACTCCTCGTTGAGCATCACCATTGACATCTCCCCAAGCTTCCTCTTGTTGGTGAGGAGATCCTTCATGAACTTGGCATACTGAACACTCCTCGTTGAGCATCACCATTGACAGCTCCCCAAGCTTCCTCTTGTTGGTGAGGAGATCCTTCATGAACTTGGCATACTTGGGCATCTTCGATAATGCCTCCACGAAGGGCATACTTATGTTTACCTGCTTCAGCATTGCCATGAATTTGGCAAACTCAGTCTCCAGTCGGTCTTTGTGTAACCGAGTAGGAAAGGGAAGCTGCGGTACATACTCCTTCACCACTGGTTGCGGTTTAGGAGCAGGCACCTCAACCTCCTTCTCCATTTCCTCCTCATTAGCTGGAAGTGCTGAAGCAGGGGTCTCTCTCTCCTGTGCCCGAACAGGTGGATCAGCAGTCATCTTGCCACTCCTGGTAGTGATGGCTTTGTAGTGCTCATTTGGGTCCTGCGGATTAGTGATGGTCTGACCGGGTAGAGTACCAGGAGTCCTCTGAGCTACAGCCTGGGCCACACTCCCAAGCTGGGTCTGGATATGCCGCAGCACAGCCTCCGTGTTTCTCTGACCAGCTTCTAGCTCCAAGAATTTACCTGAAGCTTTCTCCATGAACTGCTCGATGTTATTGAACTTGTTTGCACTGGAGGTGGCCAGAGAACCCACCAAATCTCGCAATTCCGCCATCGGGTCACTCTGTACTGGGGGCTGCAGGTGCTGCCCCTGTCTGATGAAATGGCCGCACCTGTGAATGAGATGGAACTGGCCCCTGTTTGGAAGGGTAGAGAGGCTGCTGCGGCTGCTGAAATTGCCCTTGTCTGGGCTAGTAAGGAGGCCTCTGGAAGCCAGGTGGTCCTTGGGGGGCTGGTGGTCTAGAATTCGCCCCAGCCCAGGAGAAGTTAGGATGCTGGCACCACCCCTCGTTGTAAGTGTTGCTGTAGGGGTCGAAGCGCCTGGCATTGCCGATGAAGTCCACCTGCTCCTGGGGAGTAGAAGACTCCCTCATCGCCTGACAGTCTTCCACGGTGTGATGGGAGCTCTCACACCACTGGCAGTGCATCGCCTGCTGTCCTGTACCTGCAATCATCCCAGAGCGATCAGTGGCTGAATCCAGCTTCGACACCACCTGCACCAAATCAGATGACTGGGTGGCTACAGCATGCACACCCCGCCCTGGTGCTCGTCTCGATCTCCTCGCAGTTTCCCAATCATAGCCCTGCTCTGCCATCTCCTCAAAAAGTTGATTCAACTGTGGCGGTGTTTTGGTGAGCATATTCCCGCCACAGACTGAGTCAATCAGCCGCTTGTCTTCCGGAAAGAGGGCATGGTAGAATGTGCCCACCTTGAAGGCGTCGGTAAAACCATGGTTGGGACACTTGAGGAAGAGACTGGTGTATCTCTCCCAAGCATCCCGGATGGTCTCATCTTCATCCTGAGCAAAGTGGGTAATTTGCTTCTGTAGGTCCGCCGTCTTGGACGGGGGATAGTAGCGAGTGATGAACTTGTCCGCCAGGTTGGCGAACGTGGTGATCGAGCCTGGAGGTCGAGTGTCTAGCCACTCCTTGGCCTGCCCCTCCAGAGTAAATGGGAGTACCTCAGTTGGATGGCATCGGCTAGGACCCCATTTATCTTGATTCCATCGATGAGCTCGTGGAATCGCCTCAGATGTGATCGGAGGCACACCCCCGCCTTGCCTCCGAACACCACCAAACCGCGCAGCATGGTGATGACAGAGGTGCTCACCTCAAAGTTGTTCTCTGGCACATGAGGGTGCTGAACGGGCGACCTCATGTCCGCGACTCTGGCGGTCTAGTAGTACCCTATGGTCTGTTCCTCAGGAAGGACCACATCATGGTCCTGTGGGTCACCCATCGCTTCTTCGTCGGCGATTTGCAGCTGTGCTAGCGCCTCCTCCGTAGCCAGTCGCGCCTTTAGAGCCCGCTTGAAGTTCCTACAGGTCCGTTCAAGCTCCTGGTCTAATGGTAGTAAATCTCCCGACTGGCTACGGGTCATGCACTACCTGCGCGCAATCAGCAAAAGCAACCCGTGAAGGCACACAGGTGAAAGAGAGAAAATGCAGTAAAGAAAAAGATAGAGTAACAAACGTTCACGTTTCCCCAATAAACTAGAGGGTCCCCGGCAACGGCGCCAAAAACTTGACACGCTAAAACACAACACCAAACTGCGACCAAGTGTAATCGCAGTCCGGAAATGCAGTAACAGGCAAGCTCTAATGTCAACCCGGGGTCTAGATCTACTGCCTACTCCGTGAATATCTATTATCTAGCCAACTAAGTCAAGTGATTGTTGATTTAAGTAAAAGCAGTAAGAAAGCAGGAAATGATTCGGTTTTCTAAAGCAAAGGAAAAGTCACTCGAGAATGAGTCCCCCTAGCTCCTTAGTTAGGTCTCAATTGTAATTACCCTATGTTGATTTACTATTGATTAAACTGCGGAAGATCCGACAGTAGCTTGGAATCTCTTAAGCTGACCAAGCCCTCTTAGTCCAACTACCCGGCAGACGACTAGTCTTCACCGGGATAGAAAGCTGAGGCTATGAACGCAGAACTCCACTACTCGAATTAGGTTCTAGTACAAAGCAGTAAATTGATTAACTCTCGTATAACCAATCTACCACTACCGAATGATAAAGCTCTAACAACCTAATCAGATTCTATCTATCTCAGGATGCAGCAGAAATCAAGAAAAGATTATCAGACTTCAATTGATTCAATGAATCATGAATCATTCGATTAAAATCAAACAGTATAACAATCCCAAGTCATTACAATCAAGATCCCTAACACATGGAACTAGGGTTCTTCATACCCAAGTGAGAGAAGGTTCTACTCCATAGAGAGAGAGGGAAACAAAATACAAAGCAGTCATACTCATAACAATAGGAAGAATCTGCTCTGGGATGATGATCTTCACTCCAAGGATGATTTCCAAGCTTGATTGATGAAACCCAGCTCCAAAACCACTCTTAGGGGGTGTTCTTCGCACTTTCTCTCTCTAGGGCTATGTTTTTGCTCCAAAAGTCGATTCTCTCTCCTTTGGCTCGAAATTGGGTTAAAACCTAGAAATTCGCGACCACACGGCCAGGCCACGAACTCGTTCCCAAACCTTCATTCACGTACTAGGACCTGAAATATCACAAACAAGAACAACCTAGCGTGAAATCGACCTAAAACACGAGAAATAAGACTCAAACGGTATAAGCATGGTAGACAAAAACATGTGTATATATCAAGTCATTAGTTACACTTGACCACTTTCTAGTGTGACGGTAGAGGCGTGTCAGCGACCCTACGGCGTTCCCCCGCCAACCTCCCGTGCTCCATTCCCCTACCCAAAAGTAAAGCAGAATCTTCTCGCCGACCTTCTTTTCATCCCCTCTGTCGTTCTCCTGGACAAGTCCCATGAACCATTCCCCAGCCAGGAAAACCCATAATCTGCTTGTTGATATTCCTCCGTCGTTCCCTGAACACCTCCTGTCGTTCCACTTCCTAGAAACGAATCATGGACCCATCGACCCTCTAGCCATTCCTTTATCCCGATCGCTCCTATCTCGTTTGGAGAAAAAGGTAGGGTCGGCCTTTTTCCTCTCTGTCGGTCCGAAGAAGAGAAGAAACTCGAACTCCCATTCCCGCTCTTCGGTTGGTCAGAGAAGTAGGTTATACGATGAATGAATTGTAAAAAATAAAAAACAACAACACAATAGCATGAGGCGAATGGAGATAAACTCCTTTAACTGTTAACTTTAAAAAGCACAACACAGAAGTAGAGTGAGAGAGGTGAGCATGAGAGTATGCAAAGAGAAGGAGAGGATTTACCGAGAATAATGCGGCGTCGCCGTCTGAATCGCGTCGGTTAGATCTGAGCTACATCCCTCTGCCTCCTTCGCTGCGCAAGACCTCATCGGTTGATCCCCAAATGTCGATCCGTTGTTGGGAACTTGTCGTCGAAAAATCTGATGGGAGCCGAGTTGCTATTGGAGATTGGGTTTTCCTCTCTATTTTGGTGTTCCTTTTTTCTTCTTCAGATTGTTGAAGAGAGGGAGAGATCGACAAATGGGAAAGAGAGGGATAACATAGATGATGAAATTGAGTGGTGGGTAAAATTGGAATAAAGAAAAGTGAAAATATAAAAATGTTAGTAGTAGAAACCAGTCCCAATAGTTGGGTCGGCATTAGCAGAGGTAAATCTCCAAAAAGGCACATGAACTCCACAAAACCAGGCAGAAGTACCCAAATGTGCCACTGTGGAAAAGCAGAGTTTAACTGGCTTGACAAAATATATGACCGAATCAATCTTATCAATTATAAAAGTATGTAAAATCCGTTCTCGAAGCAAAGCTCGTCAACAGAGGGTTTAACTCGGTCAACAAAGTTCACACCCGACACTAAATTAGAAACGTGTAAAACTCATTGTCGACGTAATTGCGTAGACACCGGGTTGAACTTGCTTAACAAAATGAACACCAGAGTCAATCCCATCAATTAGAAAGGCATGTAAAACACACTCCCGAATCAATACTTGTCAACACCGGGTTCAATTTGGTAAACATATCCACACTCTGCTCAATCTCGTAACTTATAAAGCGTGTAAAACTCATTGTCGACGCGTCAACAAAGCAGTTTGACAACATTTGGCATATAGAATAACCGACTCAATCCCATAAATTAGAGAAGCATGTGAAACCCGTTCCCGAAGCAGAATCCATCAACATCGGGTTCAACTCGATCAAAAAATTCCACACATGTGCTAACGTGTAAATAACAAAAGCATGTAAAATACCGATCCAAAATTCATCAACGACAATTTGATATAGCAGAGCGATCTTTAACAAAACACGCACCCAACCCAACTCGTCAATTACAAAAATGGGTAAAACTCGTCCTCAACTCGCTTTATTCCGGTTAAATACCCATTAATTTGGGTCCAATTTGGGCTCAATTGTCACAAGTTAATCAATTTGGGGCAATTGTCATAGGCTAATTAATTGGAACTTTAATGGCATTTAAACTCCTCTGAACTTTGGTTAATTACAAAAAGATCACTTATTGGATGTGACTCAAGGAATAATAAAATCTTGCTTGTTCTTTTAATAATAATAATAATAATAATAATAATAATTAACTACTTGCTAGTTGAACTGCCAAAGCTTAAATGGAGATACATATATCTATTGTCTATGTCTGATAGTCAAAGCTTAATCGGTCAAGTAAATGATAAACTAAAAGAGGTGTGCTTAAACTGGATTGAGTATGCGAGTGTTAGAATTTAGAAAGCTCCTAGCGAATTTTGGGAAAGTTACCAAACTGCCATCGCATAGGAATATGAAATTTCTGACCCAAATTAATTGGGTCATGGCATGATAGATATTAGGAGCCTTGGTATCAGCCTAGAGAATCTGTTTGCCTAACAATATGCTTGTCGGTGTTGCAGGAGCAGTGTAAGGCTGATGACATGATTGATCAACAACAAGGATTTCAATCAGATGAAATAAACTTGACTTTTACCTAAGTCTTAACAAGTTAATTATCACAATTACACAAAAAATTTGTCGTAAAAGGAGTTATATTTGCCCGCAGCTCTTGTTTGATACCAGATAAAGCAAATCTTGGTTTTCGCTTCCCTTGCAATGGACCTGGAGGAGGAGGTACATGTCAAGTATCCGCTTGGGATCATGTCTTCTTAGGGTTATTTTGGATGTACAATTCAATTTCGGTCGTAATTTTTCATTTCATTTGGAAAATGCAGTGAGATGTTTGGGGTAGTGTCAGTGATCAGTGGGTGGTTGACATCCAGATAATGCACAATCATACTTGAACCATTTCAAGTAGAATGGGTGGTTACTGGTTACACATTTCATTCATTCTGGCATCTAATCTTTGTATGTCTAGGTGTAAATATAATTGCTTTGTATGACATTTGAGTTTCTCTGACTTGAAGTATGACATCAGGGTATAAACTATTAGTTTTTTTTTAACAATAAGGGATCTTATATTTCATTCGGTGAAGCAGAGACCAAAGTGTCATTACAAAAGAAGATCAATAACACGAATAAGGGTTTGGCCTAGTGGTAATACCACTAGTCTAGACCTGGAGGTCTCAGGTTCCAATCCTTAAGTAGTACCTTAATCACAAAAAAAGTAAAAATCTATATCACCCCTATAAAAAAGCGGATCAATAAGATTTCAATTAACACCCATTCCCTAGGTAATGAACACAACCTAGCCTGACAAACCACCCAATTGCAGCTTATTGCGTATTAAAATTATAAGATTCACTTAATTTGATGTTTGTTATATTACACTTCGAACTTACATCTATTGACGTAAATATCAAAATTGAAGAAATATTTTTTTAATTACTTAGATTCTAACCTATTGATTGCCTACGTATCCGAGTAGTTGTGATCAAAGTTCGCATAGTTCGATCGTTTTGATCGATTTTGTAAAAGAAAACCAACACATGCTATTGTTGTGTGTTAAGGCTTAATACTTCTTTCATGAATAAACGCCTTTTGATGATAAAAAAGAAATAAAAACATGTTTTACTGATTTGTGTTTAAGGTTTGATATAAGACTTTGATATAATTAGGGCTTGGAATCTAGACCAAACCGTATGACAAACCGCGATTTAGGCCGTACCGTACGGTTTGGTATGGACCGTAACACCATAAATACAATTTGGTCTAGTCCATGGTCTGACTCTTTACTTTGCAGTCTGGGACGGTTTTATATGGTCTAGACCATGGTTAACCGTCCAAACTGTGACCCCAATAAAGAGTGGGCTTGCAGCAGCAATCCCAGCACCAAGCCATCTCGGCATCTCTAAAGGGCCAAGGCCCAACTCCATTTCTCCACCAACCAATAGCACGTGCAGCTTCCCCATTCCCTAACATTGTGCCTTTGTAATTTCGAGAGGCCGAGAGACGAAAAGGAAAACCTACAGCAGTCGGCCAGTCGCCACTCCTCCTGTGTTCGTCTAAGTGTCCATCATCCGCTCCGCCGTCGACTTTCTAGAAGGCAGCAGCTCCATCACACATTCTCCGTTCGTCGCCATCGACCTCCGCCAACGTTCTCAAGTGGACCTCCGCCATCAACCTCTACCTCTACCATTGACCTCTACCATTGACCTCTGCCATTGACCTCTGGTATTGGCCATTTCCATTGACCTCTGTCTTCCATCAACCTCACTTCTCAGTTTGCTCCATCGCTGACTGGCCCCTCCAACCCAGAATCCCTCCATCTCCATGAGCTTCTCCTTTTTTTGTCCGATGGTAATGATAATGAATACTCTCTAATCTGTCAATAAAACCGTGAGCAAGGTTCTCATGAAGAGAATGAGATCGATTCTTCCGAGGCTTGTCTCTCCTAATCATCATGCCTAGGTTCTTGGAAGACATATTTCGGAAGCTACGCTCATTGATAATGAACTTGTCGATAGCAGGAAAAAAGCAGAAAACCGGGCCTTATATTTAAACTAGATATCGAAAAGGCGTTTGACAACGTTAACTGGAGCTGCCTCTTCAAGGTCCTGACTTGCTATGGTTTTCCGAAGAAATGGCAGTAGTGGATTAAGGGTGTGCTTTGTTCTCCCGTGACTTCGATCCTAGTTAATGGTGAGGCTCATGGCTATTTCAGGTATGAGAAAGGACTCCGTCAGGGAGATCATTTATCCCCGGGTCTATTCGTGCTTGTTATGGACATTCTCTCGCACATGTTAAATCGGCTTAAGGAGACAGGTGGTATTAAAGGGTTTCATATGGATGAGCTGTCAAGTAGAGGAGAAGTTACACATCTCCTCTTTGCGGACGACTCTCTTGTGTTTTGCGATGCCGAAGTCGACCAAGTGATCAATATCCTTGCTGTCATTGTTTGCTTCTAGGCAGTCACGGCCTTAAGGATTAACCTCGACAAATCGATCATGTTCACGGTCGGGGATGTTCCTAATCCTATTTACTTCGCGGCAATTTTCGGGTGCAATTGGAGCCTCGACCCTTCCAAGCACCTTGGGCTTCCTCTGGGAGAACGTCCTAACGCGGTGTCTCTATGGAATCCTGTGATCCAGAAATATAATGAGCGATTGCAAGGGTGGAAAACAAGGCATTTGTCTCTTGGTGGTAGGATGACTCTCAACATTTCTACGCTGAATAGCCTCCCTATGTATCATTTCTCACTGTTTAGGGCGCCAAAGACTGCAATTGAACTCATGGAAAAAATACAAAGAAGATTCTTATGGAGTGGGGCGGTGATGAGGATAAGATGCACTTGGTAAGATGGGACATGTGTAAAGCCTTCAAGAAGAAGGGGGTATTGGAGCCATTTATTTACAAAGTTTTAACAACGCTCTTCTGGGCAAGTGGTTATGGAGGTATGCTACTGAGAGAACCAGCTGATGGAGGCAGCTTATTGAGATAAAATACCATAGCAACACATCTGAATGGAGAACTAAGAAGATCATCGATGGCTATTATAGTTCTGTGTGGGCAAATATCTCCATGTCCAGTGATGCTTTTTGGGAAGGAGTCTGTTTGGAACCAGGTGCAGGTTTTGGCGTCTCCTTGTGGCACGATAAATGGATCCCTGAAGGCTGCCTAGCTGACTCTTTCCCCAGAGTTGCTGCTGCCGCCGCCCATCCGAATGCTCTAATATCTGAAGCTCTGACCTGGCAAAGTGAGAACGCTGTGTGGGAAATTCCTTTCTCTGTCAACTTGCGGGGTGGGGTTGAGAGAGAGAGAGTCTTGCTTTCTTTGATAGACTTTCCTCTAATACTAATAGGATTCTGAATGGTCCTGGTTGTGCTGTGTGGTTGCCTAATCATAGTGAAGTTTTCTCTGTGAGCTCTATGTATAAAATGCAGGTGGAGAACCGGTTTCCTGGAGTTGAAGGTTTCCCTACTGGTGTTGTGTGGAACAGTGTTGTTCCTCCAAAAGTGTGTGGTTTCCTTTGGCTCGTGTGGCACAAGCGGCTTTCGACTATCGAAAATCTTAAGCGTAGAGGGATTGCTCTCGCAAACAGGTGTGCCCTGTGTTGCCATGAAGAGGAGTCTATCAACCACATTTTCATGGAATGTTCCTTTGTCAATATCGTGTGGCAAGAGGTGTCCAAGCTGATGGGTAGCATCATTAACCCTACTGGTGATATTTCAGAGGTCATGAGTAGTTGGCCGAGAGGTGATAAGAACAACTTCATGGATTGCATTTTGAGCTGCTTGATACATGTTGTATGCTGTCTAGTGTGGAATGAAAGGAATCATAGGGTCTTCCAACAAGATCAATGCAGCCCCAACGTTATCTCCCTCAGGATTGCGAGGACTGTCATTGATTGGAGTACGATTCATGGTAAAATCGATAAAGAGCAGGGCAAAAATTGGCTGAGGTCTCGGACTTCCTAGTCTGACCTTGGGATCTTCTTCGCTGGGGTGCTTGATATGATCCTAATTCGAGAATCCACCTAAACTTGGACAAAAAATCAGAATTGCGCAACGTCGAACTCTTTTGGGGTTTTCTTCTTTCTTCTTTAACACGAAAATAGATGATAGTCGCGGAAATCGATCAGACAGATCCGAACTCGTGAGAAGGGCCAGTTGGTATATTAAACCAACCTAACAATCTCGAACCCGTGGATAAGGCCACCCGATATAGTCGATGCTCGCCACAACTAGACGCGTTCTCTAGTTGATAAGAGACCACTCAACACTTGAACTTGTAAACACTTGTATTTGATTGCTGAAACTTGAATGAAAAATACATTGGTTAGACTCCTATTTATGGACCCACGAATCTAAACACAAAACAACTAAGGAAAACCAAATCCTACTTGAAAAAGGAAAACAAAAACCTTAACAAACAAGGAAAAGACTAAGTCAACAACTACCCTTGAACCTAACCTTCAAATCCGCCCCAATCTTGTGTCCACTCTTGAAATTCCTTTCACTCCTTGTGGTCACACCATGATCTTTATCCATTGTCGATTCCATTCACACCTTGAGACTCCTTCTCCATGGCCGACCCACATTCCCTCCCTTTGAACCCAATCTCGTGATCCACATAGCTCAATAGTGTGATGGACTTCCCTTCTAGCAAATCCAAGCTTAAGCCCTCCAACTCCTTAGCCAAATAACTTGCAATTTGATCCCGAAAAGCCTTAGCCCTAGCTTGAGTCATTGGCTCTTCAACTTGAGTGTGTTTGGCTTTGATGACCTCATCAGTCCCTCCCTCTTGAAAATGATTTGCCCTCAAATCCGAATTATCATCCAGAAATGGTGCAAGATCACAAACGTTGAAGGTTTCACTTATGACGTATTCTCCTGGTAGATCAAGCTTGTACGCATTCGTTCCAACCTTCGAAATAATTTGGAAGGGACCTTCACTTCTGGGCAGAAACTTGGATCTCCTTTGATGTGGGAACCTTTCCTTCCTCATATGCACCCACACCCAATCTCCTGCTTCAAAATTTCGAGCTTTCTCTGCTTGTTGACGTTTTTCAAGATCTACTATGTCCTTCTTTCAATATTTAGCCGAGCCTTCTCATGGAGATTCTTCGCATACTCCGCTTTCTTAGCTCCATCCATGTTTACTTGCTCCTTCAAAGGTAAAGGTGTCAAATCCAATGGGGTAGAGGATTGAACCCATACACAATCTTGAATGGATAATACTTCATTGTCGAATGCATGGCTCTATTGTACGCGAACTCAACGTGAGGTAGGCAGTCTTCCCATGTCTTGATGTTGCTCTTGATGATGGCTCTAAGCATTTGAGATAAAGTATGATTCAGCACTTCAGTTTGCCCATCCGTTTGAGGGTGACAAGTAGTCGAAAACAAGATCTTCATTCCAAGCTTGCTCCACAACGCCTTCCAAAAGTAGCTCAAGAACTTAGCATCTCGATCATAAACAATGGTGCGTGGCATCCCATGTAGTCGCACCACCTCTTTGAAGAACAGATCCGCCACATTAACCGCATCGTCAGTTTTATGGCATGGAATGAAATGTGCCATCTTTGAGAATCGATCCACCACCACAAAGATAGAATCTCGACCTCTCTTCGTCCTTGGCAACCCCAATACGAAGTCCATAGATATATCAGCCCACGGTAACGAGGGAATGGGTAGTGGAGTGTACAATCCAGACGATTGCACCTTCGATTTAGCTTGCTTTCACTCCACGCATCTAGCATATAAGCTCTCCACATCACTTTTCATATGAGGCCAATAGAAATGCTCTTGTAAGCAACTCAAAGTCTTGGCTACACCAAAGTGTGCCATCAATCCTCCTCCATGAGCTTCTCGTAGTAGCAATTCTCGAAGTGAAGTACGTGGTCTGCAAAGTTAATTACCACGAAACAAGTAGCCCTCATGTCGATAGTACTTCCCTTCTCCATGCTTCTCACAAAGCTTGTAAATCTCTCAAAAATCAGAATCCTCATCATAGATGCTCTTAATTTGCTCGAATCCAAGGTATCTTGCATCCATGGTAGTGATCAACGTGTATCTTCGCGATAATGCATCGGCAACTACGTTCTCCTTGCCTTGCTTGTACTTGATCACATAAGGGAATGATTCAATGAACTCCACCCAATGAGCATGCCTCTTGTTCAACTTGTGTTGGGCCTTCAAATACTTGAGAGATTCATGATCAGTATGTATGACGAATTCCTTTGGCCACAAGTAGTGTTGCCAAGTCTCCAAAGCTCGAACAAGCGCATAAAGCTCTTTATCATAAGTCGGGTAATTAAGCATAGCTCCGCTCAACTTCTCGCTGAAATATGCAATGGGCCTCTTCTCTTGCATCAATACAACGCCAATTCCCATCCTGATGCATCACACTCCACTTCAAACGTCTTGTTAAAATCCGGTAGCATCAGAATAGGAGCATGAGTAAGCTTGTACTTGAGGAGCTCGAATGCCTTCTCTTGCTCTTCTCCCCTATAAAATGACACATTCTTCTTGATAATTGAAGTTAATGGTGCCACAATGGTGCTGAAGTTGGGCACAAATCATCGATAAAAGCCAGCCAATCCATGAAAGCTTCTTACTTCACTCATGTTGGTAGGAGTAGGCCATGCTTGAATCGCTTTTACTTTCTCTTCATCGACTTCAACTCCATTAGCACTCACGAAAAAACCCAGAAACACCACGCTTGAGGTGAAAAATGTACACTTCTTGAGGTTGGCATAGAGTTGCTCCTTCCTCAAAGTCTTCAACACGTCCCTCAAGTGCTCAAGGTGCTCTTCCATGCTCTTTGAGTAGATCAGAATGTCATCAAAGTAGACCACCACGAATTTTCCAATGAATGCTCTCAACACATGATTCATCAGTCTCATAAACGTACTTGGAGCATTTGTTAAGCCGAATGGCATCACCATCCATTCATAGAGACCATGCTTTGTTTTGAATGCAGTCTTCCACTCGTCTCCTTCCTTCATGTGAATTTGGTGATAACCAGACCTTAGATCAATCTTTGAGAACATGCTAGACCCATGTAACTCATCTAGCATGTCATCTAATCGAGGAATAGGATGACAATACTTAACGGTTATTTGGTAGACTGCTCGGCAGTCAACACACATCCTCCATGTGGTCATTCTTAGGCACGAGGATGACAGGAACCGCACAAGGACTCATGCTTTCACGAACATGTCCTTTCTCCATAAGCTCATCAATTTGCCTTTGCAACTCCTTTGTCTCCTCTGGATTCGTCCTATAGGCTGTCTTGTTTGGAATGGTAGCCCCATGAACGAAGTCAATTTGATGCTCTATCCCGCGGATTGGAGGTAATCCCTTTGGTGCTTCTTCGGAAAGACATCCTCAAACTCTTCTAGTACCACTCGTGCCCTAGGTGGTACCTCTTGAATCAGCTCTTGGTTGAGTAGCAATCCCTTGTATAGGACAATAATCATAGGAACTCGGTCATAGAGGGCTTGCTTCATGTCTCCTTGTCGAGCTAGCATCAATGCCTTGGACTCCAAGCTACTCGAACCCTTCTTTGCACCCCTTGCGGATTGAGCCTTCTTCTCTTCCTCTCGAATTTGTTGCTTTTGTAATTGATTCATACACTTCTCTAGGAGATAGAGGCTTCAATACTATCTTCTTACCTTGGTGCTTTAACGTGTATTTATTGGTGACGCCGTCATGTTGAGCACTTCAATCAAACTGCCACGACCTCCCAAAGAGAACATGAGCCGCTTGCATTGGCACCACATCACACGTTACTTCATACTTGTATTTGTCAATGGAGAACTTCAATAAGTCTTGTTTAGCCACTTTGATTGACCCATATTCATTGAGCCATTGAAGAGTGTAGGGTTTTGGATGAATCGTTGTTTTCAACCCCAACTTCTTCACACAACTAGCACTAACCACATTGGTGCAGCTCCCTCCATCAATCACAACCAAAAGGGTCTTCCCATCCACTACACACCTGTATGGAAGAGGTTCTCCCGTTTCTCAAGCTCCTCCTTTGGTTGGATGCTCAATACCCTTCGAGCTACACATAATCTGCCTGGGGGTGTCTCCATCTCAAGGGCCTCATCTACCTCAGAATCTGATGTACCCTTCTCTTCTAGTGCTTCTTCTTACTCACCATCGGACACATATTCACCATTCTCCAATAAGATCAATGCTCTTTTGTTTGGGCATTGGTTTGCCATATGCCCTCGTCTATGGCACTTGAAACATTGAATTCTACCTGAAGATGAACATTGTTTGGTGCTGGGGTTTGGAGTCTCCACCTTTGGCCCGAGTTTTGGTGCTTCTCTTGTAGGAACACTCGGCCTAGGGTTTGTTGTAGGTGCTAGTGTAGGCCTTGTAGTACTTGTAGAGGATAGAAACCTCCTATTCTTTTGTTGCCTCTCCACCTTGCTGCAAATAGCCACCAAGTCTTCTACCTCCACAAATTGTTGAATTTCCACGACATTACGAATCTCTCGATTAAGGCCATGTAGAAATTGAGCTATGGTAGCTTCCCTATCTTCACGAACATCAGCTAGAATCATTAACAACTCCATCTCTCGATAGTAATCCTCAACACTCTTGTTGCCTTGTCGAAGAAGTTGTAATGCTTGGTGCATTTCCCGTTGATGATAGGCTGGAACAAATCGATCTCTCATGATTGCCTTCAACTCATCCCATGTTTCAATAGGCCTGCGCCTATCTCTTCGTGCTCAATTGTTCCCACCATGCTAGGGCATAATCCGTAAACTCAATGGTAGCCATCGCCACCTTCCTCTTCTCCGAGTAGTTTTGATTATAAAAAATCAGCTCCATCTTGCGTTCCCAATCGAGATAAGCTTCTGGATCAATTGTCCCTTTGAAAGATGGTTCGGTTATCTTCAATCCTCGTAGATCATCATCATCTCGGTAAGCACCTCCATCATACTCGTATTCTTCATACCCTTCCTCGTCATAGAAGGGGAAGTCCCTCCTTGCACCACGATGCCCTCCCAATGCCTATGTCGATGAACATTCTCAAACATTGGACGTTGAACAGCTCGAACAACTCTCCTTTCTTCTCATCGTTCCCTAGGGCTAGGGTTTGCAAACTCGCCTTGGGGTGGCTCTTGTTCTCGTGGTTGAGGCTGCTCTTGATCACGTCTTTGCAATGCCTCAACTTGTGCCCTTGTCTCCCTTTGTTCTTGAAGTACCGTAGCTAGTTGTGCAGCGAGTTGTTGAAGTTGTGCCACCACATCTTGTGCTTGTTCCGCCATGGTTTCTTGCTAAAGAAGACCCCACGAATGCTTTGTCTTCAAGATACCTTCCTTGCCACACAAGAAACTCTCAAGAGCGTTCAAGATTTGCTTTCTTGACGTTCAAGACTTCCAAGAATCTTTGTCTTCTCCGCTGCGTTTGAACCGGGCTCTTGATACCACTTGATATGATCCTAATTCGAGAATCCACCCAAACTTGGACCAAAAATCAGAATTGCGCAATGTCGAACTCTTTTGGGGTTTTCTTCTTTCTTCTTTAACAGGAAAATAGATGATAGTCGGGAAATCGATCAAACAGTTCCTAACTCGTGAGAAGGGCCAGTTGGTATATTAAATCAACCAAACAATCTCGAACCTGTGGATAAGGCCAACCGATATAGTCGATGCTCGCCACAACTAGACGCGTTCTCTAGTTGATAAGAGACCACTCAAACCTCCCGAATCCTCAAAGGAGCGAATAAGCAAAACGTTCACTTGAACTTGTAAACACTTGTATTTGATTGCTGAAACTTGAATGAAAAATACATTGGTTAGACTCCTATTTATAGACCCACGAATCTAAACACAAAACAACTAAGGAAAAACAAATCCTACTTGTAAAAGGAAAACAAAAACCTTAACAAACAAGGAAAAGACTAAGTCAACAACTACCCTTGAACCTAGCCTTCAAATCCCCCCCCCCCCCTTTGTGTTCACTCTTGAAATTCCTTTCACACCTTGTGTTCACACCATGATCTTTATCCATTGTTGATTCCATTCACTCCTTGAGACTCCTTCTCCATGGCCGACCCTCCTTCCCTCCCTTTGAGCCCAATCTCGTGATCAACATAGCTCAATAGTGTGATGGACTTCCCTTCTAGCAAATCCAAGCTTAAGCCCTCCAACTCCTTAGCCAAATAACTTGCAATTTGATCCCGAAATGCCTTAGCCCTAGCTCGAGTCATTGGCTCTTCAACTTGAGTGTGTTTGGATTTGATGACCTCATCAGTGCTTTCCTGCCAGTGTCAGTCTGCTTTGTTTTGGTGCTCTCGCTGGATGCGATGCTTTGCGCTCATTGCTTGCGCTCATTGATTGCACATGTTTTTACCCCTATTCTTGAGTCGTTTGAGATATTGATTCTTGTGTTTTAAGCCGATTTCACGCTAGGTTTGCGTTTATATAATATTTCAGGGCTTGGTGTTGACATCGAGGCGAAGAAACGAGTTTCGGGTGAAAGGAGCACGTTTGAGTTGAAGTGTGCTGGAGGAGCAAAATACCCGGCCATGAGCAAAAATACCCGGCCGGGTATTAATCGGAGCAGACCGGGGAAAAGGACTTTTGGGCGTCTGAGAAGCAGAAGGGGGCCTGGTCGGATATTCTTGATATTGACTGGGGATTAACCCCCTGTCCTCGATGGTGCGTTTTAAGAATCACGGGTCTCCACCTAAAATACCCGACCGGGTATTCAGACCGGGGATCGCGATTGACAGCTTCTTAAGGGAAAAGAAGGGCAAAAGTGAAGGGTTCTGAGTTTTAGAGAGAAAAAGCGTATACCTACAGAGAGAAAGTGACGAACCTGATTCTTCAAGTGTCTTTGATCGATCTCCATCACCATTGGAGCCCGGCTTGAGCTTGGAGAAGTGCCGATTGATTGCCAGAAGCAGAATTTCATCCTTCACAGTATGGTTTCCGCATCTGAGTTAGATTTCCCATCTCTCTCTATGGAGTAACTTTCTTATTCACCTGGGTATGAAGAACCATAAATTTGTATGTTAGGTATGATTGTATGAACCCAAGTACGAATTCAGTGATTTGATTATATTTAATTGAGGTTTGATTTCTTGAATGACATGAATCCTGATCAAATTCCTGTTGTTTCTGCTTTAACCTAGAAAGAGAATATCGGGCTAGGTTGATAGAGCACCATTGATTGAAGGTAGTGAATTGACGACTTTAGTCGAGGAGTCAATTCACTATTCTGTACCGAATTTACTTCGGTAGTTGAGGTTTGGTTTGTTAGGGCCTCAATCTGTTTACTCCGGTGGAGATTAGTCGCCCGCTGGGGACTCAGATTGAGAGGGCCTGGAGACCTTTAGTCGAGACTGCAGACTGTTTAAGAACCTCCCGTAGTATAACTATCATTGAACTTGAACTTGGTAAATTACAATCCGGCTTAACTGCAATCCAGGGGGAACCATATCCGGGTGACCTCTCTCAATCTTGAAAACAACCTTTAACTGCTTTGCTTGTTTGCTTGTTTGGACCTTCACTACACTTTCACTGCTAAATAATAAGAATTCACGGAGTAGTCATCACACTTAGGACCCGGTTGACATTAAAACCCAAACCCGCTATACTACGCTTTAGGAGGTGGTTGCACTTGGCCATTTTCTAGAGTGACGGTAGAAGAGTCAAGTTCCTTGTTTATGTATGTTTGTCTTGTTTTCTTTTCTTTGACCTTGCTCGGTCCTGAACTTCGCACATCTTCACTGCTTGTGAAGTGTTACTTCCCTCTGTATATCCTTTCCCCTTTCCCTTTCTTTAATAAAAGTTCATCATCCTCATAAAAAAAAAAGGTTAATGTGTTTCTTTTAGTTACTAGCTAATATTTAGCATTGGATAATACACGTTTTGTTGACACATGGTCCACTTGGTCCAGACCGTACTGGACCGCACCGCACAGGCGTGGTATGGTCTGGACCGTATAGTTTATGGTCTGCTCCATGGTCTCTGTTTCTACCCTCTCGATCTGGACCACAGATGTTTATATGGTCTGGACAGATCGCAACGTTTCCCAGCCCTATATATAACGAAGTATTTGGATTTGTGATATTGTAATTGAGTTACGACTTTGAAACAAACCTAACAAGAATTACCACTACGGTATTGATCATGATTTTTCGTATTTTAAATGAAGAATAAATATATGAATAAGAAATAATAAAATGAGGTTAATAAACCAAGAGTACAAAATTAAAATATTAGGAACCCCGACTTGCAGTTCTGAAAGACAGGCCCAGCCGATACGGCGATACCCAAGACCAGTGGTTAGTTGGCTCTTGGCTATCGAATTCAGAACGCACCCCATCCAGATTCCACGCACTGGGTTGACGAGAGTTTGATCAATTCTTTTCTACCCAATCGAGAGTTGGATCTTGAAGGATGAAAAGTTTACAATTTTCGCTCCCCGGAGCTTAGAACAATCCCTCGTTGCCTTTTTTGGGATGTCGCTCCTCCTTTAGTGTAAGAGCAGCGAAGGGTTCAATAGATGGGGAAATTAGCAGTAGCGTTGATAGTGAGCTCATGGGCGATTCCAGTATCCATCGTCGTCAATCGGATCGTGACCGCGCCTTACATGGTAAAATGGAAAGCGAAGCTATAAAATGAATAAGCCGATCTCCGACCTTTCTTTTACAAAAAGCTCGTTCTTTCGGCAGCCAAATTGCGATTATCTCACCGTCTCTAAAGAGCCCTCATTTTGCTTTCTCGGCGCAGGATGAGATATTCCACATACCACAGGCGCAGCAGTACTGCAAGGGCAATTTCTTGAGTTGGGATCCGATGATAACTACCCCTCCTGGCTTGTAAGTTCAATAACTCTTCTTGAATTTTGAAGTTTTGGTGAATTCTGGTGTTTCTCATTTGTTGCAAATTTATGGGGTGTTGCCGTGTTGGGCAATTTGTTGCATTGCTTGATTTGGTTCAAGTTGAAGATGACAGAAAGATTGATGGGTTTGCACAAATTTTGCAGGTACTATCTCTCACTTGCGCATGTTGCTTCTTTTTTTCCAGGCGTGTATGCTGTGGAAGGTGTATCATCTCAGTACTTTGAGTGGTGCTCGGTTTCAATCCTTCGGTCCACGAACGTTGTGTTGGCTGTTTTGTGCAGTGTTCTTATCTATGACATAATTACCTGCGTGAGACCTGCTCTTGGTGAAAGGAAAGCAACATTTCTGTCTGTTGTCCTGGCGCTCTACCCTCTTCATTGGTTCTTCACTTTCCTTTACTATACAGATGTTGCATCGCTTACGATGGTGCTGGCAATGTACCTTGCTTGTTTAAAGAAGAAGTACTTCTTCAGTGCCCTGGTAAACAGCACTTTGTTCAAATTTGTCTGTTCCCTGTCATATGTGTGTTGTACGACAATTGCATTCCTTCAGTGATGCTCATGATATATGCATCTGAAGTAAGCATCTCTTTGGTGTTTTGACAGCTTGGTGCGTTTTCAGTTTTCACTCGACAGACAAACATTGTATGGGTAGTTTTTGTTGCATGCAGTGGAGTAATAGATATTACCTCGCCCCTTATAAAGGAAACTGAAATAGTAGACTTGAGCTCAGGAGATGACACCATTGAGGTAGTTTCGAACTATCATGCCGCTACAGCTGGAAACATGAGAAGAAGAAGAAAGTTCAATGATGCCGTGGAGAGTGATAAAACTCCGGTGCTTGTTAGAAATGCCTCTGTAATAATCAATTCCACAGGTTATCTTCTGCACGACTAGATTTTCGAGCAATAGTATTTTATGTGCCAACTAACCACCTCCTTCATTATTTGAAGGTTTCCTTGACGAGATTCGAACAATCTGTTTGAAATCATGGCTAATGAAGTGGAGGATTTTATTGTCCTTCACCCCTTTCCTCATGGTATTGGTGGCTTTTGTTGCTTTTGTCCGTTGGAATGGCAGCGTGGTCCTTGGTACTACTCATTTAATAATGAATTCTGTTTTAGGTTCCAGGAAATTTTTTGCTCACTCGTGTCATTATTTTTGCAGGTGCAAAAGAAGCTCACACTGTGTCTCCTCATTTTGCCCAACTAATGTATTTTAGTCTAATCTCTGCTCTTGCTGCAGCTCCTTTGCATTTCTCACTGAGTCATTGTGTAGCCCTGTTCTGGTGGTCCTGGAAGAAGGGTACCCTAAGTTTTTGTCAATGGCTTATTGCTCTGGCAGCTGGGTTCCTCTCTGTGCACCTTTTCAGGTTAGCTTCAGATGAACATAGTATGCCCCAAAATGGATACAAAAGTTATACCATACTTATTTGTAACAGTTAGAAATAAACTCTTGACTTAAGTTATATACATGTCAATCATGTACCAGCTGCAAAAGCAGTGCAAAAACTCTCAACGGAGTGATATGCATGCCAAGCTGAATCCTTTATCTTTCTAGTCTGTCCTATAGCCGTCTGCCTGATAGAGTTTGATTGTTCTTTACAGCATAGCTCACCCGTATCTTCTAGCTGACAACCGACACTACACCTTCTACCTCTGGCGGAAGGTTGTCAACGCTCACCAGTTGGGGAAATACTTTCTTGTTCCTTTCTACATCTACTCCTGGTTTTCAATCTTCAGGACGCTAGGTCGGTGTTGGTTATTCTAGCTTCCAACTCAGTTCTTGCTTTATGTTCTGCTTCTGCCCTCAAGCAGGTCTGAGTTCGTCATTTTGTTATTCTATGTATATTTGTCAGGGAAAGTTCGACCAAGAGTATGGGTTCTAGCATATTTCTTGGCGACAGCAGCAGTACTTGTTCCTGCTCCTCTAATCGAGTTGAGATACTACACCTTGCCATTCTTTTTCCTGATGCTCCACTCCTCCATCAGCTACAGAAGTTTGATGCTGATGGGTCTCGTGTATACCGCCATCAATGCTTTCACAATGACCATGTTCTTGTTCCGTCCGTTTCAATGGAGTCATGAACCTGGCCTCCAGAGGTTTATTTGGTAGATTTCAGTCTTCAGATCATATATAGCTTTCACAATAGATTGATTGCTCTATGTACTAGCCCTCCAATTTTCTTCATCTTTTGCTTGCCCCTTTTGTAGCATGTTTCCAGACTTGGGACGTTAAATTGGATATAATGGTCACAAAGTGCAAAGTTATGGTTGTACAAGTGCTCAAAATCAACTCTTATGGTTATACAAGTGATCAAAATTAACGGAGTTGGACGGTCACAAAGTGCAAAATTATGGTCACGCATTTTAACTCTTAACTATGATGGTTGATTGCATATTAGACAAAATAACCGAAGTTGGACAGTCAGTGATCAAACTTGAATTGTTGAATTAACTTTAGAGATCCTGAATTAAATGAATTACTTTCAATGACCAAACGTGACCAAACGTGAAGTAATTTAATAAATTTAGTGACCAAAACTTGTAATTTACCATTTTTCGTTGAGAGATGTATCATATTAGTGTTTCTAGATGACAAAGTGTAGTGCGATGATGCAACGACTGGATTGGCAATCCGACCAAAAAAATTGTTTATCCGAGTCTAAGGTGGTAAAAGATTTTAACGGTATGATATAGTTAAATCATAATATAAGCATATTATCAATATAATTTTACAATCCGTACCGTTCTGTTAAAGGATACATTGATTCTTTTTCTAACATTTCCACAAGAGAGTAATATGGAATCTGTGATGTTTGAATGTCGAAAACATGCAGACTTTGAGATTGAAAGATTTCCTGTCCACAAAATCTTTCCTCCAATCCAACTAAGATTTGAGGCAGTCTCTCGTTATCTAAAACCCAAGTTCTCGAGGGATGGCAATGGGGCGGGTTTTGTTAAACCCAAACCCAAACCCATGGGTTTATCTGCCAAAAAAACCTGGGGTAAAACCCGTTGGGTTTGAAAAACTCAAACTCAACCCAACCCGTTGGGTATCCGGGTTCGTAGGTACCCGTGGGTTTTTATGGTAAAAAATTTACAATAACAAGTTTCTTTCAAAATAAAAGTTTAACATTAATTTTCTCATACAAATTATTCATACAAAAAACACCAATCTAGAGCATACAAGCAAACTGCAAATGATCAATACAAATTGTTCAACATTAAAGATAAACATCTATAAACAATAAGATTAATTGAAAGCTTTTTACTCGTCAACTAAGTTTCTTCACTCTCCACTTCATAATATTAACTTCATTCTAAACAATTAGAAACAACAAATTATATATGTCTCCACAAACATAAAGAATATTAATTGTTTAAGGAAGATATATTATTTAGAATATTAAATATACCGAGAAAATACGAACAAGGGCTTGGCCTAGTGGTAACACCACTAGCCTAGAACCTGGAGGTCCCAGGTTCGAATCCCTTAAGTAGTACCTTAATAGCAACAAAATGAACCTATATCACCCTTATCAAAAAAAATATACCGAGAAAATAATTATATGTCTATGGTCAGGTACCCATGGGGCGGGTTTACCTAAACCCAAACTCAACCCGACCAGGTGAATAGTGTAGCGGGTTTAAACCCGAACCCGGCCCAAAACCCGTCAACACTGTTTTTACCCGCGTTGACCGGGTTGGGTCGGGTGGGTACCCGTGGGTTCGGATTTTGTTGCTATCCCTAGTTCTCGAGATCTATGTTATGTAGTTCCTAATCTTTACACTTTACTCATTAAAAACAGTTGTAGCTAACTCAAAAGCTGGACGAAGACGAAACTATCCCATCAACCGCCGCCCTGAATCCTCACCATACCAAATCGACAGCTATGAGAGAACGACCAAAACAATTTGTCCATCTCGATCAAGGGATAACCATCAACTCCACATCGAATACGAGACACGCGTTCGGCGGTATCATGTTTCCAGCACCTTTAGGTCCATAGCTGCACACAGAGTCCACATTATTAAACAATGTCAGTTGTCTCACAGCTTCGAGAGCAGCATGCATCACTTAAAGAAGTCCAAACATTGTTCAAGATAACGAGCAAGATTCAAGAAGCAGGGATTTATGATTTACCCCAGTTTTAGTTTAGGAGGGATCGTGATTCTTCTTTTGTCCCCAATTCTCATGCCTGAGAGATTCAGAAACAACTCATGAGCACAGCAACTTGAGATTCAACCAGCTAGGAGCTTGTGATCAAATAACAATAAGCTTTGAAGTGATCTACCTTTCATACCGATATCAATTCCTTTTATGACTGTGTCCCATATATCAGAGATTTCGAGGTACCTAGCAGGAATCTAAATCCAATTCCATGGTTATAATAAAAATCGTGCCATCCTTCTGTAGTCTGCCGGTATGGTAAATCCAGACCTGTTGACCAAGGCATGGCCATCCCAGAAAATACTGCCAGAATCAACAACTTGGTCTTTAGCGTGTTAGGAAAGATAGATTGGTTTAAGAAAAGCGTACCAGATATTCGGGAGAATCTATTTCACCATCTGGTTTTCCATAAGCTAAATCCTCAATGACCAGTCCATCTTAAGGGTAGAGTCTCTGAAGCAGATTGCTTCTGATCAGAATCAAAGGAAGACTTTGCTCTATCTGACGTCACCCCTGGAACATGTTTCTTGTTCTTTTTCTTCTTGTTCTTCTTAGAAGCACTTTTGATGGGTGCACTTCCATCATCGACCTCAAATTCCCTTCACAGAGATCATAAAATATTGGCAACATTCATTTTTCCTGTTCTAGCTACAGAGGAAAAGGAAGAAAGTATAGGTTACATTAGAGACACATTAAAGTTCATACCTTCTATCTCCTCAATCACAACTATATTGGAAGTCAAAATCACGCCACAAGTCCAAATTCCCCCCTTCTGAAGGTGGAGCACAGTCAACCAAGTGGTTTGTTAACCAAAAGAAAAGCCATACCTCCACTATCTATGACCGGAGAAGAATGGAACATGTTGAAATCACAATTGGCATCCTCATCATCATGACAACCAAATTCACTGGATTCATCATCTGATTCTGCATCCCCTATATCCTCTCTTGTATCACTGATATCAAATTATGGACGAACAACAACAGCACACATGCTCAGACAGACACTAAACGGTTTCTTTCACAGATTCGTCCCACAACAAAGCTTTAATGATGCACGAATCAGAAGGATACGACTCATACCCATCAGGAAGATAATCTCTTTCTTCAGTCGCAATGTACCCAGAAAGGTGAATGCTCCGCTTGCCCACTACAGAGAAAGCTACCGACTCATCGGCCTCTTGTGGCCAACTGAACACTGGAGTATGCTCCTATCCGTTGACTTACTGAGGCCGAGAGAATCATATCATGTCCATGGAACCATTCAAATTAGGGCGCCTTCCATAACCAAGCAACTTGCAAAGAAGAGAAAGGAAGAGCCGAAGAGGTACCTGGGTAACATGAAGGGTTCCTTCCGGGTGGCAAGGATGAAGTTTCCCTGTTGTCACTTCAATTCCGGAAAAGAATGTCGAGGTCAAGAAATACCCAAACCGAAAACAGGGGTAGGAAAGAAACTACTCCTCTCCCGCCATCCTCTTGGCAACCAACCAAGAGTCGCCTACTGCCGTCGTTTCAGAAGAAGAATCACATCGGGATGCAGATGTAACAACCCGGAAGACACTGGTAGTGACGTGGACAGAGAGCCATTCAGTATAAATAGGAAGGCCTTCTTTACTGTGGTCATCTTTTACCCAATAAACAAACTGTATCTACTCTACTCTTTCAGTTTAGTTAGCTTGAATTCCAGAACTCTTTCCCTTCTTCTGTATCTTCTTCTTCGTTCCATTCCTTCGCCAGATTCATCAATAAAGATCCTTACAAGTGGTAATCAGAGCCTGTCATCTGGCACCAATGGCGACTAATACAGCGAGAATCGTTGATTTGGAGACACAATGGCGGCTGTTCAGCTCAAGATGGCTTCTCAACACCAGGAGCTGAAGGACGCCATTGCCGCGCTGGCTGCTTCGACGAAGGCCAAAATCGACACCCTCACTGCTTCGTTAGAGCAGCGGCGGACCAATTCTCCGGTCCGTTCTTCATGGCATGAGAATCCCAATCAGTTCGCTGAGCAACGGCAGTTCCGTCCGTCATCGCCGCAACCGTCGATTCGGGATCCTCATGTGTGGGTTCCTTTTCCCCCCTTCTCCGGGCAGCATGATTCGGCCACAGACCCCCAGGTTCCTTCTCCAACGGGAGAGAGCATCACCGCCATCACTGCTTCCTTGACGCACCTCCGAGAGAAATCTTCGATCCTTTCCCCGCCGAACGGGAATCACAGCCATCTCTCCGAGCACCACCACTTCCGCCTGCCGCAGCTGCGTCCGACGTTGCTGGATCATTATCCTCGACTTGAGTTCTCTTACTTTTCTGGAACTGGTCCTCATGAATGGGTAAGCAAGTGCTCCAAGTTTTTTCTGCTCTACTCAATTCCGGAGGAGCAGAAGGTCGACTTGGTTTCGTACTATCTGGAAGGGAGAGCTCGTACATGGTTCGAGGAGTGGTCTTTCGGGCGCTTTCCGTTGGTTTGGAGGCAATTCGTCGACGAGCTGATCCATCAATTTGGGAATCACGAACAGCTGAATATGGTGGCTGAGTTCTATCAATTCCGGCAACCGAATGCGGAGCTGGGGGCTTCCCATCTACCTCCACTTCCAGGTACCGATCAACCACTACTTCCTAAATCAGATATTCCTTTCTTCCTCTGCGACGACCGGGCGGAATGGGTTAGGTTGTGTGAGAATGGCGAGACAAGTGCCACCCTAGTCCACAATCTTGAACGGAATTCATCTCCTGTAATGGGGTCGGCAGCAGTTTCTTCTACTGTTAATATTGGCGTTGGGAGTTCAGGCTCTTCGTTTGCCAGTACTGTGGCTCACAAGAATAGTTCAGATACGCAAGCAGCGAAGTCATCTCACGGGCCTCTGCAAGCAAGCTTTGGGGTTTCCCATCTCACTACTACTAAAAGCATGCCTTGGATTAATAGTGTCGTTTTTGATTCCTCTGCTGGTAATCTTAACCAGGAGATGATTTTTGCAGTGGTCATTGATCAGATTCTTACTTTTGAAGAGGCAGCTTTCATTTTGTGTTATCCTTGTCCTACTATGTTTGTTTTTCGGTTCTTTCCTTACCCTATCGTGTCCAGCAATGCCAGTTGGGGTTCTGAGTTTCGGGTCTTCCCAACTTACTATGGCATCCTTAAGCATTTCCATGGAAGTAGGAATCCTCCTGATTTCAAAGGCCCTTATAAGGACTGTGATTATCGATCAATCGCTTGTATGTCTCGACCTTGGGATGTCACTGTGAACTCATGGGAGGTCTTCCATTCTGGTGTTGAAATCTGTTTGTGTTACTCTTGGGTTTATTCTAAGTGGAGAGGCCCTGTTCTTAGCTTGCAAGGACCCTACACCGCTTGGCTTCACGAAGCATTGGCGTTCAAGCAGCTTCTGGGCTTGATTAAGAGCTTGGCGAAAGACTCTGGACAGGGTGAGTGTCGCTGTGTATGGAATATGGAGGGAACTGAAGTTTGCCAGACCAAGAAGGCCATTCTTGCACTGTGTGGAAGTCTGGTTGACCTCAAGCTGCTGGCAAAATCTAGATCCGGATTCACACCGTCTCTAGCTTATGAAGAAATCATAGTCAAACAGATTCATGCGGTTGTGTTGCTGTACAAGTACTATCACAGGAATCAGCATCCAGAACTGAACTTCATGAATTTCGAGAGTTTCTGCAAGTTGGCTGTGATACTGAGTCCTAATCTTCTACCGTTCATGAAGCTTACACAGAGCTCTAATGATACCGTGTTGGATGATCTACAAGCCCAGCTTTCTTTGACTGAGCACTACTTGTCCTTTCTACTAACTGGGAGAGGATTCTTGTGGGTTGATAGTTCAGGGGCAGTTTGGATTGGGAAGGATGATAGCGGGGAACTGAGCTGCGAACGTAAGTGCAGGAAGAACTGTTCAGGTTCTGCATATACTGAAATAGATGTTGCTCTGAATACAATGTTGCTGTTGTGGTATGGAGAACCGGTGGATATAGTGTATTTCCCTGCTAGTTTCCAGGATTTGTATGTTCGAGTTGAGGCAGTGGAATTTGCTAAGTTTCAAGGGGGATTTAACGATTCACTTGAGTTGAAGTTGAAGTTGAGCATTCTTATGTCATCTATTGGTTCAGCAGGGCTTCGTGTTTTTGTGTTTGCCATCTTCTGGCTCAGGAAGCGGCAAATCAGATCGGTAAAGAAAAGAAGGACCAGATATTTGTTCCGTCCAATTGATGGTCCAACCACTTCAAGGATTCTGTGGGTGGGGAGGAAATGGAGGGTCATTCAGTATACCCCGAGTTGCCATTCTTCAACCTCAATGACATTCGAGCTGCTACCAACAATTTCTCTCCCGCTAACAAGCTTGGAAGGGGAGGTTTTGGCTCCGTGTACTAGGGGTGACTACTGAATGGACAAGTAGTTGCAGGTGGTCTACCGTTCCTCAAGCTGCCTTGCAACTGCCAGGATAGGACAACTCCTTGAAGCTTGCGCCAGCTCAGGTCTTGGCTTAGCTACAGCTTGAGGACAAGCTGTTTTTCAAGGGAGAGGGTTTGTAACAACCCGGAAGACACTGGTAGTGACGTGGACAGAGAGCCATTCAGTATAAATAGGAAGGCCTTCTTTACTGTGGTCATCTTTTACCCAATAAACAAACTGTATCTACTCTACTCTTTCAGTTTAGTTAGCTTGAATTCCAGAACTCTTTCCCTTCTTCTGTATCTTCTTCTTCGTTCCATTCCTTCGCCAGATTCATCAATAAAGATCCTTACAGCAGAACAACAAGGATCCAGCGTGCTGGTGGGATGTTGCAATTGATCCCGAACTGTTGTGCCCTTCTCATGTGGTAGAGAAGAAAAAAAAAACTTAAATTGAGGGAGGAGATGACGGTTGGCAATCCAACCACTAGCATTAATCCCCTCTTCCTTGCTAGCCTATAAAAGGCAGAGGCAGTAGCCTCAAAATATCATCCCTCACCATTCCATCCTTCTCCATTTCCTTTCCTCTGCTTCTGTTCGTATTTCTTTTGTGGGTTTTGATAGTGAAACGTTTCACTACCACGGGTAGGGATGTCAATTCAACCCGTAACCATGGGTATCCTACCCGACCGTAACCGGTCAACGAGGGTAATTACCCGCTTTGACGGGTTAAGGGGCGGGTACGGGTAATACCCGGTTTCAAAATAAAGGGTAGGGTACGGGTATGGTAATCGATAATACCCGCCCCGTTATACCCGCCCGCTAATTAAAGGTTGATTTTTCCTACCCACCAGCAACCCAGCACCCACTGGCCACTGCCCGCTGCCCACTACCCAACCAGAAGACAATCACGGCCACACCCAGCCTCTGCTCATTGCTTTAATCACAATCTCACTCGACCCTTTCTCCTGGAAACACATAAAAAGCTCCAAACTTGACCAAACAAACGAGGGAAAGAAAGACAACCCATGTAATAATCAAATGAATGAAGAAAGACAATTAGATTCCCGAGTGAACCAAACAGAACCCCATAAAGAAATTTGAAGATAGGTGGAATTATATAGCCTTCCCATTTCTGCTATGCAGGTGGAATTATATGTTTCTATTCCATTCTGTGACTCGTTGGAATTATATGTTTACCTAGGGAATTATATGTTTACCTAGGGTTCATGGGATGGCTGAAGATCGACCTAAGTGATACGGCGCGTTTCGACTCACACGGCCAAATGGGTGAGCCACACGGCCATATGGCCTGCCCGTGTGAGTCGGGAAATTCTGGTTTTTCAGCCAATTTCGAGCCAGAAGTGAGAGGATCGGATTTTCAGAGCAAAAAACAGAGCCCTAGAGAGAGAAAGTACGAAGAACACATCCTGGAAGCTATCTTGGAGCTGGGTTTCATCGAATCGAGCTTGGAGATCGTCATAGGAGTGGAAATCATCATCCCGGAGCAGATTCTCCTCATCATTATGAGTATGACTACTCCGATTACTGTTTTCTCCTTTCTCTCTATGGAGTAGAACCCTTCTCTCACTTGGGTATGAAGAACCCTAGTTCCTTGTGTTAGGGATTTGATTGTAATGACTTGGGATGATTATACTGTTTGATTTTAATCGAATGATGCATGTTTATTGAATTGTTTGAAGCCTGATCAGCTTTTCTCGATTTTTGCTGCAACCTGAGACAGATAGAATCTGATTAGGTTGTTTGAGCCTCTTCATTCGATAGTAGGAGATTGGCTATATGAGAGTTAGCCAGTTTACTGCTTTGTACTGGAATTCAACTCCAGTAGTGGAGTTCTGTGCTTATTGCTTCAGCTTTCTATCCCGGTGAAGACTAGTCGTCTGCCGGGTAGCTAGACTGAGAGGGCTTGGTCAGCTTAAGAGATTCCAAGCTACTGTCGGATCTTCCGCAGTCTAATCAACAGTGAATCAACCCAGGGGAATTACAATTGAACCTAACTAAGGGTCTAGGGGGACTCATTCCCGAGTGATTCTTTCCTGCTTTAGAAAACCGAACCATTTTCGGCTTTCTTACTGCTTTTGCTTTAAACAACAATCACTCGAATTAGTTTGCTAGATAATAGATAATCACGGAGTAAGCAGTAGATCTAGACCCCGGGTTGATAATAGAACTTGCCTGTTACTGCATTCCCGGACTGCGATTACAATTGGTCGCAGTTTGGTGTTGTGTTTTGGCGTGTCAGTACCCTTCACGGTCACCTAAGTTTTCCCGCACGGTGCAGTGGAGATCAGCAATGCTCAAACCCTTAGTTCCTCTACTGGCGTCCAACTAAAAGACGGTAAAGAAGCGCTTGTGGGGAGGCAACCCCACCTAGGATTGAATTTCCTTTCCTTTCCTTTTTCTTTTTGATTTTTTTTGTTTTTTAGTCTTGAGGTGTTGTCCAAGGTTCGAATGTCGAATTTGCGCGAAAACAAGTCTGATTCGGGGATCTGGAATTCCACACTTTCATGCCTAAATTCCACACGGCCGTGTGGAATTGGCTTTTGGCCGTGTGAAGTCCCTGTAAATTCCACACGGGCAGCAGGGGTCCCTCACACGGCCGTGTGGAATTGGCCTCAGGCCGTGTGAAGGCTCGGTGATTTCCACACGGCCAGAATTGCTCTTTCACGCGGCCGTGTGAAATCCCTCGGCCAGGCCGTGTGATTTCCTTGGCCACACACGGGCACTTTTACACCTCACACGGCCGTGTGGGCATGCCTGTGTGGCCGAGCCGGCGCCTATAAATTCGGCCGACACGGCCGCGTCGCCAGAAAATCCCACATCCCTTGCCGGAATCCTCTCCCCCTTGCCGGAAAACCACAACTTTTCACCTCTTTGGGGATTTTCCGGCCATTTTTTGTCGATTTTTCACCAAACCAACACCACACCCAACCTTTCCTCCCCATTTTCGGCTTATCCCTCGATTTTGAGGCGATTTGGACCGATTTTGAGGCGATTTGGACCGATTTTGAGTCGCCATAGGCGATTTCTGGCAAGACTCCGGCGAGGCTCCGACGAGCATTTCCGGGCAGATTTTGGAGTTTTCGTCGCTTCCATTGCCTTCCCCTCATCATTCCTTACACCTCTACTTGTGTCTCCAGGTTTGATTTTGCCCTTTACCTTGTGAATTGTGGAGAATTGGGTGTATATTTAGAGAACAACTTTGCAATGTGTGAATTGTGTGCAATTGATTGAGGGAAGGCTTGGTTTATGTGTGAATTGTGTTGGGCAATGTTTCCCATGCTTATTTGAGCCCTTGTGTGCTAGAATTTTGCCAATTCCTTGCTTAACTTAATAGTGCACACAAGGTGTTCGATGAAATGCCAGTTTTTCATACCATTTTATGGGAGCCGGTTGGGGCCCTTACTGTTGTGCTTTGATGGTGTATTTTCTATGGTGAACCTTAAGTTGCCTACTTCATTGTGGATGTGCACCCCCACCCAGATTGTGCTTGTTTGATCGAGTTATTGACCCCCGAACTATGGATGAAACCATGGTTCGACTGTTTTCTGTTATCAAGTGTGGGGGTGTGATTAACCTTTTTTATGGCTCTTTTGGCCTGGACGACTTGGCGGTCGCTCTCGACCTCGGCCTGGACGATGACAAGGATTACGTCACCGAGCTCAACGATCCAGTGGGTGTGAATTTCAAGGTGCTGCACACCCGCCTAGCTCAGCCTGGTCAGCGTCCTTTCGTTGTAGGGTGGACAAAGGCTAGCACCCTACAGCTCGATAACCGCATTCTCCACCACATGCTGGCGAAGTCCTACACTCCAGCTGGGGACAGTTCCAACACCCTCACCATGTGGTCCATGTACTTCATCCAGTCCATCTGCACGGCGAACCACCCTCTCCACCTGGGTTCTGTGGTGGCCAGGACTTTTGACAAGAGTGCTTCAGAACTGCTGAGCCTACACTGCACTCCCCTCATCACCCGCCTGGCCACCTACTTCCAGATTCCTCTGCAGGGTTGCACAGAGCAGGGGGACACCATTGTCTGCGGCGAAGTCACGATCCAGCATATGCACTTGCTCCGAGTCGAGCGCGGCGTCAAGTGGATCGAGGGGTTTCCTGCTCCACCCCTCCCAGCGGAGGACCAGGCCGATGCTCCTGCGGATGAGGCCACTAAGGATGTCCACCCCGACGATGTGGACATTGCTGCTGCTCCCCGCCAGACCACCTTCGAGTACGGGGGTAGCAGTTCCACTTTCCCAGGACAGGACTACTTCACTCACCAGTTCCAGTAGCTGAGTCTCCAGAATCAGCAGCTCCTCGACCATCATATCCAGTTCCAGCAGCAGTATTCGGATCACCAGGCCGAGTATAAGACTAGGATGGATGCTTATAACGAGCGCCTCGACCGCATGGAGGCCCAGCATGGGGTGACCCTTGCCCACATTGAGAGGGAGCGAGGCCGATCTCGGCGTATGTGGGAGGTCCAGCAGCACCTGCTCCAGCTGCTACCGGGCGAGCAGCCAGTCTGGAGGACTCCCTGGGAGGACTCTCCACTTCCACCCCCGCCAGCTGATGATGATGATGCCTTCATGAACGACATCTATTTGGACAACCTTGGCGACGAGTAGTCTGTACTCGTCGCCCCTCATAGTGTGTTTTTGTTTAAGACTTTTCGTGTTTGCTCCATGTGTGTGCGGAGCTTGAACTGAGTTTGTCGTTTGTTTTTTGTTTTTGTTTTTTCTTTCTCTTGTGGATTGTCTATTTTCTTTATTCCGATTTTACCAACCACTCAATTTCATCATCTATGCTATCCCTTTCTCTCCCATTTTTCGATCTCTCCCTCTCTCTGCAACAATCTGAAGAAGAAAAAAGGAACACCAAAATAGAGAGGAAACCCCAATCTCCAATAGCAACTCGGCTCCCATCAGATTCTTCAACGAAAAAGTTCCCAACAACAGATCGACATTTGGGGATCAACCGATGAGGTCTTGCGCAGCGAAGGAGGCAGAGGTAGGTAGCTCAGATCTAACTGACGCGATTCAGGCGGCGACACCGCATTATTCTCGGTAACTCCTCTCCTTCTCTTTGCATACTCTCATGCTCACCTCTCTCACTCTACTTCTGTGTTGTGCTTTTTAAAGTTAACAGTTACAGGAGTTTATCTCCATTCGCCTCATGCTATTGTGTTGTTGTTTGTTATTTTTTACAATTCATTCATCGTCTAATCTACTTCTCTTACCAACCGAAGAGCGGGAATGGGAGTTCGAGTTTCTTCTCTTCTCCGGACCGACAGAGAGGAAAAAGGCCGACCCCACCTTTTTCTCCAAAAGAGATAGGAGCGATCGGGATAAAGGAATGACTAGAGGGTTGACGGGTCCATGATTTGTTTCTAGGAAGTGGAACGATGGGAGGTGTGCAGGGAACGATGGAGGAATATCAACAAGCAGATTATGGGTTTTCCTGGCTGGGGAATGGTTCATGGGACTTGTCCAGGAGAACGACAGAGGGGATGAAAAGAAGGTCGGCGAGAAGATTCTGCTTTACTTTTGGGTAGGGGAATGGAGCACGGGAGGTTGGCAGGGGAACGCCGGAGGGTCGCTGACACGCCTCTACCGTCACACTAGAAAGTGGTCAAGTGTAAATGATGACTTGATATATACACATGTTTTTGTCCACCATTCTTATACCATTTGAGTCTTATTTCTCGTGTTTTAGGCCGATTTCACGCTAGGTTGTTCTTGTTTGTGATATTTTAGGTCCTAGTACGTGAATGAAGGTTTGGGAACGAGTTCGGGGTCGATTGGACAAAGATTGGACGTTTGGCAAGAGGCTGAGCAAGCCACACGGGCACGCCTAAAAACCCACACGGTCGTGTGACCTGGCCGTGTGACACCAAATTGCACGGGCAAGCCACACTGGCCGTGTAGGGGACCCTTTGTGGTCGTGTGGAAAGTCCATGGAGCTCACACGGAAAGCCTGGAAATCCACACGGCCGTGTGGTTTTGGCTATGTAGCGAACCCGAAGCAACTTAATCGAAACGCGGCGTTTTGCACACTCACACGGGCAGCTGGAAAAGTCACATGGCCGTGTGGTCGGGCATTTCTGGGTTTTAACCCAATTTCGAGCCAAAGGAGAGAGAATTGACTTTTTGGAGCAAAAACAGAGCCCTAAAGAGAGAAAGTGCAAAGAACACCCCCTAAGAGTGGTTTTGGAGCTGGGTTTCATCAAGCAAGCTTGGAAATCATCCTTGGAGTGAAGATCATCATCCCAGAGCAGATTCTTCCCATTGTTATGAGTATGACTGCTTTGTATTTTGTTTCCCTCTCTCTCTCTCTCTCTCTCTCTCTCTCTCTCTCTCTCTCTCTCTCTACGGAGTAGAACCTTCTCTCACTTGGGTATGAAGAACCCTAGTTCCATGTGTTAGGGATCTTGATTGTAATGACTTGGGATTGTTATATTGTTTGATTTTAATCGAATGATGCATGATTCATTGAATCAATTGAAGTCTGGTCATCTTTTCTTGATTTTTGCTGCAACCTGAGATAGATAGAATCTGATTAGGTTGTTAGAGCTTCGTCATTCGGTAGTGGTAGATTGGTTATACGAGAATTAATCAATCTACTGCTTTGTACTGGAACCTAATTCGAGTAGTGGAGTTCTGCGTTCATAGCCTCAGCTTTCTATCCCTGTGAAGACTAGTTGTCTGCCGGGTAGTTGGACTGAGAGGGCTTGCTTAAGAGATTCCAAGCTACTGTCGGATCTTCCGCAGTTTAATCAACAGTAAATCAACCCAGGGTAATTACAATTGAGCCTAACTAAGGAGCTAGGGGGACTCATTCCCGAGTGACTCTTCCTTTGCTTTAGAAAACCGAATCATTTTTAGCTTTCTTCCTGCTTTTACTTAAATCAACAATCACTTGACTTAGTTTGCTAGATAATAGATATTCACGGAGTAGGAAGTAGATCTAGACCCCGGGTTGACATTAGAGCTTGTCTGTTACTGTATTTTCGGACTGCGATTACACTTGGTCGCAGTTTGGTGTTGTGTTTTAGCATGTCAGTAACCACCTACTAATGCGTAGTATTGCGGGTTGAGTTCTAATTGTAATCCCGGGACCTAGGTGTGATGACTACTCCATGAAAGTCTTGTTATCTAGCGGTTCAAGTGTAGTGAAGGTTTAGTTAAACTAGCAGGCAAAGTAGTGAAAGTTGTGTTCAAGTTGAGAGAGGTCACCTGGATATGGTTCCCCCTATACTGCAGTTAAGCCAGGTGGTAATTTACCAAGTTCAAGTTCAATGATATTTATACTGCGGGAGGTTCTTAAACAGTCTGCAGTCTCGACTAAAGGTCTCCAGACCCTCTCAATCTGAGTCCCCAGCGGGCGACTAACCTCCACCGGAGTAAACAGATTGAGGCCCTAACGAACCAAACCTCCTCTACAAGTAAATCTGGTACATAATAGTGAATTGACTCCTCGACTAAAGTCGTCAATTCACTACCTTCAATCAAGGGTGCTCTATCAACCTAGGCAAATATTCTCTTTCTAGGTCAAAGCAGAAATAACAGGAATTTGATCAGGATTCATGCCATTCAAGAAATCAAACCTCAATTGAATATAATCATATCACTGTACTTGGGTTCATACAATCAGACCTAACATACAAATCTAGGTTTCTTCATACCCAGGTGAATGAGAAAGTTACTCCATAGAGAGAGAAGGGAAATCTAGCTCAGATGCGGAAACCATACTGTGAAGGATGAGATTCTGCTTCTGGCACTCAATCAGCACTTCTCCAAGCTCAAGCCGGGCTCCAATGGTGATGAAGATCAATCTAGGGCACTTGGAGAATCAGGTTCGTCACTCTCTCTCTCTCTCTAGGTATCAGCTTTGTCTCTCTAAAACTCGGAACCCTTCAAAAGTTGGCCTTCTTTTCCTTAAGAACCAGTTGTTCGCGATCCCCGGTCATAATTCCCGGTCGGGTATTTCCAGTGTCCGACCGGAGATTTTGAAACGCAACGCAGCACCAAAGGGGTTAATACTCGATCGTGGTCCAGAATACCCGATCGGGTATTTTTGCTCTCGGGTCGGGACCCCTCCTGCTTCTTGACATCCAAAAACAGTTTTCCCCGGCCTCCCATTGCATTTTACCCGGCCGGGTATTTTTACTCATGGCCAGGTATTTTGCTCTTCCAGCACCCTTCTACTCCAACGTCCTCCTTTTGAACCGAAACTCATTTCCTCGCCTTCACGTCAATGCCAAGTCCTGAAATATGACATAAACACACAACCTAGCATGAAATCGGATTAAAACACGAGAATCGACTCTCAAACGGCTCAAGAATGGAGGTAAAAAATATGTGCAATCAATGGTCTATCAAATTCCTCTACACTTAACCGTTTGCTTGTCCCCAAGCAAACCTAACTCAAACCAATGCAGCTCTCCATACCTCTATAGCAACAAACAACCCCGATCATCGGTAGAGGATTTTCTAGATCATATAGCAGCTTACGAGGTCAACTGGTCTTCTAAGACATCCCCTATCTCTCTCAATGCGAGTACTGACTCAAGCCAGGATCATGAGAAGAAGTGGAAGTAAGACAACCAGTTCATGGGTAAAGGGACTCACACCATCCACAACCAAGGACTCATCGTACCAGGGTGCTCTTTCACTTCCTTTCACCATTGGAACCCCTTTTTCACTTTCATTTTACATTTTTTTTTTCTTTTTTTTTCTTCACTTGGCGGGGATTCCAACTACAGTCTTTTGTACGGTCGACCCTTATTAGTCGAGCAAGAGAAATTTTTGTACATCTGGCACTCGCCAGAGTACACTTCTTTTAACTCATTTTCCTCAACTCGTGTGGAGGGTCAATGAAATTAAGAGGGGTCGGAAACTCTATCCGTGCCCTTAAAAACACATCCTCGAGTAGGCAAACCGTTCAATGGGTGGAAATTTTACTCGCACTAGAGACAGCTTAGCTTCACCTTGTAGGAGTACCCACTAAGGATCACTAAAATCTCTTCCAAAACCCGATTTTGTGCAATGAACGGTGCCACACACGTTGGGCTTACCCCTTGTTTAAGATTTCAATTATTCCGACAAGGACGACTAACTGCTTTTCATTTCGCACATGAGCACCATGTTCGATACACGAGTCCATAACACATTTCACAAGGAGTCACCAATACCACATGAATTCAACGGTCTTAACTCCACTAATTCACAAAATCAACCGGCACAACAGAGAGATAGATAGGAAAAATCTTATACTTCAACATCCTCCATAATGCTACACTACCTCCCTAGGTTGCATATTACTACAGAGACTGTCAATTCTAAGCATACTGAGCAGGCAATTTGCAAGGAAACACGTACTTGGAGCCCTCAAAACAAAATTTTGACAGTGGACTAGGCTCCAAACACACAAACAGATCTAAGCAGTCAAAATAGAATCACCCCCCCCCCCCCCTCGCGCACACACACACTTAAGTTCGACATTGGCCTCAATGGAGAAGAGGGATGAATAAGGGGAACGATGTTACCGGCATAATCAGACTGCAGTGGGACTGGAAGGTGGACCAGTCGGAGTGAAGAGGACTGGAAATGGGACCAGTCGGTGCAAAGGCACATCTAAAGGGAACACAAGAACTCAGCCACAATACCTTAGGTCTAGTTGTCAGCTCAATAGTACATCATCCAAAAGAAAAGGAAAAAAACCAAACAAAAGACAGTTTGCACTCTGAATCAAAACAAAAGCAACACAAAACGAGCAGCGAGTACAGCCTACTCGAGCTCACTGAAGTCGATCTGCTCCATGAGGTCGTCAACCCCATATGTCGGTTGTGGCGGGGGTGGTGAGTGGTCCCACCGGGTAGTCCAGTGGTGCTCCTGTGGCGGGTGGCAGGACTGGAGCAGGTGCGCCTGGTACTCTATCATCTAGTGGCTACGATCCCGATCCCGCTCCCACTCAAAGCGAGCACTGGTGACTCCCAGCTGAGCCTCCATCCTATCGAGGCGCTCATCCAAAATCGTCATCCGCGAGTTGTACTCGGCCTGGTGGGCCGAATACTGCTGGTAAAACTGGACCTGATGGTCCATGAGCTGCTGGTTCTAGAGCCCGAGCTGCTGGAACTAGAGCCCCATCTGATGGAACTGCTCTGTGAAGAAGTCCATCGACGGACCAGAAGCCACCGACGGACCAGAAGGACTGGAGGAGGAGGAGTCGCCTCGCTCGAGTCTCCGTCGTGGCTGAATATCCCCTGGGGGGAGAGCGGGGGCTCTGGCTCATCAGCATTCATGGCCCCGCCATCATCATCATCATCATCGGCCTCATCCTTGTCGGTGTAGTCCTCGTCCTCCTCATCATCATCATCAAGATCAGCATCCACCTCGGGAGGCAGGGACAGCCCATCCACCCAGGAACACGCTCTGTAACACCCTAACCCGGCCGGGTACTACTTTTACTAAAATGCCCTTGATAAATAAAATACTCAAATATTAAATTGCAGTGGGAAATTTTTTTCATAAATAAAATTATGGAAACACACACTTGTAATTCAAAGCAACGCCCTAACACATGGGCAAACTCAATACTTGAAATCTTAAAATGATCTCCAGTCTATACTCATAATCATAAATGTAAATATCTAATAATCTCTAAAGTTGTTGCTGCTGAAAAACCTTGACTAAGCATCCTCCGTGACGCTTATACTGCCATCCTCTAGCTGGCTGCCCTCGAACTCGTTGCTCATTAACTGCTCCTCTAGCTCCTTCTCTACGACCTGGTGAGTGGGTTGGGGTCAGTCTACGCCATTACTTAAACTCGAAGCACTTACGAGTGTTCCCTTAAGTGTTCACCTCAAAACTTGTGGAAGTTATTTATACTTCCACCCTTTAATACTTTAACCCTTTAAAAAAAATGTGGGAGTTGTTATTACTCGCCACCCTCAAAATCTTAAACCTTTGACTGACACTGGGATCCCCTCACTAACTAGTCCAGCCGCCCAGCTCATACGTATGAGGGCCAACATAGGCCTTTCCTTAAACCTTTTTATGGGAGTAATCGATTCAACCCCATAAACCTTAAGAGTATATCATACTCTTCCTTTAAACTTCATGTGATGTCTATGTGATTCATCCACATGTTCCTTAAGAGCAACTTGCTCTTCCTTTAAACTTTCACTGGGGCAGGGGGACTGGCGTTAGTGAACTACCTTTAAATCTTTTCACCCTAATTTAATTAGGAGTGAAATACCTCTTAAATGTTGATCCTTAAATATCAAACAACCTTGATTAAATAAACATAATATAAAAGCTTCAAGTAAATACTGAAAGCTCAAATAATCATATACTTCACAATCATAACTCAAATAGAGCATCTCAGATAATATCTCAAATAAAACATGCTTTATCAATCACGACATAAATCAATCATTAGCATACAATTCACGTAAACACACATACTTAAAACTCGTAAGTCAAATACTTGAAAATACGTAAGGCGTAGAATTTACCCCCTTAAACCACTCACTTCATTTCCATTGAAACCGACTCTGATTCCACTCTAAAAATTCCAGGTATTGCTCCCATTAAATTCTATTCGTCCCCACGATTCCATAGGCGCAGACGGTTCCTCGATCGGACGTCAATTGATCGATTTATGGCGAAAATAAATATTCTGTCAGTTTAGAAGTACAAAGTACCGCAACTGATATTTTCCAGTGAACAAGTTGACCACGACCTCTCTGCGAAAATTACATATTTAATCCTCCAACTTTTTCGAATTTCCACGAATGGTACCTGATAGTTGACATATTCTTCCTCAAACTTGGGAGACTCGGTTCTCCCTCATCCGACGTCCGAATTTGATTTCGTCGAGATCGTGACGCTCCTGAGATCGCCCTCTTCGCAACCATATCCACCTTTTGAAGTTTTTTCGAACTTCAAAAATTTCCAGATTCCGATGATACTCCGGCGAGACGCCGACGAATCTCCGACGAGGCTCCTGCCGACCTCGAAACTGAGTTCTGAGTCCGTGAGACAATTCATGACCTTATCCCGAGAAAACCCCAATTCTCGTAATCCCTCCTTTCTCAATTTTTGATCATCATTCGATCACCCCGTACGTACCTATGCCGTCAAAGTTACGTCGAAGTAGGAACAACCTTGGTTAGTTAATTACTATGTAACTTAGAGCTTGAACTCAGTTGGGGATTCGTCGCTCTTACCTACTGATCGAGGGAGAGCTGATGGAAATGTTTGCTAGGGTGGTGGTCCTTCTCTGACGATGATGACGGCAAGGCTACGGGAAGCTTAGGGGATGAATTTGATGGATGGGATGAACGATGATGGAAGGAGGTAGGAGCAGGAACTTGTATCTCCAATTATTTAGATGAAAGTGAGAATGGGGGTATAATTTAAGCCATCCATGCACCGACACTGTTAACTCAAGCTAGTTGTCTTTGTTAATTAAGTTCACAAGTGATGTGGTAAGGGAATGGGAGCGTACAGAGCTTGTTGGTGGGTGAGTTGCATCTGTAGTGCAATTATGATTGGGAAGGGTATTTACTAATTAGAGAAAAGCTCATCTAAGTGTAATTTTGGGGTGGGATAATGATGTTGGTGGTTGATGACCATAAAACAAAAGCTGGCGTGGGATAATGGTGGTTGGTGGTGTGGGATAATTCTTTTGTTTTTTATACTAATAATAATAATAATAGTAATAATAGTAATAATTATAATTATAATTATTACTACTATTTCTAATCCCAATCCGTAGTCCTTTATACGTAATCGTCTATCCAATCGTTCATTTATCATGATCGAACATGAACTCAAATGTCGGGGTGTTATACGCTCCATCAGAAGCCAGCAGGAGCGCGTTGTGAAGCACCTCCCGGCTGAGAGGGGTGGAGCCTCCCCACGCATGGCATCCGTGAGTCCTGCCAGGTCGATCTCAAAATGTCGCGCTAGCTTGGTGATCAGGGGACCACAAAATAGGTTGTTGGGTTTCCCGTGGCACCGAGAGAAGGTGGTGGTCACGAAGAACCCAAATGGAGCATATGATCTGGGTCCCCCATCGAATACCTGGCGCAGAGCACCCGCTTCATAATCTTATGGGAACCAGTGGCGTTGGGGACTATCAAGCGGGTGATCAGCAGGTTGAGGATGTGTCACTGCGGCTTGAGGGTGGAGACATATGTCTAGCCGGCGTCGAAGTAGTCCATCCCGTAGGCGTGTCGAGCTATCTGGCGGTAGAACCCGTCCTGGTTCCAGTCCTTCAGATGTTGAATCTCTATCTCATGGCGGGAGTAGGGGTGGTACTGGATCCCCAGGCTGTAAGCCAGCCCATCGATGCTCATATGGCACGGGTGCCCACCCAGCCTGTGTAGAACTCTCACACCAGCTCTGTGTAGGTGGGCTCATCGATGCCCAGCAACGTCCGCCAATCAAGGTGGTAATGGCAGTGGAGATCTCGTTCATGCAGTGAAGCTGATCAAAGACCCCCCACTTCAATTGGTGATGGCGCTGGAGCACTCCGTGTATGACCCGGCGGTACTGGTCGGTGTACTCCGGGTGCTGGCGCAGATCCTGCATGAACGGGTGATCGAGCGACATGATCCAGGAAACCCAAGTAGGACCGTAGAGGGGACGCGAGGAGAGGGTGAGGGACACGAAACCACGTCCAAAACAGGTCGGAAAAGCTCGTCGGAAAGTGGCCGAAAATTGGCCAGAAGGTGACCAGAAAGTCGTCAGAAAAATGGTCGGCGGCGGCCGGCGACGGAGGCAGGCGGCGACCGAAGACAAAGGCAGGTGGCGGACGGCGACGCGATGGCCGGCGGGCAGCGGCGACGGCGTCGGGCTGTCACCGGCGTCGCTCACGCGAGAGGGAGCGGAGAGGAAATGAGAGGGAAGAGAGAGAAGAATCTGAAAAAAAAGAGGAGAAAGAGGGGGTCGGTCGGGGATTTGCTTATAAAGAAAAAATACCCGGCCGGGCCTCGGAAATACCTGACCGGGTATTTCTAAGGCCACGGTCGGGGGTTGCAATATGCGGCGTACCACGTGCGGGAAAAACCCGGCCTTGAATCAAAAATACCCGATCAGGTATTTTTGAGTCAAGGTCGGGCTTTTTCCCTTTTGCGCCCCAAAACACAGACAGGGTCCCAGCCGCGACACAAAAATACCAGGTCGGGTATTTTGTGTCACGACCGGGTTTTTTCCCCTTTTCGGCCAAAAAACACTTATTCTCATTTTTTCGAACTCCCCTGCACGAAAACACCAAACCGAGGCAGATCAGACGACCTAACTTCAACACAAACGTGCAACAGACTCGAACACGACACAAAACAAAGAAAAAAGGAAAAAAGAAATGCAAACCGTTATGGGGTTGCCTCCCCACAAGCGCTTATTTACCGTCTTTTAGCTGGACGCCCATGACGGAGCTAAGGGTCCGCGAGTTCAACCACCAACTCCGCTCATTCGACCTCGTCTCCCAGATATAGCTCAAGACGATGGCCATTCACTTTAAACGACTCAGTTTGTGGGTTGACAATTTCAATCGTGCCATACGGGAACACTTGTGTGACCGTGAACGGTCCAGACCACCGGGAGCTGAGCTTTCCAAGAAAGAGTTTCAGACGAGAGTTATAGAGGAGAACTCGATCACCAACCTGAAACTCCTTCGGATCCCTTAACCGCGCGTCGTTGCGGCTCTTAGTGCGCTCCTTGTACAACTTCGTGTTCTCATAGGCGTGGTAACGCCATTCCTCCAGCTTCAACATCTGCAATTTTTTGTTCAACACCTGCAACACTAACATCCAAGTTGAGCAGCTTAAGGGCCCAAAAGGCCTTGTGCTCTAGCTCCACGGGAAAATGACATGTCTTTCCATAGACAAGCCGGTACGGTGAAGTACCAATTGGCGTCTTGTAGGCATTCCAGTACGCCCAGAGAGCATCATCGAGCTTGGTGGACCAATCCTTGCGGGACTGATCCACCGTCTTCTCCAGTATACGCTTGAGCTCCCGATTTGTCAGCTTGACCTGCCACTCGTTTGAGGGTGATAGGACACGGACACCTTATGAGTGACACCATAGCGAGACAGTAACTTATCAAACTGGCCTTGGAAATGGGTGCCGCGATCGCTTATGATGGCTCTAGGTGTCCCGAACCGGGAGAATAGCTACTTCAAAAATCCACAAACACGTCTAGCATCATTAGTGGGCAAAGCTTGCGCCTCAGCCTACCTAGAGACGTAATCAACAGCAACTAAGATGTAGGTATTGCCAAAGGATGGAGGAAAGGGGCCCATGAAGTCGATACCCCAGACATCAAAAACTCACAGGTTATAAATACATTCTGGGGCATCTCATCACGGGTAGAGATATCACCTGACCTCTGGCATCGGTCGCACCTGCGTGCGAAGGCATCTACATCCTTGAAGAGTGTGGGCCAGTAAAAGCCCGACTGTAGCACCTTTCTTGCCGTGCGGTTACCGCCATGGTGACCGTCAGTAGGTCCCTCATGGCAGTGAGATAGAATGCCCTCCATCTCACTTTCCATGACACAACGACGGATGATCTCGTCGGATCTGATCCTGAAGAGATGAAGGTCATCCCAGAAGTAGTGCTTCAGTTCGGAGAAGAATTTCCTCTTTTGTGTGAGTCATCATCCCCTTAGGCAGCTGCTGGCCCACCAAATAATTTGCAAAATGGGAGTACTGAGGGGTGACACTCTCCACCAGGCACATCATCATTAGTCACTCATCCGGGAAAGAATCGTTGATCTCCTCCACGAGGTTGTCCGCAGGTGGTGCATCCAACCGGGAGAGGTGATCAGCAACAACATTTTCAGCTCCCTTCTTGTCCCGAATCTTTATGTCGAACTCCTGCAGTAGTAAGATCCATCGTATGATCCTAGGCTTTGCATCAGCCTTGCTCATCAGGTATTGAATCGCAGAGAGATCTGTATACACGGTCACATGGGACAAGACCAGATAAGGACGAAACTTGTCGAAGGCAAACACCACCGCGAGCAGCTCCTTCTCCATGGTGGTATAGTTCTCCTGGGAATCATTGAGGGTCTTCGAGGCATAGTAGATAGGACGGAAGTGTTGATCTCGCCTCTGCCCCAAGACAGCTCCAACCGCAAAGTCACTGGCATCGCACATCAGCTCGAACGGTAGGGACCAGTCAGGAGCGACCATGATAGGAGGATGAGTGAGCTTCTCCTTCAAGGTCATGAATGTCGTTGTGCATGCATCAGTGAACTGGAAGGGGGCGTCCTTCTCAATGAGCTTTGTCAGGGGCAGGGCGATCTTCAAAAAATCCTTGATGAACCGCCTGTAGAACCTTGCATGACCTAAGAAACTCCGGATCCCCTTAACAGATGTGGGAGGGGGCAGCTTACTGATGGTCTCAATCTTGGACTTGTCCACCTCAATCCCCATCTTGGAGATCTTATGACCCAGAACTATGCCTTCGCGAACCATGAAGTGACACTTCTCCCAACTCAGTGCCAGGTTTGTCTCTTCACACCGTTTAAGGACGAGTTCCAGGTTATGGAGACAGTGAGAGAATGAGTCTCCATAAACTGAAAAGTCATCCGTAAACACCTCTATAATCTCGACGACCAGGCGGTCAAAGATGGGGAGCATGCATCGCTGAAAAGTGGCAGGGGCATTACAAAGCCCGAATGGGATCCTCCGGTAGGCAAATGTGCCGACGGGGCAGGTGAAAGTGGTCTTTTCTTGGTCCTCCAATGCAATGGGAATATGGAAATACACGGACATCCCATCCAGGAAACAGTAGAACTCGTGCCCCGCTAGTCTTTCCAGCATCTGATCAATGAATGGCAGCGGGAAGTGGTCCTTCCAAGTGGCATCGTTGAGACGCTGGTAATCGATGCAGACACGGTACCTAGTCACCATGTGCATCGGGATGAGCTTGTTCTTCTCGTTAGGCACCACCGTCATCCCACCCTTTTTGGGTACCACTTGCTCCTCCAGTAATGCGCCACTCTCCAGCGTGGCCAACTGCTCCTCCAGCTGTGGCTCCTGCGATGCCTGCTCACCTAGCAAAATACAACGCTCAAGAGTATCGTCAGTACCCGCACTCGTTATGGCGAGTGCGGTCTCAAAATCAACAAGATATCACAGTAATCTAAGTCATCATGCAAATGGGAGTGCTTCCCATTCTCAAACACAGAAAAAGTAGCATGTTCATCCCCAGCACGCAAGATCAATTTACCACTATGCACATCAATAAGTGCCTTAGCAGTGGCGAGAAATGGTCTACCCAAAATCAAAGGCACATCCACATACTCATTTATATCCAGAATAACAAAATCAACAGGATATGTGAATGCGCCTACATTAACAAACAGATCCTCTATGATACCCCTAGGATGCACAATAGAGCGATCAGCTAACTGAATGTTCATCCTAGTAGCCTTAGGTTCAGCTAGGTCTAGCTTTTTGAACAATTTGTAGGGCATGACGTTAATGCTAGTGCCTAGGTCCGCCAAGGACTTTCTTACATGCATGCTGCCAATAACAAGAGGGATAGTAAAACTCCATGGGTCTTTGCGCTTCTTGGGCAGTTTGTTCTGCAGGATGGCAGAACACTCCTCGCTCAGCATCACTATCGAGAGATCCCCAAGTTTCTTCTTGTCGGTGAGGAGATCCTTCATGAATTTGGCGTACTTGGGAATCTTCGACAGTGCCTTCACGAACGGCATGCTGATGTTGACTGCTTCAACATTGCCATGAACTTGGCAAACTCAGTCTCCAGCTTGTCTTTGTGTAGGCGAGTGGGGAAGGGAAGCTGGGGTACATGCTCCTTAACCACTGATGTGCCTTGGGAGCAGGTGCTTCTTTCTCCATCCCCACTTCTGCATCGTCAACTGGAAGTGTTGAAGCAAGTAGTGGTTCATCTTGCCTGGCCGGGGCAGGGGCAGCAGATGTGGTCCTGCCACTCCTGGTAGTGATGGCATCCAGCTGCTGGTGAGGCTCGCGAGGATTGGGAATGGTGGTGGCATGCAAAGTCCCCAGTGCTCTGGTGTTATTTTGGCAAGCAATGCCACCAATCTGATTCTGGAGATCCTGCAGTATAGCTCCCTGGTTCCTTTGGCCTGCCTCTAGAGAAGTTATGTTCTGGTCCATCCTGGCGAAATTCCCCTGACTGGTAGTCATGAATGCCTGCAAAATATTTTTCAGCTCTGTCATCTGGAGCTGGAGCTGCTGGCAACTAGGCAAACTGGTGTTGTGGCTGCTGGAATGGTTGCCACTATCTGGGATGCTAAGCTGCTGCTGTGGAACAGGACCCTGCCTGGCCTAGAAGGGTTGCCTCTGCTGAAAACCACCTGTTGGTGCTGAAAAACCAGGTGGTATAGTGATGCTGCTATTATTCCAAGAGAAGTTGGGATGCTGGCGCCACCCTTCATTATATGTACCACTGTAAGGATCAAGGCGCCGATCATTGGCGATGAAGTCTAAATGCTCCTGGGGTGTAGAAGACTCTCGCATGGCCTGGCAGTCTTCCACCAGATGGTTCGAACTCTCACACCACTGACATTGAGCAACTGGAGGACCGGCCATTCCTCTGCCCGGAATAAAACTGTTGGGCTGCTTTAATGTCTGGACAAACTCGGCCACCTCCCGCTCTAGCCCGTACCTAGCCTCCATGGCATGCACACCTCGGTCACGGGAACTCCTCATCCTGGTGCTCTGTCCCCAAGAGTGATCCCTGGCAGCCAGAGTGTTGATCATCTGATTCAGCTCGGGTGGAGTCTTGGTGAGAATATCCCCTCCTGGGCATAGAGACTCGATCACCCTCTAGCTTTCTGGGGTCAGAGCGCTTTAGAAATTCCCCACTGTGAATGCATCACTGAAGCCGTGATGGGGACACTACAAGAAGAATCCCGAGTATCGCTCTCGGGCATCATGTAGTGACTCATCTGGCTCCTGGCGGAAATGAGTGATCTCCCGCTGAATCTCCGTGGTCTTCGAGGCTGGATAATACCTGTGCACAAATTTGTCGGCCAAGTCGTCCCACGATGTGATGGATAGTGGGGGCTGGGTCTCTAACCACCTCTTTGCATGCCCCGGCAGAGAATGGGCAAAAAGGTGGAGACGGATCGCATCATCGGGTACACCATTCATCTTGAATCCATTTGTCAGCTGTAGTAACCGAGAAAGGTGCACCCTCACCTCCTAATCCTTTAAGCCATGGAACTGGATAGAGGATGTAATCAGTTGAATCCAGCATGGCTTGATCTCAAAGTTGTTCGCTGGAATGGGCGGGTAGATGATGATGGGGCAGATGTCGGCGACCCGTGGAGTGTAGTAGTACTCCATAGTAGGACCCGGCGACGGTGGTTGATGCTGAGCCCCAACTTCCTGGGGGACTGGGTTGTTCCCTAGGATCTGATTCACTGGGGGAACCTGGAGAGTCATCCCCTGGGGCGGGTTTTGCGCATCGTCCATCTCGTACTCCTCCTCAGAATCACAGCTCAAGTGGTCGTCGATGCACACTTCCTCCGTAGCCAGTCGCACTCGTTGTTGTCTCCTTTGTTGGAAACAGGTGCGTTCTAGCTCCGGATCTAACGATAGTAGACCTCCCGACTGGCTACGGGTCATGCACCGCCTGCACACGGCCAAGCAAGCAACCCCGTGAAGGCACAAGTGGGAAAAAGCAAACAATCAATGCAGAAATGGAAATGCTAAAGTAACAGAAATCACGTTTCTTCAACAACCTAGCAGTCCGTGGCAACGACGCCAACAACTTGACACTCCTCTACCGTCACACTAGAAAGTGGCCAAGTGTAACCACCTACTAATGCGTAGTATAGCGGGTTGAGTTCTAATTGTTATCTAGCGGTTCAAGTGTAATGAAGGTTTAGTTTGTGTTCAAGTTGAGAGAGGTCACTCGGATATGGTTCCCCCTAGACTACAGTTAAGCCAGGTTGTAATTTACCAAGTTCAATGATAGTTATACTGCGGGAGGTTCTTAAACAGTCTTCATTCTCGACTAAAGGTCTCCAGACCCTCTCAATCTGAGTCCCCAACGGCCGACTAACCTCCACCGGAGTAAACAGATTGAGGCCCTAACGAACCAAACCTCCTCTACCGAAGTAAATCAAGTACATAATAGTGAATTGACTCCTCGCCTAAAGTCGTCAATTCACTACCTTCAATCAAGGGTGCTCTATCAACCTAGGCAAATATTCTCTTTCAAGGTCAAAGCAGAAATAACAGGAATTTGATCAGGATTCGTGATATTCAAGAAATCAAACCTCAATTGAATATAATCATATCACTGAATTTGTACTTGGGTTTATACAATCAGACCTAACATACTAATCTAGGGTTCTTCATACCCAGGTGAATGAGAAAGTTACTCCATAGAGAGAGAAGGGAAATCTAGCTCAGATGCGGAAACCATACTGTGAAGGAGGGGATTATGCTTCTGGCACTCAATCAGCACTTCTCCAAGCTCAAGCTGGGCTCCAATGGTGATGAAGATCGATCTAGGGCACTTGGAGAATCAGGTTTGTCACACTCTCTCTCTCTCTAGGTATCATCTTTGTCTCTCTAAAACTTGGAACCCTTCAAAAGTTGGCCTTCTTTTCCTTAAGAACCAGCTGTTCGCGATCCCCGGTCGTAATCCCCGGTCGGGTATTTCTAGTGTCCGGCTGGGGATTTTGAAACGCAGCGCAGCACCAAAGGGGTTAATACCCGATCGTGGTCCAGAATACCCGATCGGGTATTTTTGCTCTCAGGTCGGGACCCCTCCTGCTTCTTGACGTCCAAAAACAGTTTTCCCGGCCTCCCATTGCATTTTACCCGGCCGGGTATTTTCACTCATGGTCGGGTATTTTGCTCTTCCATCACCCTTCTACTCCAATGTCCTCCTTTTGACCCGAAACTCATTTCCTCGCCTTCACGTCAACGCCAAGTCCTGAAATATGACATAAACACACAACCTAGCGTGAAATCGGCTTAAAACACGAGAATCGACTCTCAAACGGCTCAATAATGGCGGTAAAAACATGTGCAATCAATGGTCTATCAGTCGCTTCTAGCCAGGGTAATGGTGGAGGTGAGGCTTGTGGATACCATACGGAAAGGAAGGATACATAGGATTACATGCAAATCCTTGCCTTAACACGGACATTACTGCCTTCAAACAATGGGATCTACAATTCACTCAGGCTGAATCGGAAGGTAAGTGATCATATTCATTTGATATTTTCGGTTTCTGCTCTCTTACATAGGAGAGTTTTTTTAGTCCTTCTAGTAGGAAATGCATCCTATGTGTTTTGTATTGCAGAGTGCGTGCTTCGGATGTCATTGTCGAATGCTTGCTGAAATTTCATTCTTAACCATCGTTCTCCCAATTTTGTGTGTGTTGGGTTTGTTTTCCATCTCTTTTTCGTTGACGAATCTTTATTTGTTTGTATATTGAGTTCAATTATAGTTGGTTGTTTGCCTATCTCTAGTTTTTTAGGCGCGCTTGGCCTCGATGAACAACTAAGTATGTAGAGATTTAAAAAGATACCATCTTGCTAGTTCTTATAGAGAGTTATATTCTGCCTTCGTTTTTGGTCAGGGTAATGGCGCAAGGGAGGTTGTTAGGGGAACGATGGAGGGTCTCTTCTGGTCAGGATAACGGTGGAGGTGAGGACTGTGGATAGCATACGGGAAGGAAGGATAAATGGAATTACAAGCAGATCCATGCCTTAACACGAACATTGTTGGTTTCGAGTGATGGGATCCATAGTTCGCTCAGATTGAAAATGAAAGGTAAATGATGAACCTTCATTTCCTATTTTCAGTTTCGTCTCTCTTGATAGGGAGAGTTTGTTTAATCCTTGTCGTAGGCAATACATCCTGTTCGTTTGGTATTACAGATAGCATTCTTCGGATCTCATTGCCAAATGTCTACCGAGATTTCATTCTTAATCTTCATTCTTCAATTTTTGTGTGTTATGGTTTGTTTTCCATCCATTTTCTGTTGACGAATCCTTATTTGTCTGAGTTCGATCGCAGTTGGTGGTTTGGCTCTCTCTGGTTGTTTAGGCGAGGTTGGACTTGATTAACGAATAAGTATGTACAAATTTGAAAGGATACCATGTTGTTGGTTCTTATAGCGTTATATGATTCGTTTGTTGCTTTAGTGTAAAAAATTCTACAAAATGATGCCAATGCTACCTAGCTACTTAAACCATAGTTAATTGAAAATAATTCTATTGTTTTTTTATAAAATTGTCCATCACTGATCCCATATCAGGATGCAACTCACCACCTGAGATTGAAATACATGGGCAAGCATCATCATTTTAGTGATGCATATGATTAGATGGTGCCATGCTCGAATGTATAAACCAACTATGATGTTACTTCCTTTTCTGGTTATTAGTATAAACCCCATGTTAACAGGATATTCAGTGTGTTTTTCGTTTTGTGTTATGTTTTTCTCTTTTCACCGAGAATTGTGGCTCTTCACTGGTTAGCTTTGGGAAATTGTTGGATTTACTCCTCTTTACTGGTTAGCTTTGGGAAATTGTTGGATTTACTCCTCTTTACTGGTTAGCTTTGGGAAATTGTTGGGTTTACTGGAACCCCAGAAGATATACTCATATCTCAACCAAGACACCAAAGCATAGTGACTGTAATAGAGTTGTTTTCCCAGCCATCCATTTTGTTGCGAATTGGTAGAGTTTGTTAGCCGGTTACACGAGTCAGAATTAGTATTTAGATAGACCAAACTTGAGCTTTTCAGTTATGTAGGTGTTAGTTCTTCTTTCCAGCTTCTCTGTGAACTTTCATCTTCCTCTGCAATCAATTCTCCTCTCATCGATCTCTGAATTTGACAAGAGCATGTTCAATGCGTTAAAATGTTCCTGTGCCCTGAAAAATGTTATCCAAAAATTATTTTTTCAACTTTTTCACCTTTCTTAGACATTTTAACATGTGCGTAAGTTGCTTTCATACAGATTAATGACGGGCCATTTCATGGGTCCTTTGTTGGCCATATAAAATAATGATGTTGAATTGATCTATGGATCTTTTTTGCTACCGGTTAATTCTAGAATTACATGGAAAGGTCAAAATAGATGGATCAGTTGTGCTTGGGCGTGTTTATGGTGTTGAACGTTTTTGTTCTTTGTTTTGGTTTTTACTTTCAGCTTCTTGCAATTTTCATTCAAGTTTTTGTTGTTTGCTTTGGTTTGTTGCAGGTAGATCGAAGGAAGGGGAATCGGGAACATACGAATGTGGAGGAGCAAGTTATGGCACCTTATTGTGTTTATTTCATATTTAACTCCTAATAATCCTCATATGGATTTTTTAAGTGTTTGGCTGCAACAAGTTTGGTTTTGGTTCGAATTCCTCTGCTCTTTTCTATCTGAGTCTGGGTTTTTGGCCACACATTAGGCATAAAATTTCCTCCATATTTTCCACTCATTGTTTGGATGCTCAGGTTTTTCAATTCTTTTAACATTCTCATTTGAATCGCTTTTGTTTTCTTTTGTTGCTCTTACATTGTCGACAAAGATGGAATGCTTTTCGTCATCGAATCATCGTGCTAGAGAATATGGGACATGCAACACAAAATGTGAAGAATCTAAGAAAGAAACCAGGTAAAAGAGGTGACCAAATTCATTTAGTTTGCTTTTATGTGCTATGTATGCAAGCCTAGAATTGGTTCTGTCATGCTTGCCTGCACGTAACTGATTTCCAACTTCGCTTACTGCAAGATCCTGCAAATTCATAGGGTGTGTTACCCATTGATTGCTCAGCATTTTGTTTCCCATTGATTCATCATAGGCAAGTTAGTAGAGGTTAGTTACAACTGTGTGCGCATTTTTTAGTCTACCTAGCTTCTTAGAATGTGTTGTGACTAACCTCCACGTGGTTAATAGTGTGCAATTGTTAGTGGTTAATTGTGTTCTTTTGCCTATCAGTTTCTCTTTTTCGTTTAGATGTCTCTTATTTATTTTATATTGTTTGTGTTGTACTGTGTTGCATCCAGCTTACTCTTTAGGTACCATGTTTAGCTACTAAGTAGTGAAAATCAAGCCATCAGATTTATTAAGATAAGAGCTAAGACTCATCGACGTTCTACACTTCTTCATACTTTTAATATATTGGCATTATGTATGTGATTGTTTCATTTTATATAGGTGGGTCATCCTTGAGATAGAGAATCTTCAGTCAGGACCGTGCAAGAGAGGCAATTAACAGTAGGATCAAGAGTAACAACTGGGGGGTGATGAGGGCCTGTTCAACGATGGGGTTGGTTGCCATTTGATTAACCTGCCTTCCAAGTAGACTTTTATGAAACTTTCTAGTATGTGTGTTCCCAATTATTTAATCTTTTGAGAAGTTTTATTTTCTCCAAATAATACCACTTCAGTCCAGTACATTTACATCATACCCGGTTCGTTCGGTTAATTTCACTTCTTTTGCGCGTTGTATAAATGTTCCATTACTGTAGGGCTCTATTCAGTACATACATCAACCCCGGTTCGTTTGGTACCTTTCAAGTTCATCAGTCTAGGAGGAGTGGATTGCTTTTTCTGAAATTAGTATATAAACTTGCATTCTCATTTGATCACTCGACTATGTTCCGTTTCTTGCTCCTGAAATGTTTGCTTGGTTAATTGAACTATTGATGATGCTTCACTGTTTAGCCATTGTATTAAACGATAAGTACACATATATAGGGGCCGGTTGGCTCGCATTTTTCTTTTTATGCAAGCTGCTGATACATTTCTACAAAAATGCATTGGTTTTTATTTTTGTAAACTATGTGGTTCGTTTCTCCTATCTTATTGCTTAGAGTTTTTTTTTTTTTTGTTAGAATGTCTAGTCATGTGTTTCGATTAGGACTAGTAGTGTGTGTGGTGTGAGCAAAAAAGAAGACCATAAACACAGGTTTGTAGATGCAAGGAAGAGTTTTCAGGTTCTCATCTTTGAATATTCTATATTCCTGGGGTGTTGTCTACCATTCCTCCTAACATTTGAGATTTGTTTCATCATCCTTAGCCCGACTCTTCTACTTTCATTTTTATATATTTAGTTGATGACTATGTGGATGTGTTCTTCATATTTTTCAAGATTTAATCTTTCCATAGTTCATAAGTAGCTTTGTCTCACACTGCCTAATTTTACCTCCAGCCACTAAACCCCCATACTCTTTTAATTGTTGTGCCTATCTGCTACTTGTGAGTGGGTGACTTATCTATGACACTTCAAAGTATTTTCGTGTGAGTAACGCCCATTACCAAACCTCCCTTTTATATGTTTACTTTCCTTTAAAATTTGGTTATGTTGATACCAAACAATTCTAAATGTTTGAGTTTAATTGAACCCTTGGAGGATCCGGTTCATAAGTAGAAGATTCGGTATATCCGACATTGGCAGAGTGGTGTCTAACTTTAAATTAGAGTAGTCACTCATAACCATACAGTAGGACCTTTATGATAATTTTTTCTCACATCTTGGACCCTCTGCTATGAAGAGAAGATGGGCGAAACTTCTTATTGTTTTGTCTGGATGGTGATGTTTGTAATTATGTATTTCTAGTGGAAGCTTTCTTGCTTTTTCGACTTTTAAGATGGTAGCATAGATGATATTGAAATTTTCAGCATGTTATAGCTAATAGCATTTGTATGTGTAGCCTTAAATCATATGGGTTATTGTACTATTAGATAGGCTAAATGCTTACTTCCAGTCTCTAACTCATTCATCTTAAGAAACTCAGCATTGTATTCATCTTTTAATAGTACCACTTGGATTGTTCTGTGTATGATTGTTATCACCAAATGGCCTAAGTATCAAATTTGACTTTTTTATGTATGGATGCAGGTGAGTTATGGTTTGGTAGTTGACTAACATGTGTTCTCCAAGCAAGACATAGACAAAACTGATTAGACCATAAGTTACCTTTTCTAACTTTTATTTCTAATGTTAGTTTTCCTTTTGGGTGATTCTTCTTTTTGCTGAGTTAGTTTTCTCGATACATGGGTTTGTTCTCTCCCTTTATTTCATGTGATTGATTCATTTGATTTCCAAGCATAGGAGCTATCGAGATTTTACAGTCAGTGAAACAAGTAGCCATAAGGGGTCCTAGAATGTGATCAAGAACCTGATCATTGCAAGAAACAAAGTCACCAGCTTAATCAGAAGAGGTGACAGTAAAGGATGCAGAGGCCATGTTCAAAGAAACAAAGTCATCCAGACATCGCCTAAGGTTTCTTGTGTTCATTTACATTTGCTCTTACCTGCTTCTGCTTTTATTGGAAGTGCAATACGCCAAAATCTACTGCTGCCAATTGGTATCAAATATCCACTCTTTGAACATATCCAACACTTTACTTAAACGTCTTTTTTTATCTAAATGGCAGGCAAGAACAAGGAAAATTCCTGGTCATCCGAGGTTACCATGGTATGGGAAGCTGCAAAGTCGAAGCTTCAAGATCTAAAGGCTTACATGGATATCCATGTGAAAGAAGCAGTTGCATCAATACGATGATACATACCTAAGTCTCCTTCCCCTTTTCCTTTGTCCAGGTGATGTGGATGTCTAATAATGTGAATTGTTGATCAAAGATGTTTATTTTGTCATCTCATGTTAATATAAACGGTATGTTGTCACCTAGGATAGTTCCCCCTCTTATGTTTCTATGTTTGAAAGGTTTTTTTTCTTGGAAAAATAGGGGGTTATTTTGTAAGAGTCAAGTGGTGGCTTTAGTTTGTTTCTCAAAGACTATCATGAAGGGGTAATGTAAACATATGGTGCTATACTGGTTGCCATAACCCACCTATACAAACTAGCCTCTTTGTAGTTTACATCAACTGATATATAAAACCGAAAGCTACAGTTAAGCAAATTCCACTTTTACAAATTTCAAGTATTTTATTTATCACTTCAACTCCAACTTGACGCCAAGCCCTTCATTAACAGTTTAAAAACAAACTTCGATGTTCCATGCACAATAGTGTAATTTGGCCCTTCTATAGTCAAATGCTATACTGAATTCTCCAAAATATTATACTATATCTATTCATATAGTAAGAGGCAAAAAATTTGTAACCTGCCGCGAAGCGCGGGCTTTCCGACCTAGTTAAGATGTTAAAGCTACTGAAACTTGGTATTGCTGTCCTGTAAAACCTATGTTTGCTTTTTTACATACTAAAACCATCTCCATCCCTGCAATAGGTTAGTCATTTCATAAATGGACCTTACATCCACATCACCAACTTTAGCAATTATTCAATTCAATCATTTCAAACCACCTACATCCCTGCAATATGTTAGCAATTGCAATTGATGGGACCTACTAGATATTCTTTTCCTTAACAATATTTTTGCATAATAGTCTTTTGAAAATTCAATAAACACAAAATACATAGCATACACCAAATAGAAATAAAGAAAAATTACATAATGAAAAACAAAATACAAAAATTCAAAACGCAATACAAAAATTCAAAATACAAAATACAAAAATTCAAAATGAAATAAAAAAAATACTAGACTACTCGTCATCTTCCTCTCCTCCAAATCGATTCCAAATCTCTTCAACTAAATCTGTTTGAAGTTGATGGTTTTTGGACCTATGACGAATTCTCAAATGATTTCGGAGATACTCTACATACTCTGGCAGCCAAGTTTGAGAAACTATAGTCATGGATACATTGAAATTCACACCATCATGGCGGATATATGAATCTCACTCATCTTCTACAATCATGTTATGCATGATTACACATGCTTTCATTATTTCCCCGATTTTCTTCTTGCATCGTACCCGTGTCGGGTTACTATCGATGGCGAATCGTGATTGCATCACCCCAAATGCTCTCTCGACATCTCCTCCGACTGACTCTTGCTTCTTAGCAAATAATTTATGTTTCGGTCCTTGTGGCAGCGGGATTGACTTAACAAAGGTTGCCCAGTTTGGATAGATTCCATCATTGAGGTAGTAGCCCAAGTTGTAACTTTTTCCATTGACGTAATAGTTAACTTCTGGTGCTCTCCCTTCTAATACTTCATGAAAAACTGGGGATCGATCTAATACGTTGATATCATTCAATGTATCTGGAAGACCAAAAAACGCATGTCATATCCATAGATCTTGTGAAGCTACAGCTTCTAGCATAATAGTAGGAGTTTTATGATCTCCTCTAGCATATTGACCTTGCCATGCAACAGGACAATTTTTCCATTCCCAGTGCATACAGTCAATAAAGCCTAAGATACCTGGAAAACCTCGTTGCTGACCTACATGAAGCAATTTTTCGATATCTTCAGCATTTGGCCTCCTCAAGTATTCATCTCCAAAAGTAGCAATGACAGCTTTTACAAATCTTTTGACACATTTTGTTGTAGTCGTCTCCCCGATCCGTAAATACTCATCAACGTTGTCTGCCGCCACACCATAAGCTTGCAATACACTTCACTAGGTGTGAAAGACTTGTTCTGCCAACAGCATCAATATTGTTCTTGAAGTAAGGAGCATACTTCATCACACCTTCGCCTATGCGAAGAAACAAATGTTTTTGCATTCGAAATCTACGCCGAAACATATCATCAGTGTATGTGGGAGTCTCAGAGAAGTAGACTTGGTATAGGCGCTGATGTGCATCTTCACGACCCCTCTCAATGTATCTCCTTGGACGTCTTGAAGACGAGGCTTCATCTTCTATTTGCTGCCTTTTGATTTGAACATATTGTTGCATAAGTTTGGAGTATGAATCATCTGTTGCCCACTGGACTATGATTTCCTCAAATGGATTCTCTGAACTAGAAGAAGATGACGACGAAGAAGAAGAATTCATCTTTGAATGAGTTATCTTTTGAGAATGGTGAGAAGAATGAAACTACAATGCTGAATATATGGATACAATTTATTGATGAAAAGTGCACCTTTTTTATTTCTTACTTTTATTATTTTCAAGTGATAAAATGGGTGTCTTTATACACTACTTCTGACAAAGTTACTTGCATAGTGCTCTTACAATGAAGTGACAATTCACTGACATTGAGTGGTGAAAAACTTATCAATTATTTTGCTGACAGGGAAGTGACAATTCACTACTCAAATTAACGGTTCAAAAATGATCAATTATTTTGCTGACAGGGAAGTGACAATTCACTACTCAACCCAATGGACTACTCAATTATTTTGGTGAGTGAGCTAGGGAAGTGATAGCATTGTTCTTTGTAGATTTATTTTATTTATCTATATATAGTGTGGAGTCATGAACAAATAGGTAATGCTCTCAACCTATTACGCATTACTAGTCGTCTTCTTTCTTCTCCTCTTCTTTCAAACTTTTCATTATTTGGGAAGAAATGGATCCATCGCGTCCATCCTACAATCCATTTTTTTCCCTTCTCACAAGGTTCATCTAATGTTTCAAGTAATGAGAGTCAAGAGCCACAATCTCCTCTTAACCATTTTCCTATCCCCTATATGAATTCTCCTTATTTTTTAAGTCAAGGAAATTTTCATATGCCCATGTATCCAAATTCCAGCCATCTATATTTCCAACAAAATTACTCACAAATGCCAATATCAAATATTTCCTCTCGACGGTCACCAAATGAGGCTCCAATTCCTCAAACCATTCCTACTGAGTTTCAAACTCCTCAATATCCAAGAATATTGCAGTCAAGGAACGCCCCAACAAGTTCGACACGAAGAAAGCAAGAAAGAAAGAGTTCGTTGGACTACTGAAGATGACACTTTGTTATGTAGTGCGTGGCACAACATCAGCAAAGATGGAGAAATTGGCATAAATCAAAAGAACAACAACTTCTGGAATCGTATTGGGGAATACTATGACACCTATCATAAGACCTCCCAAGGCCGAAGGAATAAGCAAAGTCTGATGAATCGTTGGACTAGATTAAACCATTCAGTGTCAAAGTTCGTTGGTTGTTATGCACAAGTTCAACACCGAAGGGAAAGTGGGATAAACGAGGTAGACAAAAAGAACAACGCAAAGGCATTATACCGTGCATTAGAAGATAATGATTTCAATTTTATGCATTCTTGGGATGTGTTAAAGGATGAGGAGAAATGGTCTAGCCAAATTGAGAAAGATAAAGAAGTTGGTCTCGAGGAAGATAGAGGATCAAAGAGGACTAAGAATACTGCATCTGGTGAATACACCTCTTCATTTCAAATGCAAGCATGCCACCCACTAGAGACCCAGAAGCTGTTTCTCATTCTCGTCCACCAGGAAGGAAAGCTTCAAAGGATAAAGGGGGGGTGGGGTGGGTGGGAAATCTATGTCGTTTGAGTCAGTAGAAAGTCTCGAGCTAGCAATACAACAACAATTTAACCTCGAAATGGGAAAGGTTGAGGAATTAAAGAAGTACAATATGGCTATGGAGGCAAAGATAAAGTTACAGAAGGAGCGACAGAGGAAAAGGGAAGAACGAGAGAGGAAGCAAGAAACACGCCAGAGATATGTTAGCAATCAAATTGATGGAGATGCCAATAATAATGACGGAAGAGCAAAAAATGTTATATCATCTACAAATGCAAAAGTATTTGGGAAAAAACTGAAGTCAAACTTGTTTGTAATAATTTGATTTATTTTCTAATCCTATGTATGATTTTCATTAAGTCCTTGAATAATTGTTGTGGGTGTGTATTTTGCATAAATTTGTTTGCTTTCTTCATGTAATATGAATGGTGTGTATTTTTAGTGTGATTTCTTTCTAGTTTTGTGCATGGATCTTCAATCATTAACTATACATCTTTGTATTAAGTTTTCATGTTTAATATAATTAAAATATAATTTATAATTTTAATTTATTAACAACTTAAACAAATCATAAGCACAAGAATTATTAAGTTCAACATTTTATGTGCACAAAGTGGATTAGAAAAGAAAGAAAGAATTTGAGTGCATGAATGCGTGGGTCCCAATTGCTTATGTGGCATTGCAAAAGGGGATTGTTTATTTAGCAATCTTGCTAAATAAGAAAGAAGTGTTACATCCTTGCAATTGTTTAAAGTTATTGCCACAGAGGATTTCACTGAATAAGCAATAGCAATAAGTAATGGGATGGAGATGCTCTAATCCCCCATCATCATACTAGTACTAGTACTAGTCATAAAGTTACAATGAGACTACTGTTGCATAAGGGATCTGCTACTTTGCACCATTGTCATTTTTCTTTTTCTGACCCGCATGACACATCATCGCCGCGTGGCACTATGGTGGGAATTATTAGTTACGCCTATATTCGGCAACTTAAGGTAGGTTTGGGACATTTTATAATTATTATGTTTATGAGGAGTAATTGAGAGGGAGGTCGACTAGTAGGAGAAGGAAGGAGATAACAATTATTAGGTGGTCAAATAAGGGACGAGTAGTATGAGCAAGGTTGTCTACCCAATTTAGCATGTTAGTCTGATTGAGTAAGTGGGTTGAGGGTTAATAGTCTTATTGTTTTTGTCCGTTTTAGTCCGGATAAATGAATAAGTCATTATATTGTTCATACATTTATAAATTATATCAAACCTCATCTAACATATGAGCAATAACATATAAAATTACACCAAAGTAACATGTTGTATGTGAATCCAACATATAGTGAAAATTAACACACACTTATATGACATCAATATTCAAATGTTCAACTTAGAATTCAAAAAATAGGGTTAAGAGAAGAGGAAAATCGAAGAATAGGGACATTTCACAAACCAAATGGAAAAAGGACATTGTATGACCTACAACCCGGCAATCTTACAGCGGGTCGACCCGGCGTGTGTGCGGCCCATTTTTCTCACCAGGTTAGGTCAAAATGCGACAATCAGTGATCGACTCGCGGGTTGACAACCTTGAGTATGAGAGTTTTGGGTGAAATATGATACGTTTAAATAGGTTATTAAAGGTGTTATATAGAATTATAAGTATATAGTATGAGAGCCATTATATAGATAAAAATAAAATAATTTGACATTAATACGAAAATGAAATATTTAAATGCATAAAATAAGTAGGTCAATCTATATATTAAATGAAATATTTACTAACTATCCTATTTATATTTATGAAGTCATTCACTTGTCATCCGTACAAATAAAGGTCCGAGATGGAACGAGCCAGCGACAGAGGAAAAGACTAGCTGTCAATTGAGGCGTTTTACAATTTTTATTGTTTGCTCAGGAAAAATGTTATTATTTCCTGACGAGGAAAATTTTAAAAATAAACCTAAAAATAAATGGTTTTCATGGGATGGTAAACAACAAACCAAAACTCCGTTGAAAGCCGCTACGATAGCGCGGCTCAATTTTGCCTAGTTACTACTAATAACTAAAACTAATTAATCAGCTCTATCTTCTAAACTGGCCAAAACTTCTCAGCTCTATTTGAAGCCTAATCAACACATCAAAGCAGCAGCTCTTCCTGACTGAAACAACTGACGAGGACGCACAGCAACCGGCGATCTCTGCATCTCCATTCCTCCTCCACCGAACACCGCCGCCGTCTTCGTCCTCCGGTCGCCGATGACACCATAATCCGCCACGAAGGGATGCTTGAGAAACATCTCAACATGCAGCCGGTGATTGGGATCCCTGGCAAAACACTTGCTCAAGAAATCCTTCCCCTTCGCCGACAACCACTCTGGAATCTCCGGCGTCCGGCCTGCCACAATTTCCCTCAACACCTCTCCATCCTCCTTGAATCTGCTCCACGGCAAATTCCCCGTCAGCATCTCCACCACAGTGCAGCCCAACCCCCATACGTCCATCGCCGGCGAAACCTGCCCTTCCACCGCCGCCTCTGGCGGCATATACCTCAGCGTCCCCGTGAATATCCTGCTCCCGGGACCCAATTTCCAAGTCTCCGTCGCCAGCCTGAAATCCGCAATCTTCAATTCGAAGAGGCTCTCTGACTGTCCTCCCATGTTTCCGGCGGGGAAAACCAGGACATTGTCGGGTTTAATGTCGCAGTGGATGAATCCAAGCGAATGGATTGACGACAGGGCGCGAAGAATCATTCTCGCGTAGCCTCTGACATGGGATTCCGGGATTCCCGATAGCAGGGAGTAATCAGCGATCAAATTCACGAGAGATCCTCTGGGCGAGAGTTCCATTAGCAGGTTGTACGTTCTTCTTCCGCCGCCGCTTCTGGGTTCCGATTCTCTGGTTTCGAGGCCGAAGGTTTGCACCACTCCCGGGACGTCGCGAAGCTTCTCCAGAATTTGGTACTCGATCAAGAGAGAGGCGGCATTCTCTTTCGGAACTGATTTCACGGCCATCGTCTTGAAGGCGGGGTTGCTTGGGATGGCGATAAACACCTCCCCATAACCTCCCTTTCCGATACAATCTCCTCGCCTCCACGCCATCGTCGGAATCGAAAGGAAAGCAGGGCAAGTAAAAAGCAGAGTTAAGAAAAGAGGAAACAGAGTGGGAAATTGGCAAGTGAGAGGCTCTATATACTATATTGTTGATCGCAGATTTAACCTTTCAGCTTCGGATTCGGATTAAGGGATGAACGGAGTGTTGGACAAGAAGACCTCTTCTAGATCAGGGGAGGCTTTGTGAAGAAGGCTGAGATGGTTGAAGGAGTTTGGCGCCAGTATTTTGAGTTTAAGTTCATTTGGTCTGAGTCCAAATAAAACTGTGTCGTTTGGTGTTTTTCCAATTTAGTACTTAGTCTTTGAATTTGGTCAAAGTGGCCAGTGACCGTTGTTAAACCAGCTTGAGCTAGTTTTCAGCTGGTAGTTAGTTTTGTTGCAGATCTGCAGGAGAGTGGGATTGAGGTCGTTTGTTGAGGCCGATTCCCTTGGGTCACTTGTGTATATAAACTCTCCATCTATCAATAAACAAAATGTCAGATTACAGTATTTTTGGCTTTCATTGTGGTATCAGAGCCAGTGCAAGCTGTAACCAAGAAACCCTAAAGAGTGTGAAGTGCGATCAGACTACAAGCAAAGAGGGTTGCTTGTAGGGGGAAACACGAGTGTTTATTGCGAGGCATTATTGATCTGGGGAGAGTTGAGCACTGCTAATTGTGCCAAGAGTGTGTTTGGTGAGATCTGAAAATGAGTGAAAACAGCAGCTTTGCACAGGTGTGCGTTCCAAAGTTTGATGGTGACTTTGAACACTGAGTTTGCTGATGGAGAACCTCCTTCGATCGAAGGAGTACTGGCATGTTGTAAGCGAAGGATATAAGGAACCAGCTGGAGGTGAAAGGCTCTCGGAGGTAGAGCAGAAGTCCCTGGATGATTTGAAGCTTAGGGATCTGAAGGCCAAGAACTACCTCTTCAGTTCGATTGATAAGGTAATTCTTAAAACAATTACTAAGAAGAACACAACAAAAGAACTCTGGGATTCAATGAAGTTGAAGTTTCAGGGTAGTGCTCGAGTCCAAAAGGCTCAGCTTCAGGCACTTAGGAGAAGTTATGAACTGTTAGAGATGAAAGAGGGAGAAACCATTACAGAATATTTTGGCCGAGTCATGGTTGTTACCAACTCAATGAGAAGCTGTGGAGAGAATCTGACTGATGTGCAGATTGTGGAGAAGATTTTAAGAACATTGACTGAAAAGTTTAATTACGTGGTATGTTCAATCGAGGAGTCCAAGGATATTGAGATGCTAACAGTCGATGCTTTGCAAAGTTCCTTGGTTGTTCATGAGCAAAAGTTTCATAGGCGAGGTGCAGCTGAGGATGATCAAGCCCTTCAAACCACTCATGAGTTTGGAGGCAGGGGAGCTAGAGGCTTTGGAAGAGGTGGTTTTGCAGGGTCTCCTGGACGTGGAAGAGGCAGGGGAGGAAGAAGTTGGAACAGAGAAGCTGTGGAGTGCTTCAAGTGTCATAAACTTGGACACTACAAAGCTGAATGCCCAGAATGGTATTCGAACCAGCAAGCTCACTACTCCAGCTATCAGACCTCACAGGACAGATCACATGGAGACATGAAAGAAGATGTTTTGTTAATGGCCTGCACTTATCAAGAAGGGACTGAATCAAGGCAGGAGGTAGCAAGTCTGATGGGAGCTGTTGAAGACACCCATGATGGCAAAGAAAAGGCAGCAGATGGAAGAACCTGGTGGTTCCTTGATTCAGGCTGCAGCAACCACATGACTGGGAACAAGAGCTGGTTTACTTCCATTGACACTACCTTTAGGTGCAATGTGAGGCTTGGCAATGATTCGAGGCTGGAAGCTGTTGGAAAAGGGTCTGTGAAGTTGATGATCAATCAGGTCTCTCTGATGATCCAGGAAGTCTTCTATGTGCCAGGGTTGAAGACAAGCTTGCTGAGTGTTGGACAACTACAAGAAAAGGGGATCTCTTTTCTAATCAAAGAAGGATACTGCAAATTGTTTCATGAGGGCAAGGGTTTGCTGTTGCAAACCCAGATGAAGTCTAACCGAATATTTGCTCTCCAAGCTGACTGGACAGAAGGTCAGGGTCATCAGTGCTTACAAACAGACAGCAACAAAGAGAATTCCCTCTGGCACAGGAGGTTTGGCCACCTGAGCTATCAAAACCTGCTGCTCTTGAAGAAGAAAGATCTGGTAGCTGACTTGCCAGAACTGAAAGGGGAGAGTGGAGTTTGTCAAACCTGTCTGGTAGGCAAACAACACAGGTTGTCATTTCCAAAGAAGAACACCTGGAGGGCATCACAAACGCTTCAATTGATCCATGATGACTTGTGTGGACCCATAACTCCAGTTTCTAATGGAGGAAAGAGGTACATCCTAACTATAACGGATGATTTCAGTAGGAAACTTTGGACTTTCTTTATGAATGCAAAGTCTGAAACACTAGGACTGTTCAAGAAGTTCAAAACACAGGTTGAAAAAGAGACAGGTCTTCCCATTGTGTGCTTGAGAACTGACAGAGGTGGGGAGTTCTTGTTGAATGAGTTTAAAGAGCTCTGTGAAGAAGAAAGAATAAGAAGACAATTGACTGCAGCTCTTACCCCACAGCAGAATGGGGTGGCAGAAAGAAAGAATCGCACCATAATGAATATAGTCAGGTGTGTTTTAGAAGAGAACAAGGTTCCTGCTCTCTTTTGGCCTGAGGCTGTTGCTTGGACAACTCATGTCACAAACAGGAGTCCAACCACAGCAAATCAGGGTAAGACACCACAGGAGCTATGGACTGGGAAACCCCCCTCAGTCTCTCATTTTAAGGTCTTTGGATGCGTCTCTTATGTACATGTTCCAGATCAGCAGCGAAAGAAACTAGATAGCAAGAGCACTAAATGCTATTTTCTTGGCATTTCTGTGGAGTCTAAGGCCTACAAGTTATACAACCCAGCCACCAAGAAAGTGGTGGTCAGCCGAGATGTGGTGTTTGATGAGCAGGCAGGATGGTATTGGCCTAAAGTGGGTGTACAAGTCAAAACAAAAGGAAGATGGCTCTTTAGACAAACGCAAGGTCAGGCTGGTAGCAAAGGGATACTCTCAGAGACATGGAATCGACTACACTGAGGTATTTGCTCCTGTTGCTAGATGGGATACTATTAGAGCTCTTCTGGCCTATGCTGCATTCCATGGGTTTGAAGTTCATCAGTTAGATGTTAAGTCTGCTTTCCTATATGGTGAACTGTCTGAGGAGGTTTATGTAGAGCAACCACAAGGGTTTGTGCTTGCTGGGGAGGAATCAAAAGTGTACAGGTTGAGGAAAGCTCTGTATGGCTTGAAACAAGCCCCTCGAGCTTGGTACAGTAGAATAGAGACTTATTTTCTGCAGAATGGGTTTCAGAGAAGCTCATATGAACACACATTGTTCATAAAGAAGGTTGGAGCTGATATTCTAATAGTGAACATCTATGTGGATGACTTGATGTGCACCAGCAGCAATCCTCAGCTCATTCAGGAGTTCAAGAGTTCTATGCAAACTGAATTTGAAATGACAGACTTGGGAAGGATGAGGTATTTCCTTGGCGTCGAAGTAATCCAAGGAGATGCAGGGATTTTCATTTGCCAACAGAAATATGCAAAAGAGTTGCTGGAGAGATTTAACCTGTCAAGCTGCAATCATATCAATAATCCGATCGGGTCTAGGATCAAGCTGTCTAAAGCAGGAGATGGAGTGCCCACAGATGCCACTGAGTACAAGAAACTAATTGGCAGTCTCCTTTATATAACTGCCACCAGACCTGATCTGATGTATTCTGTGTGTCTGCTTAGCAGATTTATGGAATCCCCCACCAGGCAACACATGTTGGCTGCTAAGCGAATTTTGAGGTATGTGAAAGGGAGTATGGAGCATGGCATTTGGTACAGAAGGGGAGTAGAAGGAGGAGAGTTGATTGGCTACACTGACAGCGATTATACAGGTGATGTGGACGATAGGAAAAGCACAAGTGGTTATGCTTTCTTTCTTGCAGGAGGGGTGGTTTCATGGGCATCCAAGAAACAGCCTGTGGTCACTCTTTCAACCACTGAGGCAGAGTTCGTGGCAGCTTCTTTCAGTGCTGCCCAGTGTGTCTGGTTGAGGAGAATACTAGAGCAATTTGGATGGAAGAGTAGTGTGGATACAGCAACAAGGATTTTCTGTGACAATAGCTCAGCCACAAAGTTATCCAGAAATCTAGTTTTACACGGCAGAAGCAAGCACATAGATGTTTGTTTCCACTTCTTAAGAGAGCTGGCCAACAATGGAGTGGTGACAATGGAGCATTGCAGGACCTATGAACAAATTGCAGATGTGAAGACTAAGGCCCTGAAACTTGAGACCTTTCAGCTGATGAGGGCCAAGCTTGGAGTGGTGGATCATGCCGAGTTTGAAGCTGGAGAGTGAACTGAAGCCAAGCAACTTGGCTCCAGTTCAGGGAGGCTTTTGTTGGACAAGAAGACCTCTTCCAGATCAGGGGAGGCTTTGTGAAGAAGGCTGAGATCGTTGAAGGAGTTTGGCGCCAGTATTTTGAGTTTAAGTTCATTTGGTCTGAGTCCAAATAAAACTGTGTCGTTTGGTGTTTTTCCAGTTTAGTACTTAGTCTTTGAATTTGGTCAAAGTGGTCAGTGACCGTTGTTAAACCAGCTTGAGCTAGTTTTCAGCTGGTAGTTTGACTCACTCCTACTGTCACTCTAGAAAATGGCCAAGTGTAACCACTTCCTAAAGCGTAGTATAGCGGGTTTGGGTTTTATTGTCAACCCGGGTCCTAGATGTGATGACTACTCAGTGAATTCGTATTATCTAGCAATGAAACTTTAGTGAAGTTCTAAACTAACAAGCAAACAAAACAACTAAACGGTTGTATTCAGGTTAAGAGAGGTCACCCGGATATGGTTCCCCCTAGTCTGCAGTTAAGCCGGATTGTAATTAACAAGTTCAATTTCTATGATAGTTATACTGCGGAAGGTTCTCAAACAGTCTGAAGTCTCGACTAAAGGTCTTCAGACCCTCTCAATCTGAGTCTCTAGCGGGCGACTAACCTCCACCGGAGTAAACAGATTGAGGCCCTATGAACAAAACCTCCACTACCGAATTGAATTCGGTACAGAATAGTGAATTGGCTCCTCGACTAAAGTCACCAATTCACTACCTTCGATTAAGGATACTCTATCAATCTAGGCAGATATTATCATTCTAGGTTAAAGCAGAAACAACAGGAATTTGATCAGGATTCATGCCATTCAATCATTCAAACCTCAAACGAATATAATCAATTCATAGAAACAGTACTTGGGTTCATACAATCAAACCTGACATACAGAACTAGGGTTTCCCACGCCCAGATGAATGGGAGAACTACTCTATGGAGAAAGAAGCAAAAGCAGAATCAGACGCGGAAATCATACTGTGAAGATGGATTTCTGCTCCTGGACGTTGAATCGGCACTTCTCCAAGCTCAAGCCAAGCTCCAATGGTGTTGAAGATCAAGCTAGGGCACTTGGAGGCTCTTGTTCGTCGCTTTCTCTCTCTAGGAACCGCTCTGTCTCTCAAAAACTCGAATCCCCCTCTGTTTGGCTCGGAATCCGTTTAAAAACCAGAATTTCCCGACTCGCACGGCCAGGGTGCACAGCCGTGCATATCACCATTCTGGCCGTGCGCCTCAAAACGCGGCGTATCATTAAGTCGAACTTCAGCCATCTCGCACGGCCAGGATTGCACTTTGCACGGCCGTGCGGATTTCACTTGTGCCCGTGCGTGCTCTCGCACAATCCCGCACGGCCAAACTGGTCACTTGCACGGCCGTGCGGGTTTTCTGCTCCGCCCGTGCGTGCTCTCGCACAATCCCTCACGGCCAAACTGGTCACTTGCACGGCCGTGCGGGTTGTGGGTGTGCCCGTGCGACTTCCTCAGAACCTCGCCATGCGTCCGATCCTCGTCCAATCGACCTCAAACTCGCTCCCAAGCCTCCATTCACGTACTAGGACCTGAAATATCATAAACAAGCACAACCTAGCGTGAAATCGGCCTAAAACACGAGAATCAATACCTCAAACGGAGTAAGAGCAGGGGTAAAAACATGTGTAACTAACGGTCTATCAAACTCCCCCACACTTAAACGTTTGCTTGTCCCCAAGCAAACCTATCTCAAACCAATGCAACTCTCCAGACCTCTGTAGCAACAAACGACCTCGATCTTAGGTAGAGGAATTCCTAGATCATTTAGCAACTTACGAGGTCAACCGACGCACAAGTCATCTCATAACTTCTTCGGCGAGAGCACTAGTCTCGAGTCAGCATCATGGCAAATAGTGAACAGAGGACAAATGAATCGTGGATGAAGAGACTCTCAAAAACAAAAGATCATGGACTCACATTTTTCAAGGTGCTCGATTTTCTTCTTGGAGATGGTTGGAACCCCTTTTCTTTCTTCTTTTTGCTTGTTTTTCTGTTTTTTTTTTTTTTTCAAGGGTTCCAACCTGTTTTTGCAGAAAACGAGGGCTCCCACCTAGCAAAGGTTTTGCGGGAGCCCGGCTCTTACCGGCCATGCCAGGAGCAGTTGTCTCGAGCCTCGTGCGGGGGAAAGACATGTAAGGGGGCTGGAGGTAGTAGGTGGAAATTGGGAACGGATTCCCGTCTCCCCTTACACACTTTCGCCCTATTCGCACGGGAGACGTCATTTTAAAGCACATTTTCGAGCACCTGTTATTTTCAAAACATAATACAAGAGTCCATGACAGGCAGAGAGTCCACAACACCACACAATTCAAGGGTCCTAAGATCACTAATTCACTCAATCAACCAACACGCTATGAAGAAGAAATGGGACGTCTTAAATGCATCAACATCCTCCATAGAGCTACACTACCTCCCTAGGTTGCAAATCACTACAGAGATTGTCAATTCAAAGCATACTGAGCAGGCAATTGCAAGGAACACGTACTTGGAGCCCTCGAATACAAAATTTTGGACAGTGGACTAGGCTCCAAGCACACAAACAGATCTAATGCAGTCAAAAGATAAACATCCCCCCCCACACTTAAGATCGACATTGCCCTCAATGGAGAAGAGGGAAGGAAAGGGGAACGATGTTACTGGTATGCACGGACTGCAGGAGACTGGAAATGGACCAGTCGGGAACACAGCACAGCTCAAGGGGAACAGAAGAGCTCAACCAGAATATGTTAGGTCCGATGTCAGCCCAATAAGACATCATCCAGAACAAAGGAAGCAAACCAAAACCAAACCAAATCGCAATCCGACTCGAAACATAAGAAAGAAAGTCAAACCTTGGTGGAGTTGCCTCCCCACAAGCGCTTCTTTACCGTCTTTTAGCTGGACGCCCATGGTGGATACTCAGGGAGGTGCAGGAACAGGTGCCTCCAAGAGCGGATCCACATCGCTCTTGAGGTACATCTTCAGGTGGTGACCGTGCACCCGACGGTTGCAACCACCAGCATCGGTCAACTCGACCTGGCCATCCGGCAAGATGCAGGCGAGTGAGTACTCGGATGGCCAGGGTGGTCGTGGTGCAGGGGGTGGGACCAGCTCATAGTGGTCTCCACTCTTCTTCCGTGCCGGCTTAGCCTCCTGCGGCTTCGGTCGCCACTCCTCCTTGAGCTTTTTGTTCGGCGGTGAGGCTGGAGTGAGTGGCGGCGAAGGGGTGAGAGGAGGATCCTACAAAATGAGAGGTGCAGAAGGATACACGACAGGCTCGTGTATCTGGTCAGAAATAGCATGCACCGGTGTGACAGCAATCATAGCACAATGATCAAACTCAGTCGCAGAAAAAGTAGCATGTTCATTCCCAGCACGCAGAATCAGTTTACCATCATGCACATCAATCAATGCCTTGGCGGTGGCAAGAAATGGTCTACCCAGAATCAAAGGCACATCCACATCATCATTTATATCCAGAATAACAAAATCAACAGGATATGTGAATGCACCCACATTAACAAGCAGATCTTCTACGATACCCCTAGGATGCACAACGGAACGGTCAGCTAGCTGAATGCTCATCCTAGTAGGGCTAAGTTCACCTAGGTCTAGCTTTTTGAACAGTTTATAGGGCATGACATTAATGCTAGCGCCTAGGTCCGCCAAGGACTTTCCTACATGCATGCTGCCAATAGTAAGAGGGATAGTGAAACTCCCTGGATCCTTGCGCTTTTCGGGCAGCTTGTTCTGCAGGATGGCAGAACACTCCTCGCTCAGCAGCACTGTCGAGAGATCCCCAAGTTTCTTCTTGTTGGTGCAGAGATCTTTCATGAACTTTGCGTACTTGGGCATCTTCGATAGTGCCTCCACAAATGGTACGCTGATGTTGAGCTGCTTCAACATTGCCATAAACTTGGCAAACTCAGTCTCCAGCTTATCTTTATGTAGACGAGTGGGGAAGGGAAGCTGGGGCACATGCACCTTAACCACTGGTTGTGGCTTGGGAGCAGGGGCTTCCTTCTCCACCCGCACTTCTGCATCACCGGCTGGAAGTGCTGAAACAGGTAGTGGTTCCTCCTGCCTGGTCGGGGCAGGATCAGCTGATGTAGGCCTGCCGCTCAAGGTGAAAATGGCATGTGCTGTCTCATGCGGGTCCCGTGGATTGGGGATGGTGGTGGCAGCCTGGCAGGTAGAGTCCCCGGGGCCCGAGTAGTAATCTGGCGAGCTATGGCGCCAACCTGGTTCTGCAAATCTTGCAGAATGGCATCCTGGTTTCTCTGGCCTGCCTCCAGGGTTCTCTGGCCCGCCTCCAGTGAAGCTATGGTCTGATCCATCCTCGTGAAATTCACCTGGCTGGTGGTCATGAATGCCGCCAAAATGTTCTTCAGCTCGGTCGTCTGATTATCGGGAGCTGGCGCTGCTGCTGGCTCGGCATACTGACGCTGGGGCTGCTGGAATGGCTGCCCCTGTCTAGCCTGGAAAGGCTGCCTCTGCTGAAAACCACCTGCTGGTGCTGGGAAACCAGGTGGTTTATTGGTGTTGTTGCTCCAGGCGAAGTTGGGGTGCTGGCGCCACCCCTCATTGTATGTGTTACTGTATGGATCGAGGCGCCGAGCATTGGTGATGAAGGCCAACTGTTCTTGGGGAGTAGAGGACTCCCGCATAGCCTGGCAGTCCTCCACCAGATGGTTCGGACTCTCACACCACTGACACTGAGCAGCTGGAGGCGTAGCTGTCCCTCGGCCCGGAAGAAGACTGTGGGGCTGCTTCAATGTCTGCACCAACTCAGCCACCTGCTGCTCTAACCCGGATCTGGCCTCCATAGCATGCACACCGCGGTCCCGGGAATTCCTACCTCTGTTGTTCTGCCCCCAGGAGTGGTCTCGGGCAGCCAAGGTACTGATCATCTGGTTCAGCTCGGGTGGAGTCTTAGTAAGGATATCCCCTCCTGGGCATAGAGACTCGATCACCCTCTGGCTGTCTGGGGTGAGGGCACTGTAGAAGTTCCCCACTGCGAAAGCATCGCTGAAGCCATGATGGGGACACTGCCAGAAGTATCCCATGTACCGCTCCCATGCATCACGAAGGGACTCATCTAGCTCTTGGCGGAAGTGAGTGATCTCCCGCTGAATCTCAGTAGTCTTCGATGCTGGATAATATCTGTGCACGAACTTATCCGCCAGATCGTCCCAAGAAGTGATGGACAGTGGGGGCTGGGTCTCCAACCACCTCTTAGCATTCCCCGCCAGAGAATGGGGGAAGAGGTGAAGGCGGATTGCGTCATCCGGAACACCATTCAGCTTGAACCCGTTCGTCAGCTGCAGAAAACGGGAAAGGTGCGCCCGGGCTTCCTCATCCTTCAAGCCATGGAACTGGATAGAGGATGTGATGAGCTGAATCCAGCATGGCTTGATCTCGAAGTTGTTTGCAAGAATGAGCGGATAGAGGATGACCGGGCGGATGTCAGCAATCCGTGGAGTGAAGTAGTACTCCAGGGTGGGACCCGGTGGTGGTGGATGATGATGGTGCCCAGCTCCCGGGGGATTTGGGTCGTTCCCCAGGATCTGGTTCTGAGGAGGCGGGTTTTGATCACCTTCCATCTCGTACTCGTCCTCGGTGTCGCTGCTCAATTGGCCGTCTCGGCGCTCCACCGTAGCCAGTCTAGCTCGCTGTTGTCTCCGAAGTTGTTTGCAGGTGCGCTCAATCTCAGGATTCAACGGCAGTAAACCTCCCGACTGGCTACGGGTCATGCACTATCTGCACACAATCAAGCAATGCAAACCCGTGAAGGCACAAGTGGGAAAAACAAAAACTCAATGCAAAAATGAAAATGCTAAAGTAACAGAAATCACTTTTCTTCAACAACCTAGCCGTCCCCGGCAACGGCGCCAAAAACTTGGCTCACTCCTACTGTCACTCTAGAAAATGGCCAAGTGTAACCACTTCCTAAAGCGTAGTATAGCGGGTTTGGGTTTTATTGTCAACCCGGGTCCTAGATGTGATGACTACTCAGTGAATTCGTATTATCTAGCAATGAAACTTTAGTGAAGTTCTAAACTAACAAGCAAAAAAAACAACTAAACGGTTGTATTCAGGTTAAGAGAGGTCACCCGGATATGGTTCCCCCTAGTCTGCAGTTAAGCCGGATTGTAATTACCAAGTTCAATTTCTATGATAGTTATACTGTGGAAGGTTCTCAAACAGTCCGAAGTCTCGACTAAAGGTCTTCAGACCCTCTCAATCTGAGTCTCTAGCGGGCGACTAACCTCCACCGGAGTAAACAGATTGAGGCCCTATGAACAAAACCTCCACTACCGAATTGAATTCGGTACAGAATAGTGAATTGGCTCCTCGACTAAAGTCACCAATTCACTACCTTCGATTAAGGATACTCTATCAACCTAGGCAGATATTATCATTCTAGGTTAAAGCAGAAACAACAGGAATTTGATCAGGATTCATGCCATTCAATCATTCAAACCTCAAACGAATATAATCAATTCATAGAAACAGTACTTGGGTTCATACAATCAAACCTAACATACAGAACTAGGGTTTCCCACACCCAGATGAATGGGAGAACTACTCCATGGAGAAAGAAGCAAAAGCAGAATCAGACGCGGAAATCATACTGTGAAGATGGATTTCTGCTCCTGGACGTTGAATCGGCACTTCTCCAAGCTCAAGCCAAGCTCCAATGGTGTTGAAGATCAAGCTAGGGCACTTGGAGGCTCTTGTTCGTCGCTTTCTCTCTCTAGGAACCGCTCTGTCTCTCAAAAACTCGAATCCCCCTCTGTTTGGCTCGGAATCCGCTTAAAAACCAGAATTTCCCGACTCGCACGGCCAGGGTGCACGGCCGTGCATATCACCATTCTGGCCGTGCGCCTCAAAACGCGGCGTATCATTAAGTCGAACTTCAGCCATCTCGCACGGCCAGGATTGCACTTTGCACGGCCGTGCGGATTTCACTTGTGCCCGTGCGTGCTCTCGCACAATCCCGCACGGCCAAACTGGTCACTTGCACGGCCGTGCGGGTTTTCTGCTCTGCCCGTGCGTGCTCTCGCACAATCCCTCACGGCCAAACTGGTCACTTGCACGGCCGTGCGGGTTGTGGGTGTGCCCGTGCGACTTCCTCAGAACCTCGCCATGCGTCCGATCCTCGTCCAATCGACCTCAAACTCGCTCCCAAGCCTCCATTCACGTACTAGGACCTGAAATATCATAAACAAGCACAACCTAGCGTGAAATCGGCCTAAAACACGAGAATCAATACCTCAAACGGAGTAAGAGCAGGGGTAAAAACATGTGTAACTAACGGTCTATCAAACTACCCCACACTTAACCGTTTGCTTGTCCCCAAGCAAACCTATCTCAAACCAATGCAACTCTCCAGACCTCTGTAGCAACAAACGACCTCGATCTTAGGTAGAGGAATTCCTAGATCATTTAGCAACTTACGAGGTCAACCGACGCACAAGTCATCTCATAACTTCTTCGGCGAGAGCACTAGTCTCGAGTCAGCATCATGGCAAATAGTGAACAGAGGACAAATGAATCGTGGATGAAGAGACTCTCAAAAACAAAAGATCATGGACTCACATTTTTCAAGGTGCTCGATTTTCTTCTTGGAGATGGTTGGAACCCCTTTTCTTTCTTCTTTTTGCTTGTTTTTCTGTTTTTTTTTTTCAAGGGTTCCAACCTGTTTTTGCAGAAAACGAGGGCTCCCACCTAGCAAAGGTTTTGCGGGAGCCCGGCTCTTACCGGCCATGCCAGGAGCAGTTGTCTCGAGCCTCGTGCGGGGGAAAGACATGTAAGGGGGCTGGAGGTAGTAGGTGGAAATTGGGAACGGATTCCCGTCTCCCCTTACACACTTTCGCCCTATTCGCACGGGAGACGTCATTTTAAAGCACATTTTCGAGCACCTGTTATTTTCAAAACATAATACAAGAGTCCATGACAGGCAGAGAGTCCACAACACCACACAATTCAAGGGTCCTAAGATCACTAATTCACTCAATCAACCAACACGCTATGAAGAAGAAATGGGACGTCTTAAATGCATCAACATCCTCCATAGAGCTACACTACCTCCCTAGGTTGCAAATCACTACAGAGATTGTCAATTCAAAGCATACTGAGCAGGCAATTGCAAGGAACACGTACTTGGAGCCCTCGAATTCAAAAATTTGGACAGTGGACTAGGCTCCAAGCACACAAACAGATCTAATGCAGTCAAAAGATAAACATCCCCCCCACACTTAAGATCGACATTGCCCTCAATGGAGAAGAGGGAAGGAAAGGGGAACGATGTTACTGGTATGCACGGACTGCAGGAGACTGGAAATGGACCAGTCGGGAACACAGCACAGCTCAAGGGGAACAGAAGAGCTCAACCAGAATATGTTAGGTCCGATGTCAGCCCAATAAGACATCATCCAGAACAAAGGAAGCAAACCAAAACCAAACCAAATCGCAATCCGACTCGAAACATAAGAAAGAAAGTCAAACCTTGGTGGAGTTGCCTCCCCACAAGCGCTTCTTTACCGTCTTTTAGCTGGACGCCCATGGTGGATACTCAGGGAGGTGCAGGAACAGGTGCCTCCAAGAGCGGATCCACATCGCTCTTGAGGTACATCTTCAGGTGGTGACCGTGCACCCGACGGTTGCAACCACCAGCATCGGTCAACTCGACCTGGCCATCCGGCAAGATGCAGGCGAGTGAGTACTCGGATGGCCAGGGTGGTCGTGGTGCAGGGGGTGGGACCAGCTCATAGTGGTCTCCACTCTTCTTCCGTGCCGGCTTAGCCTCCTGCGGCTTCGGTCGCCACTCCTCCTTGAGCTTTTTGTTCGGCGGTGAGGCTGGAGTGAGTGGCGGCAAAGGGGTGAGAGGAGGATCCTACAAAATGAGAGGTGCATAAGGATACACGACAGGCTCGTGTATCTGGTCAGAAATAGCATGCACCGGTGTGACAGCAATCATAGCACAATGATCAAACTCAGTCGCAGAAAAAGTAGCATGTTCATTCCCAGCACGCAGAATTAGTTTACCATCATGCACATCAATCAATGCCTTGGCGGTGGCAAGAAATGGTCTACCCAGAATCAAAGGCACATCCACATCATCATTTATATCCAGAATAACAAAATCAACAGGATATGTGAATGCACCCACATTAACAAGCAGATCTTCTACGATACCCCTAGGATGCACAACGGAACGGTCAGCTAGCTGAATGCTCATCCTAGTAGGGCTAAGTTCACCTAGGTCTAGCTTTTTGAACAGTTTATAGGGCATGACATTAATGCTAGCGCCTAGGTCCGCCAAGGACTTTCCTACATGCATGCTGCCAATAGTAAGAGGGATAGTGAAACTCCCTGGATCCTTGCGCTTTTCGGGCAGCTTGTTCTGCAGGATGGCAGAACACTCCTCGCTCAGCAGCACTGTCGAGAGATCCCCAAGTTTCTTCTTGTTGGTGCAGAGATCTTTCATGAACTTTGCGTACTTGGGCATCTTCGATAGTGCCTCCACAAATGGTACGCTGATGTTGAGCTGCTTCAACATTGCCATAAACTTGGCAAACTCAGTCTCCAGCTTATCTTTATGTAGACGAGTGGGGAAGGGAAGCTGGGGCACATGCACCTTAACCACTGGTTGTGGCTTGGGAGCAGGGGCTTCCTTCTCCACCCGCACTTCTGCATCACCGGCTGGAAGTGCTGAAACAGGTAGTGGTTCCTCCTGCCTGGTCGGGGCAGGATCAGCTGATGTAGGCCTGCCGCTCAAGGTGAAAATGGCATGTGCTGTCTCATGCGGGTCCCGTGGATTGGGGATGGTGGTGGAAGCCTGGCAGGTAGAGTCCCCGGGGCCCGAGTAGTAATCTGGCGAGCTATGGCGCCAACCTGGTTCTGCAAATCTTGCAGAATGGCATCCTGGTTTCTCTGGCCTGCCTCCAGGGTTCTCTGGCCCGCCTCCAGTGAAGCTATGGTCTGATCCATCCTCGTGAAATTCACCTGGCTGGTGGTCATGAATGCCGCCAAAATGTTCTTCAGCTCGGTCGTCTGATTATCGGGAGCTGGCGCTGCTGCTGGCTCGGCATACTGACGCTGGGGCTGCTGGAATGGCTGCCCCTGTCTAGCCTGGAAAGGCTGCCTCTGCTGAAAACCACCTGCTGGTGCTGGGAAACCAGGTGGTTTATTGGTGTTGTTGCTCCAGGCGAAGTTGGGGTGCTGGCGCCACCCCTCATTGTATGTGTTACTGTATGGATCGAGGAGCCGAGCATTGGTGATGAAGGCCAACTGTTCTTGGGGAGTAGAGGGCTCCCGCATAGCCTGGCAGTCCTCCACCAGATGGTTCGGACTCTCACACCACTGACACTGAGCAGCTGGAGGCGTAGCTGTCCCTCGGCCCGGAAGAAGACTGTGGGGCTGCTTCAATGTCTGCACCAACTCAGCCACCTGCTGCTCTAACCCGGATCTGGCCTCCATAGCATGCACACCGCGGTCCCGGGAATTCCTACCTCTGTTGTTCTGCCCCCAGGAGTGGTCTCGGGCAGCCAAGGTACTGATCATCTGGTTCAGCTCGGGTGGAGTCTTAGTAAGGATATCCCCTCCTGGGCATAGAGACTCGATCACCCTCTGGCTGTCTGGGGTGAGGGCACTGTAGAAGTTCCCCACTGCGAAAGCATCGCTGAAGCCATGATGGGGACACTGCCAGAAGTATCCCATGTACCGCTCCCATGCATCACGAAGGGACTCATCTAGCTCTTGGCGGAAGTGAGTGATCTCCCGCTGAATCTCAGTAGTCTTCGATGCTGGATAATATCTGTGCACGAACTTATCCGCCAGATCGTCCCAAGAAGTGATGGACAGTGGGGGCTGGGTCTCCAACCACCTCTTAGCATTCCCCGCCAGAGAATGGGGGAAGAGGTGAAGGCGGATTGCGTCATCCGGAACACCATTCAGCTTGAACCCGTTCGTCAGCTGCAGAAAACGGGAAAGGTGCGCCCGGGCTTCCTCATCCTTCAAGCCATGGAACTGGATAGAGGATGTGATGAGCTGAATCCAGCATGGCTTGATCTCGAAGTTGTTTGCAAGAATGAGCGGATAGAGGATGACCGGGCGGATGTCAGCAATCCGTGGAGTGAAGTAGTACTCTAGGGTGGGACCCGGTGGTGGTGGATGATGATGGTGCCCAGCTCCCGGGGGATTTGGGTCGTTCCCCAGGATCTGGTTCTGAGGAGGCGGGTTTTGATCACCTTCCATCTCGTACTCGTCCTCGGTGTCGCTGCTCAATTGGCCGTCTCGGCGCTCCACCGTAGCCAATCTAGCTCGCTGTTGTCTCCGAAGTTGTTTGCAGGTGCGCTCAATCTCAGGATTCAACGGCAGTAAACCTCCCGACTGGCTACGGGTCATGCACTATCTGCACACAATCAAGCAATGCAAACCCGTGAAGGCACAAGTGGGAAAAACAAAAACTCAATGCAAAAATGAAAATGCTAAAGTAACAGAAATCACTTTTCTTCAACAACCTAGCCGTCCCCGGCAACGGCGCCAAAAACTTGGCTCACTCCTACTGTCACTCTAGAAAATGGCCAAGTGTAACCACTTCCTAAAGCGTAGTATAGCGGGTTTGGGTTTTATTGTCAACCCGGGTCCTAGATGTGATGACTACTCAGTGAATTCGTATTATCTAGCAATGAAACTTTAGTGAAGTTCTAAACTAACAAGCAAAAAAAACAACTAAACGGTTGTATTCAGGTTAAGAGAGGTCACCCGGATATGGTTCCCCCTAGTCTGCAGTTAAGCCGGATTGTAATTACCAAGTTCAATTTCTATGATAGTTATACTGCGGAAGGTTCTCAAACAGTCCGAAGTCTCGACTAAAGGTCTTCAGACCCTCTCAATCTGAGTCTCTAGCGGGCGACTAACCTCCACCGGAGTAAACAGATTGAGGCCCTATGAACAAAACCTCCACTACCGAATTGAATTCGGTACAGAATAGTGAATTGGCTCCTCGACTAAAGTCACCAATTCACTACCTTCGATTAAGGATACTCTATCAACCTAGGCAGATATTATCATTCTAGGTTAAAGCAGAAACAACAGGAATTTGATCAGGATTCATGCCATTCAATCATTCAAACCTCAAACGAATATAATCAATTCATAGAAACAGTACTTGGGTTCATACAATCAAACCTAACATACAGAACTAGGGTTTCCCACACCCAGATGAATGGGAGAACTACTCCATGGAGAAAGAAGCAAAAGCAGAATCAGACGCGGAAATCATACTGTGAAGATGGATTTCTGCTCCTGAACGTTGAATCGGCACTTCTCCAAGCTCAAGCCAAGCTCCAATGGTGTTGAAGATCAAGCTAGGGCACTTGGAGGCTCTTGTTCGTCGCTTTCTCTCTCTAGGAACCGCTCTGTCTCTCAAAAACTCGAATCCCCCTCTGTTTGGCTCGGAATCCGCTTAAAAACCAGAATTTCCCGACTCGCACGGCCAGGGTGCACGGCCGTGCATATCACCATTCTGGCCGTGCGCCTCAAAACGCGGCGTATCATTAAGTCGAACTTCAGCCATCTCGCACGGCCAGGATTGCACTTTGCACGGCCGTGCGGATTTCACTTGTGCCCGTGCGTGCTCTCGCACAATCCCGCACGGCCAAACTGGTCACTTGCACGGCCGTGCGGGTTTTCTGCTCTGCCCGTGCGTGCTCTCGCACAATCCCTCACGGCCAAACTGGTCACTTGCACGGCCGTGCGGGTTGTGGGTGTGCCCGTGCGACTTCCTCAGAACCTCGCCATGCGTCCGATCCTCGTCCAATCGACCTCAAACTCGCTCCCAAGCCTCCATTCACGTACTAGGACCTGAAATATCATAAACAAGCACAACCTAGCGTGAAATCGGCCTAAAACACGAGAATCAATACCTCAAACGGAGTAAGAGCAGGGGTAAAAACATGTGTAACTAACGGTCTATCATAGTTAGTTTTGTTGCAGATCTGCAGGAGAGTGGGATTGAGGTCGTTTGTTGAGGCTGATTCCCTTGGGTCACTTGTGTATATAAACTCTCCATCTATCAATAAACAAAATGTCATATTACAGTATTTTTGGCTTTCACGGAGAGCAAGTAAGCAACTGCAATTGGAATCATTTACCGTCACGGATTAGGGGATGGTATGGGAAAGAAGAAGAAACCTGCTGCTTTGACACTAGTATTCCTTTTCCTTGTACTTCTGCTCTGGGAAAAGCGAAGGAACGCAATTTTGGCACACTCGGGAATTGTGGGCTTCATTGACCATTATTGGGCCTCCAACGCTACCTACCTGTGCTGCCACAAGCCAACCACCTCAAAAACAGGCCCCAATACTAGAGTGTTGTTGCGTCGCCTATCCGTTATTTCTTATTGGTCCACGCGAGTAGTGACGTGGCACTAATTAGGTTTATCAAACCCAGCCGAGATTTGATGCCCATGCGTCGGCCCAAACGTCAATCTATCTATCTATCTCTACATCTCTACACATATTATAATACGCCGAAGAGAAAAACGGGAGCCTCATTTCAAATTTCCTGCAACGAGAGTGAAAGTAGGAAGGACAGGGTCTTCACAATTACTTTTTTTTATTCATTAAAAAAAACGTACTAGGATTCGAACCATGACCATTTTAAAGAAAAACAAGGTTCATAACCAATCACACTAAGTACATTTGTTGTATCTTTTTAAATTAAAAACATATAATAGCAGGGAGGAAAAACCCTTCTCCCATTTCAAATTCTCTGCTCCATGAGCGTTTGTAGGAAGGGTAGAATAGGGAGTGTCAATTTTTTCCTCTTTCCTTTGTGGAACGGGCCAACTTACCGTACACATGCGGATTTAAACGGGTCAAGGAGTCTCAATTTTTTTCTTTAAGCCTTTTTATTTCTCCGTGTTGATAAAATATATATGAAAAAGCAAAAACAATCATCCTTTTTATTGCTAAAAATATAAAATTTAACAAGATACTAATGCAATGTATCTAATGGGCTAACGGCTAACCATAAAATAAAAGAGTTAAATGGGTCTGACCTACACGGGATCTGGTCATCAAGTAAAACAAATGAACATCATTGGTTTGCCATTCTAAAACAAGCTATTTTCTCTGACATAATATATATTATGCTATTATTTTATATCTTAGTGGCTAAAATATAATGTATTTTAAAGTTATTCAATGGTTCAACCTCGACCAACCCAATTAGTCCAATTTTTATCATTTTAAATATATATTATATAATTATTTGATATCATAATGATCAAATTATAGTGTATTTTATAGGGAATCGTTTGGTATTTGTTAGTAAAAAACTAAACAAAAAGATTTATTTGGTTATTTTAAACATTAAAATGATCCTAAACATTTTCAGTTCCTTTTGAATTTCTATGATTTTATTCCCGAATAAGTGATGTGCAAATGGTGAATTGCAGTCATCTCCTCTTTCACTATTTTTTATTTTCAAATAGAAAGTTTAAAAGTAAAGAATAATTAGAATTTGTCATGGGTATGTCAAACAGGCTGAATTTCAAGTTTTGGCCCGTTTTGATCAAGTCTAATTTATAATCGTATGGTTCCCTGATACCCGATAAAAATCTCAATCCAAACCAGTTTGGCAGGTGAGTCCGTGTTTACTACCATTTTCTAGGGATACAACAACGGCGGTTCCTATCCCAAATCGTGTTGTTTGTTCTTGATTTCCTTAGATTTTATCATGGTCTGACAAATACCAGAAAGCACAATGACGACAAGATGAAAGTTTTGTAAAGCAAATTAATCGGCCAACGGGCCGAGTAAAAGCTAGCAACGAATGTGAGATGCTCATTTCCCGAAAACCGATGGGATATGCGATTTTTTATTCGGTTTTCTGAAATTCGGTTTCTATAAAACTTACTCCACCTCATCATATTACTAGAAATAATATTGTTTCACAAGGTAACATGTACTTGATTTTGGTTCATATGACCGATTTTTTATTCGTTGCATTATTCATGTCTCTTTCCTGCTAAAATTCACTATTTTTATCACGTGTTTCCAAAAAAAACTATACAACTATAAGTTATACACCCCATTACATTATCAAATTTCATATCTCACCTTCCTCCGGCCAACTGGCCGGGGCCCACGCTAGTATAGTAGTATGGTTCACGGCGAAAATTTTTAAATTTTAGGACGGATAGCGATTCAAAAAATCTATGGGTAATTCACCGCAAAAAAATCTATGGGTAATTCCATGTTATGTTTGGTTAGTCTCCGTACAACTCCTTTAATGGAATCCGTTAAGTGCTGATGTGACAAACAAAATCACCTAATCAGCCGGATTTAATCCATCAAAAATAAAACCTGGCTCGCCACATCATTAAAACCAACCCACCCTGACTTTTCTTCCTCCTGCAAACCTCTTCCTCTGTAATTCCCTTCCGGTGTTGTTGATTCTGATGGGCAGTGGTCACATACATTCAATTGTTTCATCATGGAACACGACATTTTGGTCAAATTCTGCTCTCCAAAGAGGGGGAGCATATGGCCCTGTGTCTGATCTTTTTCAAATCAAGTTATGGCTTTGTTGCTTGTTGGTTCACGTGAATGGTTTTCCTTTTGGTTAATTGCATGGTTGGTCACTGAGATTACAAAAAACGTTCAAGTTTGGTCACTCGAAATATTTAAATCCATTGATGGTACTTCAGTTTACTGAAACCGTTCACGTTTGGTCACTCTCCGTCCAACTCCGTTAACTTTGACTGATGTGGCAGTCAACTCTCAAAGTTGACCATTAACTTAATGATGTGGCAACTAAAAATTATTAAAAAATAAAAATATAAACTTTTATATTTTCCACCTCATTATTACATTCATTAAAAAATAAAAAAATAAAAAACCTAATTTCTTTTCTACAAACCCCCATACCAACCTCCACTATGGTCGCGGAATCCGACCATCAAAGCAACACTCCCACCACCACCACCACCCGACTTCGACCTGCCCCACCACCACCATCCGACCCTGTTACCGCAACCGATTCCTCGACTATTTCCCTCACCGCCGGCAACTTGTGTTGCTGATCGGGAGTACAATTAACCACTGCTTGCTCCGCCGCTGCTGTGGAAGCAGCTGAATTGCTGTGCTTCAAATTCCTATGGTTGTGATTTTGATTGTGATGAGGATGATCCTTGAGCTCTGCTGACTTGGAGGTCTTCGGATCTCGAATCTTGATGACGACGGGGACGGCGTCACTGGTGGCGCCGGGGAAGACGAATCGAACCAGCGGTGGTGGTGGTGGGGAGTGTTGCTACGGTGGCCGGATTCCGCGGCGGCGACGACGACCCCCTGATCTCATCATCCACCTGCTGCTGCTGGATCTTCAACCCGGAGTCAAGGTTCTAAAAGGCTCTAGGCGTAAGGCAGGCGCTCGGCTCCTGACTTGCGCCTTGCCCGATTAGGCGTAGCCTAGGCGCGCCTAGGCGTTTAGAGCATAAATGGAAAAATTCTCAAATATTTCCTGTTTTCTAGAATAATTCATATAATCCAAGTGCATATAAAATTAGCAATGCCTAGTTCTTAACAGTAAACACTTAACATAACAAATAACAAGCAAATAGTGACCCATCATCTGCTAATAGGTGCTTATAGAGACAAGAAGCATGTGCTACGTAGCGAGGAGAAGGAAGGAGCAGCAATTGACGAGTTTCAACTTTATTTCCCAATATAGCAGCAGAGCAGTGTGAAGGCGAGAAGAGTGATCGATGACTTTCTCCTGTGGCGGCAGAGAGCAGCAAATGGGGGAGAGCTAGGGCGACATGCGGTAGAAGATGGGGCGAGCGCTAGGGCGGCAGGCGGCAGCAGATGTTACTTCCCGTGTTTTTTATTTTCTAGGGCAAGAGGCAAGTTTCTGATTTTCTAGGACAAAACGAAGAGTATTGGGTTTAACTGCCTAAACTTGCCTAGGCACGCCCAGGCAGGCCTTCTCTCCACTAGGCGCAAACTAAGTGCTATTCCTACCTACTAAGCACTACCAGCGCCTTTTTCAACGCCTATGGCCAAGTCAAGGCGATCCTCCACCGCCTAGCGCCTAATTAAGTCTAGGCGTGCGCCTAGGCGCGCCTTCCTGAACCCTGCCCGGAGTACTGGGATCGCTTACTAGAACTATCGGCGGCGACAGCCTATTGGGATTTCCTCGACGACGTCTCATTCCGCATCTCCTCGCTCTGGCACCAATCGCACTGCTCAACTGGTTCCGCTAACTGGTGGTTGTAGTAGTTGCTGCAGTATCTGATAATTAATAATACAACTTATAAGACCCACCTAAATCAATTAATTAACTCCGCCTCCTCATCAAACTACAGAACATCAAAATGACATAATATAAGAATTTGGAAACAACGTACGAGTGATAGAATATATCAGGAAATTGAGCCGCACGAAAGCTACGACAACCGATCACGGAGTAGTAAGTCGGGTGGTGGTGGGGCAGGAGTCGGAGTCGGGTGGTGGTGGTGGAGAATGTTGCTTTGATGGTCAGATTTCGCGATGGCGGTGGAGGTTGGGTTGGGTAGGGTATGGGGGTTTGTAGAAAAAAAATTAGGTTTTTTATTTTTATTTTATTTTTTAATGAATGTAATAATGAGGTGGAAAATATAAAAATTTATTTTTTTATTTTCTAATAATTTGTTAGTTGCCACGTCACTAAGTTAACGGTCAACTTTGAGAGTTGACTGCCACATCAGTTAAAGTTAACGGAGTTGGACGGAGAGTGACCAAACGTGAACGATTTCAGTAAACTGAAGTACCATCAATGGATTTAAATATTTTCGAGTGACCAAACTTGAACGTTTTTTGTAATCTCAGTGACCAACCATGCAATTAACTCGTTTTCCTTTGAACCCCAGATTCATCAGAGAGTTGCGGTAATGGAAATACCTTGAGGAGCAATATCTTCATTACGGAGGAGGCATCTGCCTTCCTTTAAATGTAACATTTATTGTCAACATTCAAACGTTTATACTTGAATCCAATAGATAGCATCAATACACAAACGTTCATACTTGAATCTCACAAACTTCTTTCTTTTTGTTCTTTGCTTAATTCCAACAATGACATAAATTTGTTTAGGAAACAAAAATTGATCGTCACTGTCCATCATTCTTTTCTCAAATTTGATTTTTTTAGTAGATTTTGACTATCATTTCAAATGGTCGATCTTTAGATTAGTCTTTTTGCCAACACCGATTGTATCGGCAATCTTACCAGTGGTTTGACAACGACAATCTTTGCAGCCGTAATAAATGCAAAATAATTTGTACGGAAAATAAGAGGACGAGGCAAACGAGTTGGCCATTTCCTCCAGTGGCGGAGCCAGAAAATTGGTTAGGGGTGTCTTTTTCATATTATAAAAAGTCAACTACATACTAGAAAAGTCAAATATAAACGAAATCAAAGTCAACAATATAATACTCAACATTTGTACAATTACAGAATAATAGTTCAACGCACATTGCTTAAAATGAAACGAGACGAGATTTCACATTTCGAAAGCATTATAGAACGCATTCCTTGTACAAACTAGCACAACAATCTTGTTCAATAAATGTCACCAACACATCACAACTACTCATCGTTCATTCGGTATCGAATATCGTTCTTGATATATTTCATGAATGAAAATGATCTCTCCATACTTGTTGCTGGAACATGCAAGATAAGTGTTATTTTGAAAAGCAAATAAACATATGAATATAATGTGTGCTTCTTTGTTTCCGTCATTTTTTTGGCTCATAAACCCTTGGTAAGTTTTTAAACCTGTCACCGGATGATAGATAACATATATATATATGAATTCAATTGATGACCAAGATATTTTTTTTAAAAAAAAATTTGAAGAAAGCGGGTAGGAATAGAAAGTAATAACTACATGCATCATTTTCTCCTTGTCAAAAGAAGGAAATGAATTTTGTGGAGACATAGATAACAAGCTGCGTGAGGTTTGTATCCGAGGCAGACAAAAAAAAGGACTAGGGATTATGTGGACAATTAAATTGTGTTAGTTATAGGGATTAGAATACGGCATACATATAAATATAACAAATCGCCTAATTAACAACAAGATTCGTTCAGTTGGGATGGTAAAGAAGGGGTGAATGAATCTTGCCCGCCACAAATGCCAAGCTAGTTCAAATACTACCTTCGATTTTATTCGGATGAGTGCAGGTCCTTAAGTCTAGAAACTTATGAATAATCTTAAATGATTTTTATTGGCTGAAAGTATATTAGGTAGTTATATTTGGTTAGTGGTTACTAGGTAGTTAAGGGTAATTAGGCTATTAAAGTATTTTAAAACTAATTAAAGGAGAGTGGGCGGATTTTAAGGAGTTAATTACGCTAGGTTTGGTTTGTACTGTTGGGACTGCTTTTTATTTTAGTCAATGACATGATTTCTCTTTTTTAGTTATTATTAATATTTATAAACAAAACTTGCTCCCTTTGGATATTATTAATATTTTCAATATATTTATAAACAAAACTCATATCATTGTTAAACGGTGCCGTATTGTATGTCGGTATTAATATTTTACATCATAGTTATTAATACCGTTAACAATCATTGTTAACATTATTTTTCAGTTTTTAATGGATACAACTTTGCTTTTTTAAAGTTTAAAGGTATTTGATACTTAACATTGGATTCAAACATTATTAATGATTTTGTGTTGGTTTCAATGAACTTCAATTGCGTGATTAATGACTTGGTCGTTCGTTATTAACAATTTTTCATATCAATATTAACGACTTGACATCATTTTTAATGTTGAAGCCTATCAATTTTCTCAACTTCTTTACCAACACGACACTTATTAATGTGTGACATCTCATTATCTGTTTTCATTATTAACGTATCTACACACATTCTTAATATTATCAACTATATTATCAATTATCTCAAGGTCATTATCAATTTGTTAATCATGTTCTTCAGGAGGGGAGATTGGAGACAAAGGAGTCAATCGTGCAGGATTTGATGTTGCTAAGTTCATTATCAGTTATAATAATATTTAATCACGTTATCAACCCATAATAATATACATTTTTAACCGACCATACAATTATTATTAATTATATTATTGCAATTATTAACAGGAAACTAAATTGCTATCACAATGTATATTTCAAATTTTTACCCTCCTTTGTTAACATTTTCACGTTGCGCTATTAATATTATTTTCATGTTCAGCACGTTGTCAACCCATATAATAATACATAATTATTCGACCACTGCCCTATCATTAATTTTATTACAAGAATTATTATCGGGTAACTACATCATTATCAATCCATATTATTACGAAATAGAAACCAACCACGTGACTATTATTAATTACAATATTGCAATTATTAATCGGTAACTACATCATTTTGACGTTTCTTTGACAAATATTATTGTTGATACCGCCATTATCAACATTTTCGAGACGTCTACTATTACTAACCTAGTTAACGTTTTAACATTACGATATTAAGATCATTATTAACATTCACTGCCATTATCAACTCTTTTCCATCCGTTATCAACATTTTAACCTTACAATATTATTATTATCATTACCAACCAATTTGAGACAATATCCCTAATACCTATCAATAATATCAACAAAAAAGTAAAAAACACCAGTAACGACAATACAAAGAATGTAAAACGATATCAATTGATTGCAAAAAGTTAATAATGTCATTAGAAGTCATTGTAAGAGGTCGTGATTTGCTAGTTATGAGCGTGTAAATTTGAACTGTTAATAAATATGTTGTAAATCAATGACAATAATGTTTTAATCATTAATAATGATGGGGTACACCATTAATAATTTCATCGTAAACGTTGGCGACGAAAATATAAATTGGTCACAATTGATCCAAATTGTTAACAAAGTAATCGTAAAACATTGATAAGCTTATTGAAATTTTTAATAATAAAAGTTATATTATTAATTATTTATTTCATAAACTTTAATAATACTAGTGAAAACATTAATAATGCTATTGCAAGTCGCTACAGAGAGGGAGAGTAGATATTATTTATCTAGAATTATATTTTTAAATATTAAATATTAATTTCGGATTTCTATTTTTGACTTTTAATTTTTGTATTAATTAACTGCCGAATTAAAGAGGGAAGTTGAATTTCTATTTTTGATTTTTGGATTTTAATTAGGTGCCGAATTTAATGTCAATATTTCTTTTATTCCTTCCGTACCCTTTTGGGTAGTTAATCAATTATTGCTAGTGTTTACTTCTCTCCTTTTTCTATTGACTAGAATGAATTTAAGATACTTCTTAAAGAATGGAGTTTAAGGACTGGATCCAACCCGCGCTTTTTGAAAAGCGTATAAATGTGAAGGCTATATATGTGCTCACGAAGTCACGATAGAAAAGGTGTTAAAAACAGCAAATGATCACACTGACTAAATATATCACGTGAATAAAGAAAAAAAGGTAAACACGGCCTCCTTTGGATTCCTGACAAAATAATTATACATATATCTGTAGAATAGCAGATATGGTAAATTACCTTTCTACTTTTAATTATTTCTTTAATTACAAATTTGTCCTACTTTAATTCAATAGTCATGCAACTGTAAACTTTTATAATTTCGTATTTTATAAATATGAGAATTTATCATTTCATTTTGTAATATCGTATTTTATTTAAATATGAATGTATATGTGATTTGTTAGATTCACCTAGAAACACTTTATGCTCATCTTGTACATTATTATTTGATTGATTGTTGGATTCCACATCGGTGAGTTAGCAAGAAGATGATGAGTTGTAGCATTAAAGCGAGCAATTGACTGCAATTGATACATAATATTGCGTACATTATTAGATGAATTGTTAATTAGTGCCAAATTGTAATACATTTCTATATTTGTAGTTGAATTATTAATCCACATAGTGGTAAAGAGTTTAAAATTTCTTTCTATGTTTTGGATTAGTTTTAGATGAAAGATTTGGATTAGAATATCGAAATATAATTAAATAAGGGTAACTAGGTAATTTGTATTTAATATCCACAAATCTAATCAAACAAAGTCCATAATCAAATCCATCAAGCAAACAATAGACTTGTTCAAATCCATAATGCCACCAAATCTATCATATATCCATGGTTTTCCAAAACCCAGGTTTTACCAAAACCCTCCTTTTTCAAATCCATGAAGCAAACGAACTCCAAATCAGCAGAGAAGAACTGAATTTTGCCTAGCTCGGGTCTGGTTCGAGTTCGGTCCGATTACTAAAAATTTTGTTTGTGTTTGTCTATAGCTCGACTTGAATTAAGCCTCATTAATGAGACCATCCGTATAGTCAAGTTCTTAAACATCGTATAGGGTGAGATATATAATTTAATAAATTCGTGAATTACCAACAAACCAAACTCATAAGATATAGATCGATTCGCGCCCACAAGCCAGTAATCTAGTTGACTCGCTCGCTAGCCACGTTATTGAGACATCTCGTCAGCTCAATAAACCTCAGAGATAAAATGAATCGCGAGCTAAACAAAACTCAGCTAAGACTCTCCTCATTAATAATTGAGTCGAATTTTTAACGAATATTTCCCGAATTGAACATGTCAACCTGCTTTGCTTCTGAACAACTCACAACTCATTTTCAACTCTAACTATAACTAAAATTTAGATGTAAACCTACTCACACATTTGGACTCTCCTTATTTAACCACCAGGATTCAATCCGCTCAACTACTCGCTCATAGGTAATCTTTCAATGGAAATACAGAGGAATATCAAGTTCCCAAATCTACCCTGTTTAGTGTTTACTGGCCAACTCATAGTAGAATCAGAAGCAATCCAGAGTCACTAGGGGTGGAAATCGGTACGGTATCGGTATCCCAATACCAAATACCGAAATCCCGAATACCGAATTACACCCTAAAATCAATCCCAATCCCAATCCCTAAATAATTTCGGTATCCCAATCCCAATCCCTAAATAATTTCGGTATCCCAATCGGTACCTCGGTATCCCAATCGATATTATCGAATACATGATTAATTACCTTTACAATTAATAATTAAATATATAAATTAGATTTTATTGTTTAATTTAGGGCAAAGAGACTAAGCAAATAGTCTTGAGTTGCCTAGAGCTAACATCTCAAATTCTTGTAATTGGTAATCTTTAATTTGACGAACTTGAGGTTGAGAGACGACTAATACTAGTGTGAAATAGTGATGTAATGATCTATGTATAATTAAATGACGAATTTGGTGGTTGATGGTCGCGTAGTAGTGAATGAGAGAGTCTAGTTGAGAGGATTAAATACACACTAGCTTATATTTCGGTATTGATCGGTATTTCGGTATACCGATCCCAATCCCGTAATCCCTAATACCAAATAACAATTGAAATTCAATTCCAATCCCACAAAATAATACGTGTATTCGGTAATACCAAATATAGACAAATTCGGTACGGTATTCGGTATATCCCAAATACCGGTACCAAACTTCCAACCCTAAGAGTCACCATCAATTACTCCACACCCGCAAAATGTCCTTCAAAGGAGAAAAAGTTACCATCTTTGAAGGAAAAGGGACCATTTTGATTGAAGACAGACAGCACTACTAATAGCTATAACCTCCTTAGTCCTTATCCCTTCATGAACCAACCCACTTCACCCACCAACCAACCAACCAACCACAGATAGATAGATAAAACATCACAAACCAACCACTGACCAACCCCACCAATGTAAATTAATGATGTTGACCCATCAAATCACAAACCCTCCTACTGGCAAATTAACGACAGAACCAAAATACCAACATCTCCAGAAACAGGACAACCAAAGACCACACACCACATTTAGAGTCGATGATGACATACAAGAAAAAAGAGGCTGAGAGGAAGAAATGAAAAGGGAGAGAGAGCATTTTTCTACATTCATTGGGGATGTGCAAATGTATGAATGCTCTCTCAAAGTATCGAGCTTTCATCTCCATGGCTGACCACCACCTCACCAGCAGGCTGCTGAGGATCTCGGGCGCTGCCATTCGACCTGCAAATCTCCTCGATCCGCCTCGTCACGTCGACCATCGAAGGCCGGTTGTCGGGGAACTGAGCTGCACAGTCCACTCCAAGCTGCAGCATCTGAACCATCTCTTCCTCCACGCTCTGGTACCTCAGGAGCTCGAGATCGAACACCTCCGAGGTCCACTCCTCCTTCACTATGGATTGAACCCAGCGGGGCAGGTCGACGCCTTCCTCGTTCAGGAGGGAATGCGTGGGGGCCTTTCCCGTTAGCAGCTCCAGAAGGAGGACGCCGAAGCTGTAGACGTCGGCCTTCTGGGAGACACGTCGTGGGTCGGTAACTTCTGGCGCGCGGTAGCCTGCTACCCTGTTGGGAGTCGATGAGGGGCCCACGAGATGAGCGAGACCAAAGTCGGATACTCGAGCTTCGTAGTTCGGAGTGAGTAGGATGTTGGAGGATTTGATGTTGCCATGGGAGACTTCGTTGCCTTGGGAGTGAAGGTATTCGATGCCACGAGCTGCTCCTAAGGCGATTGAGGAACGGATTTCCCAGTTCAGTGGAGTCCTACCAGCACCCTTGTTGCCTGCAGTTAAAGACACAAGACAAGACTTATCAAACAATTGATTGATTGATTGATTGATTGATCAACAAGGAATCTGCATTGACAAGCATTATTGCTTGGCAACTAGACCATGCTGGTCAAATTATTCAATTGATGAAAGCCAAATACATGACTCCAAACAACATTTAACTAATTCAGCTGTTAAGTAAGTTTCAAACAACAAATGACAAAACTTTACAGAAAATGATCACACATCCAAACATGGCTAATAATACTAAACAATGCAAATTAAGCTGAAGCTAAGCAATGAATCGTCATTCATCGAAGCTACAGCCACTGTCACTAAGTAATCAATCTTCACAAAGCACAAAGGATCCTAGCTTTAAGATGGAAAGAAAACTCACCATGAAGAAGAGCAGACAAGCTTCCCATGGACATGTAATCATAGACAAGAAGCTTCTCATCCCTGCTGTAGTAATAAGCCCTCAAGGGGACAAGCCTCTCATGATCCATGGCGCCCACAAATTCAATCTTCTCCTTGAACTCTCCTTCTGACACATTCACGTCTCTCAACCTCTTCACAGCCACCACGGTTCCATACTCCAACACTGCCTTATAAGCAGTCCCAAATGTTCCTTTCCCTAAAACCTCTGCAGAGGCTCTCAACAAGTCCTCCAAATCAAACGTCCTAGTAGTCTTCCCAAAGAACACCAGCTTCTTCGCTCCGGCGGCGCCAGAGCTACCATCTCCTCCTCCTTTGCCGTTGCCCACCATAGCAGCCACAGCGGCAGCAGCCACCGAGTACCCACTACTTCCGTTGCGGCCAACGCCGCCGTCCACATCCACCATGGGCTTCTCAGACATGATTTCCAGGTCTTGAGGCTTCAATGTTGAAATGTCCATCGATCTCGATCTCTGCTTGCTGATTTTCCGTGAGAGGAAGACCAAAATCATGACTATTAACAACAGACCAACAAGACTCCCGATGACTATCCCGGCGATTGCCCCGCCGGACAACTTTTTCTTCCTGTTCCCGACGGACTGCCCTGTCGCCGACGGCGTGCTGGGCACCACCACAGTCCCGCGGGCACCATCGACCGGGCAGGCATCGAGGGGCTGCCCGCAGAGCGAAGTGCCCAAAAACGAATCCGAATCGAAAGTCCTCAACCTCTGAGGAATAGAGCCGTTCAACAAATTGTTGGACACATTGAACTGCTCCACTTTCCCCAATTTCACCGTCGGAATGGCGCCGGACAGATGGTTGTTCTCCAAGAACAGAGTCTTGAGCCTGGTGAGATTGTCGAACCCGGTCGGGAACCCACCGGTGAAGTTGTTCTCCCCGAGGTTAACCCGAACGAGGTCACGGAGAGTGAATAGGAACTCCGGGATCTCGCCGGAGAAGAAATTCCCCTGCAGGTACAAGTTCCGGAGACGAGTACAAGCAGCTAGATCTGAAGGAATGTTACCAGTGAGAGCGTTGAGGCGAAGACTGAGAGTTCGCAGCTCAGTCAAATTGGCAAAAACCCCATTCGGCAGCTCGCCGGAGAGAGCGACGCCGGGTAAACGCAACACCGTGACTCTGTTCTGCTCACACCTAACTCCGGCCCAGGCACAGGGGCTCTGCTGACTGACATTCCACAAAAGGGTTCGGCCCCCGACGGTGGACCGCAGGGTGAGCAGCGCTGCTCGGTCGGCGGCGAGATCTGAATTTGAAGGAGGGATAAAAGGCTCAAGATAGGGTGCATAACCATGGGTTATGCACCCATCAATAACCAAATCTGGACCCTTCATTTAGAAAATTCAGATCTAAGGATGGAGAATTAAAGACTATTTTTATTTTCACTAGCTTTCTTAATTGACTCATATCTTTTTCGTTTTAACTCGGATTTTAATTTTTTTTGCACAGATGGAATGAGTTCACCGTGCTCTACAAAATGAGATCAATTTTCAATATTTTTTTAGGAAAAAAAATTCTGGCCTCTCGGTACCAACTGCATACCATATGGTATCTTCTTCGTTTTTAATTCGTTTTTGAAAACGTTTGCACAGCAGGGATGAGTTCATCATGATCTACTGGATCTACAAATTTCTTGGTGAACAAATTACAGGACCAAAAAATACCACACAATACCATACAATACCACCCTGGTACGGGGTGGTATTGTATGGTATCTTCTTCGTTTTTAATTCGTTTTTGAAAACGTTTGCACAGAAGGGACGAGTTCATCATGATCTATTGGATCTACAAATTTCTGGGTGAACAAATTACAGGACCAAAAAATAGCACACAATACCATACAATACCACCCTGGTACGGGGTGGTATTGTGTGGTATACAATGTTAAAAGTCGTAAATTACAATTAATATACTTCTACTATCATGTATTCAACCATCCTACAGTATTGGTTTGTTCATACCACCATGGTACGTTTTTCAAAACATAGGTATGCTTTTATTTCAATACCAGTCAATACCATATGGTATAGGCTGGTAAAAAATGGCTCAATTTTTTTTGTTCGAAAAATATATTAAAGTGGATATCATTTTGAAGAGCACAATTAATCTGATCTAACTGTGCAAAAAAAATTAAATTTCGACTTAAAATGAGCGAGAAATCGTCCGTAAAAGATTAAAGAGGGAAAAATTAAAGGCTTTCAATGAGAGAGAATGCTGATGTCATGCTGATGTGGACGGGTTACTCATGGTTACTCACCATAAGGTTACTCACCTGATCCATTCCCGGGATAAAAGAAACGGAAAGGAAAGTGAAACAGAAGAAAAGAGGAACCAGCTTGTGGGTCTGCATTTTTCCTTCCATTTGGTCCCTTTCAATGGCGGAAACTTTGTAAGCAGAGAAAGGAAGAAAAGATGAAAGAGGCGAGAAGCCCAAATGCAGGTTGGGGTGACTAAGATTTGAGACTGTAGAGAGACATTGTAGAGGTGTTTGGAAGGAGAGAAAAAAAGGAAGTGAGCTCCTCGGTTACCCAAAAGAAGAGAGCTTTAATTTTTTTTTTTTTTTCTCTCTCAGGGTCAGGGACGAAAAGCGTAGAGGAGAGAGAAGCAGAGTAAACCCTAACGGAAAAACTCAAAAAAGAGAGATGGTGGGCTTTGAAAGATGTGTGTGGTTCACTCTACCACTGGCTTTGCTTTACTACTCTCCAGTCTCCACCACCATTGTAACTTTTCTCGAGAAAATTTATGAAAGTCTAGTCCTTTTTGGAATTTTCCGAGAAAATAATTTTCTATCTGTAGAAGATAAAGACTACAGTCTCCAACTTCCAAAGGAGTCTTCTTCTGGCCTAATGAACAACATCGGTTTCGTTTTCCGCTTTATTGCTTACTTTACCGCCCAAATTAATTATTTCCCGAATCTTAACTCCTTGATTTTTCGGGTTTAGATTCAATTAACTGACTGATTGTATATTTATATTATTATATATCAACCAATTTTCCGTCAATATTTCTTTATGAGATAAGGCTAAAAGGAATTTTATGACTCCATTTACGTACATGGGGAACAAACAAACGATAATTAGTGGGAGCAAACTTTACTAATAATTGTCCTTTTCACCCATAAAAAGAAGGGATGATTATGAGGTAGTGAATTACATGTTTGGCATTGAAAAATGCATAATTCGAAGTGGAATGAAATTTGAAAAAAAAAAATTATACTAAAAAAGAGTTGGAGTTTCGTCTAATTTCATTATAGTAAGTAAGAATATTCAGGACGAATCTATTAATCCAAGTTATGTATTTGAATTTTGATGAGACGTTTGCAAAATATATATCGTATTACTAATTTGCATTTTTTAACGGATCGTCCTCATAGCAAATTAGGTTTAATTTGTGCAAATATTTACACACACTCATGATAAATTGATAATTGTGCTTAAAGTCACTGCAAGGACATTTATAATTTTGTAAATAAACCAACCAAGTCACCAACCTAACAAAGATGTTTAGCTATTGAAGATAGAGACGAGGCACAATCCGCAATTGAGAGGGATAAGACATGGATGGCTTAGGTTGTTGTCTAAGGAACTCACCCACAAGGATGGGTTAGCTTTGTGCCACATAAAAACAAGTTTTTAAGCACATAAGCTATCAGTTCATGAATCACTGTCTAGTAAGATATATCGAAAGATATTTGTTAGGCATTATAGACATCGAGTACATTTTTTTAATATATATATTAATATGAAAACACGTCTAGTTTGTTATAACGTGTATTAGTTGAATATTTTTCTTATTCAATAAAATATATAATTAAATATTTTATTTTTGGAAGAGGATACTCCTAAAAGAAATTCATTGGTCCACCTTGAGAAGGTGATACGAACTGTGTGACTACAAGCAAGACAATATGCTTGGAAGGACGACATGTAATGGAGAGTGTCGACAGTGGAAGATAACAACAAGCCAGATAAATCGACACCAGATGAAAAAAAGTGAGGTAAGTAGGGGAAAAAACTCATCCTCAGTTGTTGCCTTTTCATTCCCCCCTCCAACAATGATTTGGAATTATTTTTGCAATAATTCCAAATAACTCATACCAAATGAACGAATTCGGCTGGTAAATAAGGTTGTCAAACCGAATTAAACCATCAAGCTAGTTTGACAAGTGAGTTGAGGTTTAATGGTTGAATCAGATTCAACCAGTTCAAATTGGTTTTAACATAATATGTGAGTAAACCTCTAATACCAAATAGATTATTCATATATATATTTGACATACTTTGAAACAATATCACTAATGTTTCAAAACACTTATATTTGAAATTATTTTTTCAAAACAAAGATATATTACAAAATTATCAATCATAAGTTTCAAACCCAATTTTGAGTGGTCATGCTATCCGGTTTAAACTGGATAACCCTATTTTAAGTGATGAGAACCGTCCAACCTTAGTGAACTTCAACCTTTTAGAAGGTCGGTTTCAGTCGGACTCGATTGAACCAGCCGAATATGGGTTTGATAACCTTACTGGTAAAACTGTGGACAAAATAATAATTAAGGTTAGGTGCTAGTTGGATTTAGGAAGACGCAAACTAATGCAATATTTAATTTGATTTAATAAAAAAACAAAAGCCTGGATGTGGGGCTGTAACCCCGCAATAGTACAGCACGGCACAGGTTGTTTGTTTAGAGATAAAACTAACCCTATAAATTAGCACACATGTCTATACCCCAGAAACAATCGCGCCATTGGGCAGTAGAAGCTGTGGTAATTTTTGTAAAAAAAAAAAAAAACTGTGGTAATTAGCAATGTTGTCAGAACCGAACTGGAGCATGACCCGGTAATGTGAACGGCTCGCATTTTAGTGGTCCAACCGGCATTAGAACGTTTAAAAACCGTTAGAGAACCGGTACCTAATAAACGTTATCAGTATAAATAGTGGACATTTCTTAATCAGAGCTCATCTCTTTCCTTCAAAATTGTGAAATGGAAATAAGGATTCAGTTTGAGAGCCCGACGTTTTTGGTTTATTTCAATCTTCAATTTCTGCAATTTTATTAATTAAATTTAATAGCTGAATGGCAAAAACCAGACGATCGGCTCAAGCGGTTAACCGCCTCGGCCGCTCGTCAACCACTACATAAAACCAGAGCGGCTTTTAGACTGTTTCGAGCCGGTTTTGTGATCGGGTGGCGGTTTTACCGGTCGGGCCGAGCGGCTCGGCTCGTCTTTAATAACACTGGTAATTAGAGGTAGCCATTTCAATTCAATCTATTTGATCCAAATTCATTTGGATTGGCGGATTCATGAATTGATCCAAAGATCTAAATGACAAATTACGATTTAGTACTTATATTTTTATATTTTACATTTTGGTACCCAAAATTTATTTTTTATAAAAAATGTCTTTGACCTAAAAAATTAATTATGACATTTTAGTACCTAAACTTTTCAAAATTTATATTTTGGTGCAAGGCTTGGATGTCATTTGGATTCCTGGATCAATCCACCAATCCATATGATCCAATCCACCACTCCTCCAATCCACTTGATCCATGGATCCACCAATTCATGAATCCAATCCAATTGCCACCTCTAGTAGTAATCGATACAATATTGGTATTCTAATATCAAATATCAAAATACTAAATAGTATTTTAAATTCAATCATAATTCTAAATAGTATTTTAAATTCAATCATATATACCAAATACCAAATCAATTCACTTTAAAATTATCATTCTAAAAGACAAAAACAAATACTTTTCATCTACCGTAACTCTACAAATCATTCTCAAAATATATAATAATGGTGTCAGTACTGGTGCAAAACAAATTTCTAAGTATAATAACAACAAACTAGAAAAATGTTGGTGCTTAAGAAACAAATTAACAAACTAAAACAATACACTAGAATAGGGGTTACTAAACACCCCATAAACATATTACAAGTAATGAAATAAATTTAATGAGTTGACAAATAATAAGGGAATGAGCTATGTATTTGACGGTTGAGGGTCAGATAGCAGTAGATGATGGAGTCTAGTTCGGAGGGATAAAATACATATCAACTTATTCGATATTGATTGGTATTTATGTGGATTATAGCGGCCTAATCATGTAATCTCTAATACCAAATAATACTTGAAATTGAATTTCAATCTCAATCCCATAAAATATTATATTTCTTCAATAATACGACATTCGATATATATCTCAAATACTGATAGCAAAGACTATTTAACTATTCACTTTTTTTACTGTGGAGAATGTAACTAACTAGCGTAATCGTTTATATTATTTCTCCTGTCCAAATCGGAAGCCAAATGGTAAGCCGACTTAACCGAGAAGACCCCGTCGGCCATAAAATGCTAGATAAGCCTATCAGGCACATCCCAACGCGGGAGAGGAATAGCTTTAATAGCCTTACAGGTGGGCGGGTCAAACCATTGGCTGCGTTTCTCATCAGACCACCTCCCTCCCCCTTTACCAATAACCTCCACCACCAAGGGATCACCCCCCCCCCCCCCTAGGCAAGATCCGCAGATTATAGCATGGGGGATCTAGTTGACACCTTGGAATCCACTTAGAATGAAGGAGGGAGACCGATTGGCAATTACCAACCTGCCATCTCAAACTCATCTCCAATAACTGACGCCCATGAAGAATACTCTGCCACCCCCAAGTGGGATTAGACCTAGCAATCCAACCTGCCATTTCAAATATTAACTTGACTATTATAATTTGGATTAATAAAAAAAGGCCAAACTTTTGAAGTCATGGACAGAAATATGAAAAATTATTTGAAATACAGTAAAGAGTTAATAGCATTTTATACCTATTTACTATCGCAAATTAACAAACATGCCCCTTCTACTAAATTTTTGCACAAACATGTCCTCCTAATATTAAAACATAAAAAATATCTCATTTCTTCAGTCTAACTATCTGTTAAATGACCCCGATTTAATTTTAATTCATTTTATATTCTTTTTATCACACCCCAATCAAAACTAAAAACACCCTATCGTCTTCATCATTCCCCAACCGAAGAACCCCACCGACGATTTCACAAGGTTCTGGGTTGCGGTACACAGGAGATTACGATGGTGCTTGCTTTGCTTCTATTGTACGAACTTCGCTGGGTAGTGAAGTTTCGACAAGAAGGGGACGGTCTCATTCGCTTGCTATTGCTCCGATCAAGCTTACATCGTCGAGCGTTTGGTCGGTAGAACTGCTTCGCTGCCGGGAAATCGCTCAATTAAAGTAGTACAATCTTATCCTCTGAGTTCTCCTCCCTGAAGGTATAGTGGGCTAGCTAGCTAATACGTTGGTGATTTCCTGACTTTTTACTGTAAAAAGCCTAATTTTATCAATCTGAAACCAAATGGATTTGATTATGTGATTCGTGTACCCAAAAGCACCAGGTCAATATGTTAGATCGAGGGACTGTGATTTGGGGAGGGGGAAGGAAGCATAAGGAAGTCAAAGTAAACATATACATATGCATACTATAGGGCAACAACACACCCAACCCAACAGAAGCTAAAAGGCTACAACAGAGAGCCGAAACCCACAATGGTAAATTTTACAACACATGATGGTTCCCAATAGCGGCAAACATAAATAAAGTACATGAAAACGCACATTTTAGGGAAAAGAAAGGATAGAGAGGTACAAATGTTAGTGGAAATTCCTTGCAATGAGTCCCTTCTACAATGAGTGTTCACAAGCACGGGCTGCAGCTCCCCTTCACGGTCGATCTCATTTGAAAACACTAAGAATAAAAGATGCACCATTTTAGATTGATTATAATCCCGAAGCTATTGCACAACTGGAGCAGATCTGATAGGATCCCAATTGAATCAATCCAAAATTCACAATAATTTGCCAAAGAAGTCAACTCAACTCACTTGAAGAATTCTGATTTTTGGCTAAGTATTGGAACAGTTTCAGGTAACCTACTTTGGAAGCTTGTATCTCACAAATGGCTCAATGGAAATTGGAGATCAAGAGCTTTCTTACAGATAAAGTTTCCATGTTTCCAAAGGTATGCTTTTTGGGTCCGGATGATGTCATTAAGGTTGTTTTCCAAGGCCTCAAAGTAGCTACCTCAAAACTGGAAAATTGCCTGAAAATGGCTAAGGCAGAAAACTGTTTTGCGATACCAACTTTGAAGGCCAATATCTGGAGTTTGGAGCATGATCTCAGGTTGATTCAAGTTGGAGGTGAAAGAGGGAGTTTTATTGTACAGATTCAAGGAATTGGTTAAGTTTGAATCAACCTAGAAGACCAGTTTCGAAGGGCTCAAAAATGCTATGAAGCCTGTTTTTCTAGGCAGACTTGCTTGTGTTTTAAGTCAGTTTCTTGGCCTGCAAGTTACCTTGTTTTACACGAACTCTTTAGCCTTTTCATATTCTAATTAGTTTCCTTGTTAGTTTAGAATTGTATTGGGTTTTCTTTGGCTATAAAAGCCCTCTAGTTTTCGTTGTAATAGATAGAGTTGAGTTGATTGAAAATTACTCCTACGTGAGTTTTTGAGTCGTTGAGTTGTGTCTCAAGAATCAAATCTTTGAGTTAGTTTTGTGTGGATTCCATTGCTAATTCGAGAACCCTTGTCAAGATTTTCTGTGAGGATTCCAGATTCGTTTTACAAGTTTCTTATAAATCAAGTAATAACCTTTATTGTGGCGAAATTCTACCTATCCGTTTTTTCTTTCGTTGGAGAATTTCGAGCTGCGTATCCTGATCAAACAAAGCACCCCCTTGGTGCTTTATCAAGATCTGTGAATGACTTACCCTGGCTCATCAATTTCCTATCAAGACAGCTCCTACCACTAAGACCAAGCTATAAAAAAGCCACCCCAACCAAACTAACAAATCATGTTCAGCAGACGAATATCAAACAAACATTCTTTAAAATATAAATGCTGGGTACACTTTATTGGTCCAATATTTTGTTACTGTTTCACTCCTTATCGTTTAGCATATGTAAGACTTCTGCTGCCTTTGCAATTCCTCCTGTAGAAGAGTCCAAAAGTAACAACATCGATTCAGTTGCATGTAGAAGAGTCCAAAAGTAGAAGCATGTTAACAACATCTGAGGTGAAAATCACTTTACATATCTAGCTAACTCTTATGATGTTTAAACTACAGACAGGGAAGATAACTCTCTAAATAATTCATTAACATAAGTAATACACGAACTTCTCATTATAGCCTTATAATAACATCTCTTAAAAGCTTCTCATAAAAACTTGATTCAGAAGTTGCTGATATCCAACACTGGATAAACTGGTTTCAATAGATGGTTGAAATCAACAATCAACAAAATGCATTTATTTCACAGTCAAATCCAAGCTCCATACTGAAACGAAAACAAATATTTCTCTCCCAGCGACTCATTCAATGCTACATGGCCGCTTACAATTCAACATTCGATCAATTTTGGATAAATGATCATGTAAAGGTGCTCCCACAATCCATTCAGTGTAGTCGTATCATCGGCAAACCATAAGCAACTTCGTCGATGTATGAGTTCCATGTAAATCCAACCTCAAGTGTCATCTTCCTATGCACTCTTGGAGCTGAAACTTGTACCATCCAGGAAAAATTTTAAAACATTATTTTCCGCAGGACGTTATTTTGGGTTTAATAATATTCATATTCGTGATGGGGAGTTAGTTTGCCAATTGGATCATGTTCTTGCTGAAGCTGTTTTCTGCCAGGTACAAACTTATGTAGAGTGTTCTTATTGTTGGTCGAAGTAAAGAGGTTATATCTAGCTGGCTTGAATGTTATCCTATTTTTATTTTTATTTTTCTATATAGGTGCAACCTTGCAATCCAATTTTCTCAAAGTTTGCAGCAGGAGTTTCACTTATTACTTATCATTTCGAATATACCCTATTCAGTTATCTACTACTTCTCTTGAGTTTTCATATGATGGATGTTATGGACTACAGATAAATATAAGCCAAGAGTTCATGAACAGAATTAAGGCTCGAGGAAATGATGTTTGTAATTTGAATTTGGAAAATAATCAAAATGTACCTCTAACCAAAAGATGGCGTATAGAGTTCAACTGAATTAGTTACTAACCTCAATTAGTATTCGAAGCTCGGCTTGGGCAAGGAGAAGCTCCTGCAAAAGCTTGAAACAGAACTTTGTTCAAAGCATTGAATCGGAAATTAGATGAAGCAAATATATATATATTTTTTGTATACCAATAAGCTGGTCAAGTCCAAGTGACTTGAGGCTCTTCATTCTCATTCAAGAGTCTATCAACAACTGAAAAGCACTGTAACAAACATACCATCCATCATCAGGGTACAAAACCAATTGAGAAGAATGTCTCGGAGTACCATCATCTGAGACCAAAAGGTTGTTTGCTTAGCATCTCATAATTCCTCATCACCAGGAGAATGTGTTTGAGAATGCATCGATCCTCCTTTTTGTCTCCTGAGATAATCACTCAAAATAAATACTAACAAAAATGCAGATCGGAAGAACAACCCCTAAAACAATTAAACAAATAGAAGATAAACAGAGGAAGGAAAGTCAACCGATCCTCCGTCAACATAGAGTAAAAGAAAGGAAAAAGACAAAATGACATATTGGAGATGGTAGGTTGGTCGGAGGTAGTGATCAACCTCTCTCCTTCATCATGGTGTGCTCTGCAATCTGCTCATGCAGAGTGAAACTGGACTGAAGAATAAAGCTGGTCGTGCCAGCAGCGGTGAGATTAAAGGGGTGAGCAGAACTGAAACTGAGAGAAATAACAAACTAAGAGATCACTAAAAAAGAAAACAAACTTAAGAGAAAGGGAATTAATATTTTTCGCAAGGCATAGTTGGATTTGAAGCTCTGATAGAGATAAAAGGGAGTGTAGTTGCAGAGGGATAGAAACACCCACCTACATGCTTTGAGAGTCACTTGCAGGCAAGGTTGAGGGAAGATGTTCCTACTCGCATAGCATCTGAAGGTTAATACAGTCGCCACTATATAGAAGGAGCAAGAGCAATGAATGGAAAACCATTTAGCTTTGTAATATTACTTACCTGGAAGGACCCATGATCATCCTCGATATATCCAAACGCTTCCAGGTAAGTAATATTACAAAGCTAAATGGTTTTCCATTCATTGCTCTTGCTCCTTCTATATAGTGGCGACTGTATTAACCTTCAGATGCTATGCGAGTAGGAACATCTTCCCTCAACCTTGCCTGCAAGTGACTCTCAAAGCATGTAGGTGGGTGTTTCTATCCCTCTGCAACTACACTCCCTTTTATCTCTATCAGAGCTTCAAATCCAACTATGCCTTGCGAAAAATATTAATTCCCTTTCTCTTAAGTTTGTTTTCTTTTTTAGTGATCTCTTAGTTTGTTATTTCTCTCAGTTTCAGTTCTGCTCACCCCTTTAATCTCACCGCTGCTGGCACGACCAGCTTTATTCTTCAGTCCAGTTTCACTCTGCATGAGCAGATTGCAGAGCACACCATGATGAAGGAGAGAGGTTGATCACTACCTCCGACCAACCTACCATCTCCAATATGTCATTTTGTCTTTCTCCTTTCTTTTACTCTATGTTGACGGAGGATCGGTTGACTTTCCTTCCTCTGTTTATCTTCTATTTGTTTAATTGTTTTAGGGGTTGTTCTTCCGATCTGCATTTTTGTTAGTATTTATTTTGAGTGATTATCTCAGGAGACAAAAAGGAGGATCGATGCATTCTCAAACACATTCTCCTGGTGATGAGGAATTATGAGATGCTAAGCAAACAACCTTTTGGTCTCAGATGATGGTACTCCGAGACATTCTTCTCAATTGGTTTTGTACCCTGATGATGGATGGTATGTTTGTTACAGTGCTTTTCAGTTGTTGATAGACTCTTGAATGAGAATGAAGAGCCTCAAGTCACTTGGACTTGACCAGCTTATTGGTATACAAAAAATATATATATATTTGCTTCATCTAATTTCCGATTCAATGCTCTGAACAAAGTTCTGTTTCAAGCTTTTGCAGGAGCTTCTCCTTGCCCAAGCCGAGCTTCGAATACTAATTGAGGTTAGTAACTAATTCAGTTGAACTCTATACGCCATCTTTTGGTTAGAGGTACATTTTGATTATTTTCCAAATTCAAATTACAAACATCATTTCCTCGAGCCTTAATTCTGTTCATGAACTCTTGGCTTATATTTATCTGTAGTCCATAACATCCATCATATGAAAACTCAAGAGAAGTAGTAGATAACTGAATAGGGTATATTCGAAATGATAAGTAATAAGTGAAACTCCTGCTGCAAACTTTGAGAAAATTGGATTGCAAGGTTGCGCCTATATAGAAAAATAAAAATAAAAATAGGATAACATTCAAGCCAGCTAGATATAACCTCTTTACTTCGGCCAACAATAAGAACACTCTACATAAGTTTGTACCTGGCAGAAAACAGCTTCAGCAAGAACATGATCCAATTGGCAAACTAACTCCCCATCACGAATATGAATATTATTAAACCCAAAATAACGTCCTGCGGAAAATAATGTTTTAAAATTTTTCCTGGATGGTACAAGTTTCAGCTCCAAGAGTGCATAGGAAGATGACACTTGAGGTTGGATTTACATGGAACTCATACATCGACGAAGTTGCTTATGGTTTGCCGATGATACGACTACACTGAATGGATTGTGGGAGCACCTTTACATGATCATTTATCCAAAATTGATCGAATGTTGAATTGTAAGCGGCCATGTAGCATTGAATGAGTCGCTGGGAGAGAAATATTTGTTTTCGTTTCAGTATGGAGCTTGGATTTGACTGTGAAATAAATGCATTTTGTTGATTGTTGATTTCAACCATCTATTGAAACCAGTTTATCCAGTGTTGGATATCAGCAACTTCTGAATCAAGTTTTTATGAGAAGCTTTTAAGAGATTTTATTATAAGGCTATAATGAGAAGTTCGTGTATTACTTATGTTAATGAATTATTTAGAGAGTTATCTTCCCTGTCTGTAGTTTAAACATCATAAGAGTTAGCTAGATATGTAAAGTGATTTTCACCTCAGATGTTGTTAACATGCTTCTACTTTTGGACTCTTCTACATGCAACTGAATCGATGTCATTCACCTAGCTGTTTACTTTTGAGTTTCAATTGCATCTTTTCATTGATCTCATTAAGGTAAAATGTGACCAGAATCGTAGTAAGAAATACACTTTTATGGTGCCATGGTTCTCATTGACAAGCTTAGTGAGGGTATCAAAGATCATCAGTTTGAGGATATGAAAAAGCTCTCTGGTGATGAAATCCAGCCTGCAGAGGAAGCAAAGACATCCTTGGTGTTTTCTTGAACAAACTACCAAGAATTGTAGCACAACAGGTACAGAAGTGGGACAATGATATTGCAACTGGAGTTCAAATTGCAACTGAATTGTGGTATTTGAGGTTTCAAAGTTTCCAAGGGCAACAAGGCTAAATTGCATGTTCTTTTTATTTCCAACTATCGAGAATATTTGTAATTATGACCATACTTAAAAAATTATGGATCCCTTCAGGGCTATCTGATAAAATTGGAAGAATACTTATAAGTTTGTGATTGTTTTGCATTACCACTCTCATGAAAGAGACCATTAATTGATTGAGAATGTTGTTCCATTGTTGTCAATATGATATTCTCTCTTTATATACTTCTTTTTCATTGCTGCAGATGTTAAGTTCTCCTTTGGAAAAAATCATTTTCCCATAATATGAAGTGTATGCTCTATCTTTGACCAGGAAAACTACTGAGCATTCTCTTGATAATGGTTTGAGTGTGATGTTTGCTTCCATTGCAAGTCACCGACACAACCTCCTTAATGCTTATTAGAAGAAGATGATATTGTTGCCATTTAAGTCTCCGCGGAGTAGCCGTGGGCATTGATTCTAGTTGGCATTAAAAATGGAAAAAATGAACAAATGAAAAAGGCCAGTCTGAATAGCGCTAGAATCCTCCTTCTACTACCACTGCGGTGGCTGGCCATCACTCCCCATCCAGCAAGCTTCGACATCTTCACAACTTTAATGCTCTCGGTCACGAATCCAATTTGGTTAACCTTGAGGAGGAGGGCATCGCAAGCCTTATCCTTGATGGCTTTCTCGACCCTCTGCCGAAATGAACCCAAAAGATTTATGAGCAGGGGTCAAATGGATATAGTACACATGCAGAAGAATGATACAAAGGGAAGAGGATTGTATGAGCTGAATTTGGGGTTGGTGACCAAGAGATCATCTCCCACAATCTGAAGCTTCTCTCCGATTACATTGGTCATCTTGTTGTAGTGTTCCCAATTGTCTTGGTCAAAGGGTATCTTTAATGGACGCAATAGGGTACTCTGTCGCGAAAGACTTGTACATATCCTTGAGGGCCTCACCAGAGATCTTGTCCGCACCATTGTTGTTCTGTAAACACGATGACACACAATTAAGTTGTCTATCCTGCAAGCTTCAAGTGATTCGTGTTTCTCATAGGCAATGCAGTCAAAAGCACGATTTTACCTAAAAGCGAAAAAGGGGTAAAATCGAAAAGCGGTGAATCAAAGCGTAAAAGCGTAAGTTTTTGTGCATCCTGTATAATAATTAAAAATGTATTAAGTACGGCATAAACTATGTAAAATATGTGTGCATAGAGTTTAGATAAAAGAATAAATACCTCCATTTCATGTCTTAATTAAAACAAACTATTATCGAGCCATGACCACATGGCTCTTCCGCTGTACTCTTCGATCTATCGATCTCCCACCACTACAACAGCCACCGCCGTTTCCGCCTCCGCCTCTATATTAATTACATCATACAATCCAACTCTTTGTCCTAGGAACTAATAAAAACAATTGCTTCCCCATTCATTAACTAGACGACGAATCTTCATAGTTACTGATGTACAATGAGACACAACTACTTAAACTGGTGAAGACTGAATTGGCGATGGAATAGGACAAGGAAGAGACAGAAACTAACCGGTTGTGTCGCCGGCGAGTGGCGACAGGCGATGACGAGTTCAACGGGCGCATGCGATGGGCGCTGCCGCGTTGGAGGCTTGGAGCCTTGTAGCAGCTACAGATTCTTCGCCGGAAGGGGCAGACTGGAGGCAACGATTGTGAAACCTTGTAGGAGCTGCGGATTCTTCGTTGGAGCCTGGGAGCCTGCCTCGCGACGGTGGCGACAGGCGATGATAAGTAAAGAGGGCGGAGGCGGGCCTGCCTCGTTGGATTGCTAGAGACAGGAGACAACAATTAGGGATTTTGGAAGAGTTTGACAGCCTCAGCCCGATATCCACCCTATTCCTTTTTTTTTTGGGTTCGAAGTGCTCAAAACGACGTCGTTTTGATTTGGTGAAGGCAGTTTTCTCCTTTGCTTGAAATCGAATAAAATCGATATGGAAACGCGATTTTATACGATTTCTACGATTCTACTAACGCTTTTGACCGATTTTTGAGTGAAAAATGATTTTATTAGTGATTTGAAACATTTTCCTACCCTAGAAACGTAAAATCGTACGATTTTACGCATTAAAACTCGATTTTGACTGAACTGCTCATAGGAGTAGTGACCATTTGAGATAACCATACCTCTTCCATAAAGTTTAGGTCGTACTGCTTGTCTGATGTGTAAAACTCAGATGCAACAACATTCATTCCAATAACCACGGAATGGGTTAGGATGGTTACCATTTTTTTGGTAGCCATCGTGGCTACCTATATCTCCACTCTACATTCTCAGCATTTTTAAATTGACAGTCATGATTGATTGAGGTTAATTTTGGAAAAAAGTTATAACCACACTCGATTATTATCCTTTAAATATAACTTTCCATATATTTTTAAAATCTCTAATAATTATCTCAATCCTAACAAACTATTATATGTCTTCTTTCCTCTCTCTCTCTAGCGAACTTCCCCATAGCCAACCAGACGCCTTTCACCAGCCAACCCAACGGCGTTCTCATATTTTTGTTCACCAATGGCCGAAGGATGTTCTTCATCTTCGCTCTCGTCAATGACGCCGCGCGAAGAAAAGCTTAGTTGATTTTATGCCCAATACAAAAATAGCACAAACGATAATCTCCAAAATCGTACGTGGTCGCCGATGCAACAGCCAACACTCCAAACGCATGGTACGTTGAGATGGTTGCTTTGAAGGTTTCACTCACTCCCCTCGCAATCTCTCTCTCACACAGGCGGCTGGAAAAGGTGGGATGAATAAAACCCTAGATCAGATTTTTCCCCGCATTGGTAGTGATTTTTTTGTAGTGGTAGTGTTTTTTCGCATTGGTATTATTTTTGTCGCATTGGTATTGATTATTATGTAATGGTATTAATTTGCATGTATTGGTATTGATTAAATCTGCAATGGTATTGATTTTTTGTGAAATTGTATAGATTTATATTGGTAGTTTTCATGTAATGGTATAGATTTATTTCTTCAATGATATTGATATTTTTCAAAGTGGTAGTGGTTGTCTAAAGGATTGGTAGTGATTTCGTGTTTTTTTCCTTTTGCAGAAAGATTGAGAAAAATAAGGAAAGATGATCTGGCTGGAAATTATGGAAGTGAGAGAAAGAGAGAGAATTATAATTAATAGATTCTTGTAACTACCTAAAATGTAATTTATTAAAAAAATTAATTAATATAATTTATTTTTCATACCCAATTTACTCTTAGTAACCACCATAACCTGTCCCCAATAACCAGCTAATCGAGGCAAGTTTAATTTTATACTTCTATCCCACAAAAAAATGATTCTACAAAAAACCGTGCACATAAGCATAATATAACACCATTAATTTTCGCTATTTGTACGGAGGGTTTTTCAGCTTTGCTGCTGCAATCCATTACTCATGCTGAGCTAAAGGGTATTCGTCTCAATAGTCATTGTCCGGTGCTCTCACATTTGTTTTTTGCGGATGATGCTTATCTTTTTCTTTGGATTTCTCCACTCGAATGTCAACGATTACTGGATCTGCTTCGTCGTTATGAACGGATGAGTGGTGACACGCCAAAACACAACACCAAACTGCGACCAAGTGTAATCGCAGTCCGGGAATGCAGTAACAGGCAAGTTCAATTATCAACCCGGGGTCTAGATCTACTGCTTACTCCGTGATTCTCTATTATCTAGCAAACTAGTTCGAGTGATTGTTGTTAAAAGTAAAAGCAACAAGAAAGCAGTAAATTGTTCGGTTTTCTAAAGCAGGTAAGAGTCACTCGGGATTGAGTCCCCCTAGCCCCTTAGTTAGGTTCAATTGCAATTCCCTGGGTTGATTTACTGTTGATTAGACTGCGGAAGATCCTACAGTAGCTTGGAATCTCTTAAGCTGACCAAGCCCTCTCAGTCCAACTACCCGGCAGACGACTAGTCTTCACCGGGATAGAAAGCTGAGGCTATGAACACAGAACTCCACTACTGGCGCTGAGAACACCAGTACAAAGCAGTAAATTGGCTAACTCTCGTATAGCCAATCTCCTACTATCGAATGAAGAGGCTCTAACAACCTAATCAGATTCTATCTATCTCAGGTTGCAGCAGAAATTGAGAAAAGCTGATCAGACTCCAATCAATTCAATAAACATGCGTCATTCGATTAAAATCAAACAGTAATATCATCCCAAGTCATTACAATCAAATCCCTAACACAAGGAACTAGGGTTCTTCATACCCAAGTGAGAGAAGGGTTCTACTCCATAGAGAGAGAAGAGAAAACAGTAATCGGATTAGTCATACTCATAACGATGAGGAAAATCTGCTCCGGGACGATGATTTCCACTCCTATGACGATCTCCAAGCTCGATTCGATGAAATCCAGCTCTAAGACAGCTTCTAGGATGTGTTCTTCGTACTTTCTCTCTCTAGGGCTCTGTTTTTGCTCTGAAAACACGACTCTCCCACTTTTGGCTCGGAATAGGCTCTAAAACCAGGATTTCCCGACTCGCACGGCCAGGGTGCACGGCCGTGCAGATCACCCACTTGGCCGTGCGGCTCAAAACGCGGCGCATCCATTAATCTCAGCCATCTCACACGGCCAGGGTTGCACGGCCGTGTCACAATCATGGTTTGCCCGTGCGTGCTCCCGCATAATCCCGCACAGCCATCTTGCTCACTTGCACGGCCGTGCGCCTCCCTGGTCTGCCCGTGCATGCTCTCGCATATTCCCGCACGGCCTGAATTGTCCTTCGCACGGCCGTGCGGTGCCATGGTCTGCCCGTGCAGCTTCCTTGAAACCTCGCCATTCGTCCGATCTTCGTCCAATCGACCCCAGACTCGCTCCCAAGCCTTCATTCACGTACTAGGACCTGAAATATCACAAACAAGCACAACCTAGCGTGAAATTGGCCTAAAACACGAGAATCAACACCTCAAACGGTGTAAGAACGAGGGTAAAAACATGTGTAAATATCGGTCTATCAAACTCCCCCACACTTAACCGTTTGCTTGTCCCCAAGCAAACCAAGTCAGACACCAGGTAAGCTTGCATATTTCAATCGACCAACATTGGGGACAAGTCATAAAGGCACAGAACACGTGAATCTCACTGGTTTTCAAACATCAATACATGCACAAGCTCAATAACAACCTGGACAACCACCCCAAAGGACATTCGAGTGCAGCAAATCGAGTAAAGGAAGAGTCTCCCTTCTGTTCACTGGCCAACCTAGACTTGACTCAACCACTTACTCAAAACAGTCAACTCATGCAGCCAACTCAAGACATCAGAATAGAGACCGAGCAATCTAGTTCCTCGGGGTACAAGAGCATATAGAAAACGAAAATGAATCACTCACTCTCGACCAGTGGGGTCAGGACAATTTGATGCGAAAGATGCGCATGCTATTTCTCTCAATCCCTATCATCTCTTCACCATGATGGCAACCTCTAAATGCTAGAGTTCACATATGGGGTGTCACCACTAACTAATCAGGAGGTCTTAGACACAGGTTCAAATGACTCGCTAGGGTCTTGGACATGGGGAAAAAGCCTTTTAGGTGGTGGAAGTATTCATAGCAAAAGGTTCCACAGTTTCCAAACACACAATCGCAGTCAAACAAACCGGTATTTTCTTTCTGCTATTCTGCATTACTCAATATCTCAAGAGCACAAGAGCGAAGGAGGCATAAACATCAGCATTTCCAAGCCAGACTGCTAAGAAACATTACTTAACGGGCATTATTCAGATGTTTGGTAGTGGCTCTCTATTGCTTTCAATTTTTTCTTTGTTTTTCTTTCATTTTTCTTTTCATTTCCTAAGAGAGCCACTACTCCTGCACAAATTTCAAACACCTGCCCAACTATTAAGCACTACCTCCAACACTCACATAGACTTTAGCAGAAACAGCAGAGAATATGTAAAAACCACTCTGTGGAACCTTCTAAGAGATGCAACAAGGGTGATTTTTTTCCATTATAGACCAAAAGAAAGGATAACACACGGCTCAAAGGGGCTGACTAGGGGATATGACACATCAGGACAGTCAGTTTTGGGCGTGGGCTAATCCTATGCCCCCATCATCTTAGCTAGTGACAACGTGAATGCTACACATCATGGAAGATGGATCTATCGCACAAGAAGGAAACGAGCAGGCTCAAATCTCACATGGCTACCTACATGCTCTATCTCACATTCTGATACCCTGAACTAGATGCATAAACGACTGTCAAGAACAAGTAATCAGACCAAGTCACAGTTGGCAAGCAAACAGTTGAAAAACTGAACCCCTACATCGTTCTACTTCACATCTCAGTCCTCATCACAGGTTGTCCTGGTCGTAAACAAGTTTTGATGCATTAATCCAAAAACCAATCAATTCATCCATCAAAACACAGTGCCAATATGATCAAACAGCAGTACTTGGAGCCCTCAAATCGTAAGATTCGGACAGCGGACTAGGCTCCAAGTACCCAAATAAATATTCCAACCGATACAAAGCACCCCCCCCCCACACTTAAGCACGACATTGCCCTCAATGGAGTAGAGGGAAAGATAAGGGGAACGATGTTACCGGATTGGAACACTGCTGGGGGACTGGAAGTGGACCAGTCAGCGAGACTAGCATCAGCAAAACACACTAGGTGATAGAAACCATAGTTCCAAGTGGACAAACCGACAAAAACAAACGAAAGAAAAACAAACCTTGGTGGGGTTGCCTCCCCACAAGCGCTTCTTTTACGTCTTAGCCAGACGGCGGCTCCTAAGTTTCGGTCCACCCCAAAACCTCCTTGAAGTTGAGGTTCTCATTAATCAGGTGGAGTCTCAAGTCACGAGCATGTGATGTGATAGGTGATGAAGATGGCTCGTGGCCGTGAGGAAGATGAAGTCTCCACTCTCGAGACCTCTCCTTCGCGTCTGCTCTTGTCTCATTGCCCCAAACCAGATAAGATATATTCGATTGACCACCATCGTGTCCACCAAGAGGGATTGATGTTGATGTGGTCTTAGTCGGGCAAAGAGACACTGCAAATGGGTCCTTGCCAAGCAGCTCCTCGAAGTTTGGTGGAGATATCACATGTAACATAGGCCCGGTGCAAGCCTCTTCCACCTCAACTTCATCCTCAGCCTGGATGCCAATTGCTTCCACAACCCCCCTTCGTTCTTCAAAATGTGGTCTCTCCCCTTGGAAAAGATCAAGAACTACCTCTTCTTTACTTTCTTCCTCATCCTCCACAACTTTCTTCCTCATCCTTGCTCGCTCTTCTTCTTCTAGAACAGATTGGAGAGCAAGTCGCCAAGCAATTTCTTCAATGGGATCATCTTGCATCTCCTCGCACAGGCCCAACATGCTAGAGAATAAATGAGGAACGGTGTGATCTGCCACCAGAGGAATTTCCCGATCATGATCATTATGGGAGTTCTCTGTGATAACTTCTGTAGGCTCCTCAACACCCCCGCTGCCCTTGTCATCCTCTGCCTCTTCTAGCGTAGTAGCAGAAAGGTGATCTTGAGCAGGATGTGAGCAAATTTGCTTCACCCACTCTGTTTGCTTCGCTGAGCGCTGAACAGCCTGCTCCATGTCATGGAGAAATGAGGGATCGGAAGAGGCAAGGGCTTGGATTTGAAGATCCATCCTGGAGCATGCTCTCTCAGTGTCTCGAGCAAACTGCTCCACGAGAAGCCTTAATTGTTTGTTTGGATCTTCCAGTGCAGTGTAGCATGGCTCTGCAGAGTGGCCCGCGAAGGTCTCCATGGCTAAATCCAACTCAGATGGCCCCTCTGGTTGTGGCAGGAACTCTTCTTGAAAAGGGTATTGTTCTTGAGGTTCCCAAGGGTTTGGTTGTTCTCCATAGTAGGGGGGTTGGTACTGACATCCGACTCCATAGTCTTCTCCTCCTTGATTGCTCCATGAGGTCTCGGGGTAATACCACACGGATGGTGGTTGATACCCCCAATGGCTGGAGAAGCCATTAGGATCCATGTTTCAGAGCTGCACCAACAAAAACATAACACCCAAGTGAAAAGCAAGGGTGGAAAAGAAAAGAAAGTGCAATAAATAAAAAGCTAGAGTAACAAATTCTCACGTTTCCCCAATAACCTAGAGGGTCCCCGGCAACGGCGCCAAAAACTTGACACGCCAAAACACAACACCAAGCTCGATTCGGAAGATCCGACAGTAGCTTGGAATCTCTTAAGCTGACCAAGCCCTCTCAGTCCAACTACCCGGCAGACGACTAGTCTTCACCGGGATAGAAAGCTGAGGCTATGAACACAGAACTCCACTACTGGCGCCGAGAACACCAGTACAAAGCAGTAAACTGGCTAACTCTCGTATAGCCAATCTCCTACTATCGAATGAAGAAGCTCTAACAACCTAATCAGATTCTATCTATCTCAGGTTGCAGCAGAAATTGAGAAAAGCTGATCAGACTCCAATCAATTCAATAAACATGCGTCATTCGATTAAAATCAAACAGTAATATCATCCCAAGTCATTACAATCAAATCCCTAACACAAGGAACTAGGGTTCTTCATACCCAAGTGAGAGAAGGGTTCTACTCCATAGAGAGAGGAGAAAACAGTAATCGGATTAGTCATACTCATAACGATGAGGAAAATTTGCTCCGGGACGATGATTTCCACTCCTATGACGATCTCCAAGCTCGATTCGTTGAAATCCAGCTCTAAGACAGCTTCTAGGATGTGTTCTTCGTACTTTCTCTCTCTAGCGCTATGTTTTTGCTCTGAAAACACGACTCTCCCACTTTTGGCTCGGAATAGGCTCTAAAACCAGGATTTCCCGACTCGCATGGCCAGGGTGCACGGCCGTGCAGATCACCCACTTGGCCGTGCGGCTCAAAACGCGGCGCATCCATTAATCTCAGCCATCTCACACGGCCAGGGTTGCACGGCCGTGTCACAATCATGGTTTGCCCGTGCGTGCTCCCGCATAATCCCGCACGGCCATCTTGCTCACTTGCACGGCCGTGCGCCTCCCTGGTCTGCCCGTGCATGCTCTCGCATATTCCCGCACGGCCTGAATTGTCCTTCACACGGCCGTGCGGTGCCATGGTCTGCCCGTGCAGCTTCCTTGAAACCTCGCCATTCGTCCGATCTTCATCCAATCGACCCCAGACTCGCTCCCAAGCCTTCATTCACGTACTAGGACCTGAAATATCACAAACAAGCACAACCTAAAACACGAGAATCAACACCTCAAACGGTGTAAGAACGAGGGTTAAAACATGTGTAAATATCGGTCTATCAAGTGGCCAGCGGGTTAATCTAGCAAAATCAGCAGTGGTGTTCTCTAAAAATACCACAACGCAAGAGGCGACGCAATTTGGGAACACGCTGCAAGTTGGTGCCTGGGACACGTGATCAATACCTTGGCCTTCTTTCCATCATCCATCGTTCAAAGCGGGATACTTTTCGATTTATTGAGGAAGCGATTGCTAAACGTCTCCAAGGTTGGAAACGACGTTGTTTATCGCTAGCAGGATTGGAAGTTCTTATTAAATCAGTCGTGTCGGCCCTACCTATTTATGCTATGTCATGTTTTCGACTTCCAAAGGAGCTCTGTCGGGATTTAAATCGTATGATTGCACGGTTTTAGTGGGGTCAACAAGGGACTGAAAGACGTTTGCCTTGGGTATCTTGGAGAAATCTGTGTACACCAAAAGGGGATGGTGGTTTGGGCTTCCAGGATTTTGATGCTTTTCATCAAGCGCTACTTGCCAAGCAATGCCGGCGCATTTTACAAGATCCCAATTCTCTAGTTGCGCGGGTCTTAAAAGGACGATACTTTCATCATACGAGTTTCTTGAATGCCCGTGTGAGTTCTAATTCATCTTGGGCATGTCAATCACTTCTTCATGGCCGGGCATTGCTAAGCCGTGGTTTGCGTTGGGAGGCTGGTTTTGGTTCTTCAATTGATGCTTTGACGGATCCTTGGGTTCCATCTCTCCGAAGTTTTCGACCAATAGTGCTGCCCACTGCAGATCGGTCCCCTCGATTACTCTCCTATTCATCTCTCCCATTCATCGTTCTTGGGACCATCACCGACTTGGAGAGTTCTTCACGCAGGATTCCATTTAAGAGTATCATTTTCATACCTTTGCCATGGATCTTTTGCCCGGATAAATTAATTTGGCATTTTGATCCACATGGTTTATTTACGGTTAAGTCAGCTTATCGGTTAGCGACTATTTTGCCTCCAGTTTCAAGGGCTCGTGGTACTGTGGACCAGGCTTCTCCTCTTGATCCTACTTTATGGCCTCGACTTTGGGGTCTTCCTCTTGCTCCCAAATTGAAGTTTTTCCTTTGGCGGATTTTACTAAGAATCCTTCCGGTTAGGGAGGATCTTGCCCTACATGGGGTGCAGGTAGAAGATTGTTGCCCTGTTTGTGGTTCAGATGAGGGCGTATCGCTGGAACATTTATTCCTTGCGTGTCGTGCGGCGGTAGCTTTCTGTCAACAGTGTGGCTTACAATTGCCTCCGGGCATTTTTTCAAACACACATTTGTCCATCTTTTTAAGACACATCATTCTCAACTCCGATCATGCCACCATAATAAATTGGGTCGTCTATCTTTGGCGGATTTGAAAGGGCGGAATAATGTTGTCTTTCCACCCTATGCACAATTTACCACTGCTTCTTTGTAACGTCACATATTATCTCATCATGCCTCTCATCAAATTGCCATCCTTCCCACTCAGTCGCCTCCCCCGCCACCCAGACCTCAGTCACATCCTCATTCGACGCTTCAATCTACTTTCCGCATTGCAGTTGATGGGGCGACCAGTGCTCCGACTCATGGCGCAATTGGCGTGGTGGGTTTTGATCACAATGTGCCAGTTTTTGCAATGGGTGGTTTCTTCCCAGGCCTTTTTCATCCTAAGATCATGGAGGTGTTGGCAATTAGAGAAGCTCTATTATTACTTCGACAATGGCAGTGGCAGGATCGACCAGTCGTGATCACAAGTGATGCTCTTGCAGTTTTTCAACATTTGATGGCTTCTGATGCCAACGATGCCCTTGTGGGGTCTATCTTACGAGAAGTCATCTTTATGTTACAAGAACTGCCGCTAGTCTCTGTTGCTTTTACTCCTAGAGAAGCGAATCGAGCTGCCCATGTTGTGGCCCATGCTTTGACTATCATTTCACGAAGAAGTCGTTGTATTGTGGCTATCTCATGCTTAACTAGTTAATCCGCAAGGGTTTCTATGACAAAAAAAAGGCATAATCTAACACCAACAGCAAGATTAACACAAACAAGCAAGCAAGCGAGTTACTAAATTTCGGCCCCATCGCCGCTTGAGCGAAATTTGGCATTCTGGTAACCACCGCCGCGCACTGCCCTTCCTCTAACCTAGCCACCGCTTCATCATTCCCAAATTGCGCCGCCGTTACTTTCTCCACCGTCAACAGCTTGGAAGAAGATCCCTTTACTTCCATCAATTCTGCCCCAACTGACCCTCAGGAGGCCGCTTTCGGAGCCGGCAACACGGAGGTAATTGTCCACGCGGTGGAGATTCGCCGAAAGCCGCGCTGCCACCGCTGGCTTAGATCCAGGTGCCAACATGCGTCGTTCGCCGCCATCCTCAACGGAGAAAATCAGTAGCTCCCCGTTTTAAAACAAACAAAAGAAGTTCCCGTCTCTGTAGCCGATGCCGATGCAATCCAATTCTCCGCGGCCGCCGAATTTATAACACCTCCACAGACGCTGGCCAGGGCGGAGGGTGCTGAATCGACGAGGGGGGTGAACCACCATGATCATTTTTCCTATTAAATATTATATGTATGTAAATTTTTAGTTAGATCATGTGTTTTGAAATCCTTAGCATTCTAAATATTTTTTCTTCTTCTTCTTCTTCTTATAATTGTTTGATGTATCATATAGTTTGGAGAAAACATTTATAGTTGCAACCTGTTTGTACCGACTAGCTACGGATCGAACAATGATATTTGTTGCTGTGGGGTTGACTCACGATCCGTTCGTCTGATCTCGTCGGGAGGGAAGAAACCTGTGAAAAAGACCGAGGATGCCCCCCGGATTGAGCTCCAACGATCAAGTCAGTGTATGTTTGTGGAGAGAGTTGAGAGAATAGATAGAGAAGTAAAGTGTAGAGAGATAGTAGAAAGTGGAAAGTGAGGAGAGAGAGGAAGTCCCCTTCTTTGGGGGGCTTCAAGCCCTTATATACCTGTGCACGTATCGCGCGTCGCGCATCGCCGATTGTGTGCCCTACTACTTAGTTTGTGAACGGAGTATTTAGTAACACCCCCAACAATTGCCCCCCAAGCTGGTGGTGAGTCTTAACTCATCACTAGCTTATTATTTTTTTTTAAATCTTCGTCGGTAATTTTGGGTGGAGCTTTATGTACTCCAGTTGCCTCCCAGCTAGTGGCGCGTTTGACTGACGCGGTGCCAGCTTCTTGCGTCTTGCCCCCCAGTTGGTGTATTTTATTAAGGCGTGTAGCCTTCACCCATTGTAGATTCTTCATGGAGCTCTCCTCGTCGGGGTTTTTTAACCCTCAGTTTGGAGTTCTCCTCGTCGGGGTTTCTAACCCTCAGTTTGGAGCTCTCCTCGTCGGGGTTTTTAACCCTCAGCTTGGAGTCTTCAAGGCAATGTGCCCTCTCCTCGTCGGGGCTTTTAACCCTCAGTTTGGAGCTCTACTCGTCGGGGTTTTTAACCCTCAGTTTGGAGTCTTCAAGGCAGTGGCGGCAGGAGTAGTTGAAAACCAGACGCTGCGCCAATGAAACACAATGAAGGCTTGTAGCCTGCCGGCCAACTTGTTTGCCTTGCTTAATGATTGCGCGGGTTCAAATCTTGGTGGCAACAATATTATTTTTGACTCGAGTGGAGCGATGATGGACCGCTAGTTGGGGTGACCGCGATGTTGGGCTTGGCGGGAGACGAAACGAAGCTGGTCCGGGGAAAGGAGTTGGAGCCGATCCGCGAGTTGGGCCCTGGGCCCACGTGTGCTAGTTGTGCGGGCCGTGCAGCAAAGTTTGAGGCGGAGCGGGACTGGTGGTGTGTCGTTGGGCCGCGAGATGGATAGTGGGCTTGCGTCGACGCGGTTCGGTGACAGGTGGGCTGGACGTGAAGCGGACCGCGAGTTGGAGTTGGACAGGTCCGCGCTGGATGGCGGATGAGAGTTAAATAAGAGTGTTGCGCCTAAAGGTCACAACGTTATTGTGTAGTCTATTGGTGAGCGTGCATAATGCAAAGAACTGGCGCGAGTTCAACTACGGGCGGCGACTGTTATTTTTTATATGAGCTCAGCGCTATAGTCGTCGGGCTTTGCTGTCTGGCGCGAGTCAAGCACAGAAGTCGCAGCGGGCCTGTAGAAGAGGATCGCGTTCGGGCTCCATGGGCCGAAACTGCTGGCAGGCCCATGTGATGCGGTGCTGCTATGGCGCAGACTAGGGCGGTGGCCTGGTGGAGTGATGTTGAGAGGGCCGCGACTTGGACGGACGGTGAGGTGGACTGGGGCCACGTTGTCTTGCGGGGCGGGAGACTGATCTGATCGGCCCAGGCGCGAGTGCGGGCCGCGATTTGGGCTTGGCGATCAGCGAGTTAATTGGATCGTAATCGAGGACTTGGGCCGCGAGTAGAGGGTGTGAGCGAGCCAACTGTAAAGCTTGGAGCGTGTCATCGAGCCTACGTTGCGCGGTACTGGATTGGAGCCGACAGCCAATCCGCGAATTGAGAGGAGCGCGAGCAGGAAGCAATGCGGGCCGCGAGAGGATTGTTGAGGCGGAAGGCTGGCCTGGGCCTGGGCCCCGTGCGAATTGGCCTATGGAGGCGGGTTCATTGGATGGTTTGAAGCGGGCCGCGATTTGCGATGCTGTCTGTGGGTTGGTAGCGGCGGAGCGAGCCCACTCGAAAGGCTTGATAAAAGGTCGCCCGTAGACAATTACTTCTTTTTTTTTTTTCAATGAAAGGTTTTGTGTGTATAAAGCGGAGCTTCTTCTTCCTGCTCATAAGTCATTACCGCGCGGAGAGCTTCCGCGAGACCATCTTGGGAACTGTGCCCATATGCTTTTTCTGACAAAGAATGCAAGTGGCCATAGGAGAGAAGTATTGTCAATAGTCTCTTATTTCTTGATTTGCGGCCCCTCGATCTGATTTTACGAACAAGTTGGCAGAAGGTGATGATAGATGATGTTGACTGCGGCCGACTCTTCTTTTCGTCGTCGGAGCTCCGGTCAAAGGAGGGCCGCCTCCGGCGGCGGCGGGGAACGTTACCCCCATTAGGGTTCCTAGTGTGGTGCTCCGGTGGGAGTATCAACGTCACTGTGGTGCCTTCTTGCAGTTTCCAGGTTGGGTCGGCGATGGCGACCAAAAAAATAAATAAATCTCCAACCTGTTGTCGTTGCTCGTAGTGGCGGGGGAAGTCGATTCCCTGTTTGAGTGGAGTGGAGAATGTAATGTCGTGTCCCTGAGTAGCGGCGAAAAGTAGAAGGGTCCGACAAATGGTTACGGCCGGAGAAGAAGTTGAAAGCTCGCCGGCGTGAGGGACTTTGGCTCTTCTTGTTCTTTCATTATTCTTTTTTTTTTCAGATCTGGAACTTCTTTGCCCATCTTGATAGTTGATGTTGTAGCAGCTACCTTGCTTTTCTTTCTTGAGCTAATTTTGACGATGCTTCAGTTGGTGAATCATCTTCTTAATTTGCTCATGCTTTTAGGTTTCTTGTTTGGCTTCTGCGATCTCGGATTTGGAAATCCCCTTCCTTCTTGCGTCTCCCATCGATCGAAAATCAAGGCAACGAATGTGAAATCAGGCCCCACGGTGGGCGCCAATTGTTTGTACCGACTAGCTCCGGATCGAACAATGATATTTGTTGGTGTGTGGTTGACTCACGATCCGTTCGTCTTATCTCATCGGGAGGGAAGAAACCTGTGAAAAAGACCGGGGATGCCCCCCGGATTGAGCTCCAACGATCAAGTCAGTGTTTGTTTGTGGAGAGAGTTGAGAGAATAGATAGAGAGGTAAAGTGTAGAGAGATAGTAGAAAGTGGAAAGTGAGGAGAGAGAGGAAGTCCCCTCCTTTGGGGGGCTTCAAGCCCTTATATATCTGTGCGCGTATCGCGCATCGCGCATCGCCGATTGTGTGCCCTACTACTTAGTCTGTGAACGGAGTATTTAGTAACAACCCCAACACAACCTTTTCACAATAACTCTATTTTCATCATCATCGTTCATGTGAAAAAATTACAGCTCACCACTTAGTAAATTGATATTTATTTATATAAATCATTTATGTGGTGAAAATCTCTATAAGTATTTTGGTGATCTAAAAACGTAACTTTTAAACTTTAAAGTATAGTTTTTTTACTACAATTATAAGTGAAAAACGCGATTCTAATTAGAACCGTTTTGGTAACCTAAAAGTGTAAAAGCGTATTCTTTTTTCTTAAGTTTTAAATCGTGATTTTAACCACATTGATATCAAGATTTTCATACGTGTTAATTTTTATATTAATTTATTATATTTATGTATGACAATTATGACTCAGAAACGAACGGGATTTTACGTAGTTTATTAAAATAGAAATCATAACTTATAATTAGGACTTGTAATAAATTGAAAATTCGAAATGGAATTTGATGAAGGCAGGCAATAGTGCCTTTCTCGCCGAAATCCGAGGAGCAGCCAGTCCCTCAACTCTCTTCATTATTAGTTGCATTCATAGCTCGGTTCTTGGGAGAAAAACTTTGTCGAGGATAAAGTAGGCACAGAGTCACGGTTCGTGAGAGAAATCATTGTCTTCTCCAATGTCATCGTCGTCCATAGCCCTCCTAATGTACTCTTGTGCAGGGATGGACACTTGAACCTCACACAACAACTCGTCACGTGGATTCTTCCTTGGTTGCATGACTGTTTGTATAGTTTTGGCCAGACTCGAAAAATGGGGAAGAGTAACAAAAGGAACTAGAGTGAAAGAGAATGGGATGATTGTTTTGATTCTCATCCCAAACCCATCCCACGTTGTCTCTCTCTCAAACTAAAATCACGTGCTCACGATCATAGAAAATACTTCTTACCAAAAATGCCCCTTCCCGCTAAACCACTATCGAATTTAAGAAAAGAAAAACGAAAGGATATAAAAGGAGTTATCAAGTGCTAACCTCGTTCATGATATTGATATGGCTTGGAAGGTTGGATGTCGTGTTCTGAAGATCGAATCTGATTCTCAATTGGCCATTCAGCTCATCAGTGATAGACATGATCAAGTGCATCCTTATGCGACCCTTCTTCCAGCTATTCGGAGAAAACTAAGCGAAGATTGGTTGGTTAGCATTGCTCATACATATCGAAAAGGGAATAGAGTTGTGGACTGGCTCTCAAAGCACAATCTCGTCTATCCCTACTGTATGTATGAACTTGCAGATCCACCACAAGGCATAGCTGGTCTTCTTCAGGATGACTTGCGGGGATCACGTTCGAACATAGAATCCCCACTCATCCCTCTACTTCTCCACCTCTCCTCTGATGATGTAACTCTTTTTCTTGGCTGCGGCCTCCTTGTATGCAAAAAAAAAAAAAAAGTGCTAACCCCGTTCTATCGTCGTACCACGACCCCTCGATCAAACCTTGGGGCGATCTCGTAGTGTTGGCATGACTTTTTGTTCCATTATGTGTATATTAGTAAAGTAATGTGTGCTTTCTAAATAATTATTATTTTGAAAATATCAAATGTGAGTGTATGTATTTGAAATTGAGAAATATGTATAAACCAAAAGAAACAACACACTAGATTAACGTGGTATCCCTGATTAATGAATTGATCAGGACTAATCCACGGGAGAAGGGAAACTTCTCCAGTTGTAGCTTTATTTCTTATGAACAACTTATAATGGTCGAATGGCCTACATCATTATATAACATCATGCTATGTAGGGCTTTATAAGGAAACCCTAAACTACTTGTAGTTGTTGACTCGAGACACATGGCCCCGTGGGACTGTGGCCAATCTTCACCAACAGGCTTCTTCAGCTTGGATGCTGCCTTAGGCACTCGTGGGATGGGTCGAATCCTCTCTCAGTCCAAAAGCTCCCTCAAGTTGGACGGTGGATGTATCGAACGTTCAATTAGAAGAGTATAAATCGAAAACGATCTGCACCCAGCCCCTTTATAAAGAGATCAACAACCTGTTGATAAGAAATTACCTTAAGTGGAAGAATGGCACCTAATGTTCACGCACAAAATAGCGATCCATTTTCACATTCTTGGTACGCTCGTGGAAAACGAGATTAGCTGCAACATGGAGAGCCGCCTGATTATCGCAGTAGAGGGGAGTGGGTCTAGACAGAGGTACTCCAAGTTCCTGAAGTAACCAGCGCAACCAAATAAGCTCATTGACATTGCTAGCCATTAACACAATATATTCGGCTTTAACGGACGAACGCACAACCATTTTCTGTCGTTTGGTGCACCAAGAGATAAGAGCACTGCCAAGTGAAATGAAAAAACCACTGGTTGACAGATAAGTGGTTTGACACTCACACCAATCCGCATCACAATGCGCAACAAGCTCAAGATTATTGTTGGTGGGAAAATACAGCCCCTGACCTGGCGACTTCTTCAAGTATCTCAAAATTCGCTTGCGGCATCAATATGACCTTGAGGAGGAACATTGACAAACCGGCTCAAGATATCGACCCCATGTGTCATGTCGTGAACCAGTGAGTTAAATAAGACCACCCACCAAGCAACGACAAGATTAGAAATTATCCAACGACTCGAATGTGGGGACTAGTAAGATGGTTATTTTCCTCGACTGGAAATGCACAAGGTCGTGCACCAAGGACGCCGGCTTCTTCAAGGATGTCAAGCACATACTTGCATTGGCTAAGAAGGAGTCGTTGTGGTGAACGAGCTGCCTCCAACCCAAGAAAATAACAAAGTACCCCAAGATCTTTAATAATTAACTTCTCATTGAGGAGCTGCTTGGAATGGGTGATGAATTCCATATTATCTTCTGCCAAGATGACTTCGTCGACGTAAATCAACTCGACGCCAAATGCCTCTTCTTTGCGGTAAGTAAAGAGCGTGTGGTCTGCTGGAGACGAGTGAAAACCCAGTTCACCGAGGGCAGCGGTGAACTTCTAGTAACGATTCCAAAATGCCTAACGCAACCCATAAATAGATTTATGGAGGTGAAACACCCTGGTTTCACCATCCGACGCAAAGCCAGGAGGAATTTTCATATACACTTCTTCATCAACATCCCCATGAAGAAAAACATTGTTTACGTCGAGTTGATGAATAAACCATCCCTGACTGACTGCAACTGCAAGCAGACATCGAACTGTTACCAATTTTGCAACTAGAGCAAATGTGTCATGATAATCGACATCCTCAATCTCCGTGTAGCCTTTGGAAACCAACCGTGCTTTGAATCTTTCAACCTCTCCATCCGGTTGATACTTTGCTTAAAACCCCATTTAAAATCAATGGTGGGCTTACTAGAAGGAAGCTACAAGAGCAGCAATTTCTCTTGCCATGTCCTCTCTCCAGTGCGCATAACGAACCACCTGGCGACAAGTTGTAGGCTAAAATACACAATCAAATGTAGCTAAGAAAATCCGATATGCTTGAGAAACACGAGCATATGAAATGTGGTGAGATAAAGGGTATCGAACATGGGAGACATAATGGAGACAAGTGATAACGCCATATTCGAACATGTTTTTCCCGTCACTTCTCGACGGTTTAAGCTTGGTTTATCGCTCTCGTGGCCTATTTTACGCTAGGTTGTGTTCGTTTATGATGTTTTGGGACTTAATACGTGCGCGGAGGAGCGAAGTTTTGAGACATTTTGGATCGAGTGGGCAGTGCAATCCTTGGAGTTACGGCCAGACCTAGCAAGTTACGGTCTCGCCCGTAACTTCCTTAGAAGAGCCGTATCTGGCGAGTGGAGAGCGAAGAGTTCCAGGAGGCTTCTTAGAGTAACAGGCTGACCTTCTAAGTTACGATCAAGGCCGTAACTCAACCTTTGCACCCATAACTCCTGGGAAACGTCGACATAAGTTCCAGAAGCGTTTTTGGAGTTACGGTCTCCCTCTTCAAGTTAAGGTCCAGACCGTAACTCCTCAAAAGAAGTCGTAACTCTTGGTTTACGGTGTGCAACAACGACGTCGTTCCTCTACAAATTATGGGCGGCCAAGGCAAGTTATGGCCATAACTTCAGCCGTAACTCGCGGATTCGGAGCCTATTTAAAGGCTGCTCGGAAAATTTGCAAAGGATCTGATTTTCTGAGTTCTAAAGGCAGATAACGAACCCTAGAGAGAGAGTGAAGAAGAGAAATCCTTTGGCAAGGATTGGAGCGATCTGAAGACCTCGGAGCTCGATTCCCCAACCTTGGAGTACCGATTACCCGCCACGACAAGTTGTCCATTGTCATTCTGATGATGTCTACTCCGAGCATGACGTTCTCACATCTCTCGATGGAGTAATTTTTCATTTCATATGGGTATGAATAACCCTAGTTGTATATGTGAGGAATGATTGTATGAAGCCCACATTATGAATGATTGATTTGATAAATTCAGTTGATGAATTATTCAGAATTGCATGAGTGCTGATCAAACCTGTGTAATTCCAGCTTTAAGTTAGAATGATAGTCTCTACATAGGTTAAAAAAGAAACCTTTAATTGAAAGTGGTGAATCGACTGCTTTAGTCGAGAAGTTGATTCACTGCTCCGTACTGGAATAAAGGCCAGTAGTGGAAGTTTCGCGTGTTTAACCTTGGATAGTGTATTCTGGTGGAGGTTATTCGCCCGCCAGGTATTCGAATCAAGAGGGTCTGGATAACTTTAGTCGAGAGCCCAACCAATAAAGAACTTTCCGCGGTTTATCTATCAATCTGAGTAATTTGGGACCGTATAACTTGAACTAGCTGCACGCTAGGGGGAACCATATCTGGATGACCATTTGAACCTGAAAAGAACTAGACCATTACTTGCTTTTTGTTTCATTTGCACCGAGATCACTACACTCTCTTAGTCCTGCTAAATAATAGGAGTTCACTAAGTAGGCAGTGATCCTTGTTGGGGTAGGCCTACTAGGTGAAGCTAAGTTGTCTCTAGTACAAGTAAAAATTCCACCCATTGGACGATTTGCCTACTCGAGGATGTGTTTTTAAGGGAATGAATAGAGCTTCTAACACCCCTTAATTACAATGACCCTTCACACCAGTTGAGGAAAAGGAGTTAAAAGAAGAACTCTAGCGAGCGACAGATGTACATAAATTGCTCTTGCTCAACCAATACGGGTACACCACGCATAAAACCGCTGTTTGGAACACCAGCAAAGTGTGAATAAGAAAAATAAAATGAAAATGCGAAAAGGGGTTCCAACGAATGAGATGAAATGGAAGAGGACCCATACGAAGAGTCCTTGCTCGTTAAAATTTTGTGAGTCTCCTTATCCATAAATTGGTTGTCTTAGTTCCACTGCTTCTCATGATCCTGGCTTGAGTCTAGTACTTTCATTGAGAGAGATAGGGGGATTCTTAGAAGAACTGTAACATCCCGTATCTGGGTTGAATCTTACACCAAACTGGTTCGACGCATAAACAAAGAATGAATTCGACATGATTGAAAGAACCATTCATCCTCATCAATTAATGACGTTAAAAAAATATAGCACGAAAGAAGTATGGTAGAGGGTGAAAACACGAACGCGTGAGCTCAGACGGTTACATAATCTGTTGTCAAATGAAAGAGTTATGAGCTAAACGGTGGAAGTTGTCTCAAACTAGGGATGGCAATGGGTCGGGTTGGGGCGGGTTTTGTCAAACCCAAACCCAAACCCATGGGTTTACCCGCCAAAAAAACCCCGGGTAAAATCCGGTGGGTTTGAAAAACTCAAACCCAACCCAACCCGTTGGGTATTCGCGAGTTCATGGGTACCCGTGGGTTTTTGTGGTAAAAAATTTACAATAACAAGTTTCTTTCAAAATAAAAGTTTAACATCAATTTTCTCATACAAATTATTCATACAAAAAACACCAATCTAGAGCATACAAGCAAACCGCAAATGATTAATACAAATTGTTCAAAATTAAAGATAAACATCTATAAACAATAAGATTAATTGAAAGTTTCTTCCTCGTCAACTAAGTTTCTTCACTCTCCACTTCATAATATCAACTTCATTCTAAACAATTAGAAAGAACAAATTATACATGTCTCCACAAACATAAAGAATATTAGTTGTTTAAGGAAGATATGTTATATAGAATATTAAATATACCGAAAAAGTAATTATATGTGTGTGGGCGGGTACCCATGGGGCGGGTTTACCTAAACCCAAACCCGATCCGATAAATAGTGTAGCGGGCTTAAACCCGAACCCGGCCCAAAACCCGTCAACATGAGTTGGGTCGGGTGGGTACCCATGGGTTTGGGTTTTGTTGCCATCCCTATCTCAAACGTGACAAATAGTAAAATATTAAGAGCAGGGCCTAAGGTTTCGACCTTGTGACCAAAGGTTCATCGCCACCGCCGCTAACTAGTTGGACTACATGATAGTTATGATTAAATAAGCCATTTTACCTTTTATTACTGATTAACTAACGAGGTCTATTTTTAAAACAACGAACGAAGTTCCTAGGACATATCTTCTTTCCAAAGTAGCTGAACCCATTCAAAATAAGTCTTTCAGCATCTTTTGTATATATATACTTGTAAACGCTTGGAAGAGGAGAGAGCCACGCCAGCACTAATACAAATATATTAATCGTAGTTGGAAGATGACAAATGAGCATAAATGGAGCTATGTCCCGATTCAATTTTCAACGAATCCATTGTAGAGAAATTGAATCTCCAACCGCTAAGCTGTCGAAAGTTCACGAGCTAGGCATGCAAAAGTAATGACAATGTTATCCGGAGAAGATAGCTTCATAAAGAAAGCTTTGAGAAGAGACTCTCACTCGTTCTTTTCTCCCTCCATTTCGCAACCTTCATTTCTGAAAACACAAGCTCTTCGACTCAAACCTTTCTTCAAAAACTGAATACCATCTCGGAGAGGAAGGAGAGGTTTCCCACCAGCCAGAAGAGCCTCTGAAACCTTGTCGGATCCTCGTTGGAGTTTCGTCGGAATCCCGTGACAGCGACGAAGTCAACTCCGACCTCAACCATCCTTCGAGTGGCTGGTACCGTTGCGAAGAGGGCTATCCCAGGAGCATGTACGTTTTGACGAAATCAAATTTCGACGTTGGACGAGGGAGAAACGAGCCTCGCAAGTTGGCCACGTAGAACTGTCAGTTTCTGAAAGTTAGGTACTGTTTCTGTCAATTCGAAATGTTTGAGGACCTGAACGGAAGTGTTCCATAGGAAGGGTCAACTCGCTGGTTGACTAGAAAATTATAAATTCAGTACTTGTTACTTCGAGAATTGACAGAATTCGTATTTTGGCCGTAATTTGTTCGTTTGACTTCCAATCGACGATCCGTCTTCGCCTACAGAATCGTAAAGACGAGGAGAGTTTTATCAAGGAGGATTGGAATTTTTAAAGCATCTGTGCAGAGTTCATTTACGTCATAAATAAGGTGTGTGGACCCTGCGGTGAATAGGTGTTTTACTTCGTGTTATGTGTTTAATATTGAAACATACCTGAGGATTTAACGAAGATAAAATGAAGAATAGCGTTACTCGAGTAGAATTGGATCATTCATCTTCGAGTATTTGGAATTTATGACTTTGTAATTGATCCCTACGAATCATGAAATTCCTTGAGACTACATTGTTACTATTTTAATAATTCATGACGTGATATCATTCCATGAGTTATATGAAATTCCGCCTACGATATAATAATTCTCCTAATAAGAATATTTGGGATAATCATTAAACCACGAACGAATTCGTAATAATTTGAATAATGGACAGCTACCATGGGAGAATTCAGTCTAGGCTAGTGGTTTTTAATCGAGACCTTCGTGGTACTCGTCCACTTACCTGGGAATTCACTCGGTAAACTCTTTTGGGAATACGGTTGTAAGAAGTGTACTACGAGAAGTGGCACTTCTTCCACTTCCCGAAGTTTTTACCACGGCGGGTCCGCCATTCGATTTACTCGGTGATTATCACCGATTAAATGGTTAACGAACCATGTACAAGTATTTGAACTGTCCATCTTATACGTTGAATGTACGATAACGATAATGTTTGCGAATGAATTTCTACTTGATAATTTGATGGATGATATGATAATTTTGTCGTATGCATGAGATGTACAAATTAGCGTTTGGCATAGACTTGGTAATTACACCAAGATCGATTGAGATGGATGATTATTATATTGAGATTATGATGAGAATGATGATTTTATACGATGTTCATATTAATCACATAGACTTAGAATGGGCCTGCATTTACCCCCAACCATTTGATATCATTACTGACGATCGTTAGGATCGAGGAGGCCAGTGGCCAGATAGATATGATTGTGGTTTCTGATATAACCACTGAGATGACGAGGCTCGAGCAGGGGTGGATGTATGGTGACCTTGGTGCCCAAAATAATAAAATGGAAATGCATTGCACTTGCATATTGTTTGGATATTGGATGCTAGGTTGAGAATTATATTAGGTTGAGACTTCAACCTAGATGCCATGATTAGGTGGTTAATCGATTGATGTGGAAAACGTATCCATAGACTTCGCCGTGTAGGAGGGAACAACGCCACACCTCAGCTAAATTAGTTAGCTTACCCCCTCTCCTTTTGTGTTCAGATCCGCAGCAAAGGAACTGAGTTTGGACGTCGGAGCTGTGCAAACTTTTACACCATCATGAGGTAGCGGACGATTGGTCGGAGGAGAGTTTTTACCTATGTTTTGTATTTTAAAACAATTATCATAACACATGTATTATGTTGGGTTTGATTGCATTGAACTTGATCGATTGAGTTATTATGATTTATGGATTGTACCAAAGTACGTAAGTTGAACATTTGAGTTTCAACGAACAAGTTTTTGGATTTGATGTCATGAATTGGATGTTGTATGTTTAATAAAAGAGATTGGATATTAATAAATGTGTTAGATTTGAAATATATATATGTTCACCTCGAGTTATATTTAGTAAACGAAAGATGCATATGTATTGAATGATGAGTTAATACGTAAACTCCGTTAGTATTTTCTGTTGTGCGGGCGAACCAGTGGTTCGACCCATGAATTTTAGGGTGGGGTGTTACAACTGGTATCAGAGCCTGGTTAGCCTTCTGCATTATAGGTATGTTACTTCCACCCCTGAGGATTAGCTACCCTCAGCAAGGGAGAGGTACTCCATACCCGTACTTGCACTAGCCTAGCTGGGGACTGAGACTAAAACATGATGATGTGTGCATAGTCTGAGTCAGTTGCATCGTTTTGAAAAGTTATTTATGTATTTTTCTAAATGAGATGGGAAAGGGTTTCCTACGATTTTATTTAAACCTAAATTTTAAACGAGAACTAAAAATTGATTTTTCCTCCTCCATAGTGACCAATCGGAGCATAACAGCTACACGCCTCCAGCTGGGAATCCACAAGGGACGGGAGTGACGATGGAAGTATTGTGGAAAAACCGTCTACACGAATTCAAAGGGGAGTCGACAGATCCCCAAGAAGCTGTCTACTGGCTTAGAGAGATGGACGTACAATTTGACTACCTCCGTTACAACGAGAGGCAGAGAGTGGAGGCATTGATAATGCTTTTAAAAGGACATGCGCTACATTGGTGGAAATCTCAAAAGGCTGGAGTAACCTTTCCACCAACCATCTCATATCATGAGTTTATGGTCTTGTTCAAAAATACTTTCTTTCCTCGGAAATGGCTGAACCAGAAGAGGCGAGAGTTTGACAATTTGAAGCGAGGAGATAACACATTCATGGCTTACTACCTTCAATTCTTTGAAATTTCTGAATGGTTCGATATCGAGGAAGACCGAGAGAGGAGACTAGCTGAACAATTCCTTAATGGTCTTCGGCCAAACATCAAGGAGGGAGTATCTTCGGGAGACATGACCGACCTAACCAATATCAAACAGGCTGCACTAAGGAGAGAATGCCTAGAGGATGAAAAGAAGCAAGCGTGGAAAGAGAAGGGTGAAAAGAGGAAGGCACACACTCAACCTTCACAATCAGCTGGAAATAACCTGTCTCAAAGGTTAAACCAAACCTACAGTGGTCAAGGCATTGCGTGTTCAGTTACACGTACAAAGACTAGGTCTGCCAGATACCCGCCTTGCCAAGTTTGCGGGAGGATGCACATGGGAGCGTGCAGAATGGCGTCCCAATCTGTGGGTATTGTATGCTACACTTGTGGTCAACCCGGACACAAGAGTTATCAATGTCCTTCCAGTCGTGTTGTACCTACGTAGTCAATGGGATCTGTGAAGGACCAAGAGCTCCGTCTAGGAGCGGGACAAGGAGAGGAAGTCAAGGTGGCAACAACAACTTTGGAGGGACAGGAGAAAATGCTTATCTGTTGGGAAAACAAGGGTCCCAAGCAGGAGGACAAGGAGCGGGGACACAATCACATGGCAGAGTCTTTGCTCTTACTCGTGGCGCTGCTGAGACCGCTCCAGATGTGGTCACTGGTACGATTTCTTATATGGGCCAGAGTTTATATGCATTATTCGATACTGGATCTTCACATTCCTTCATATCGGAGAAGTGTGCATAAAAAATTCCTATTATGCCGGGAAAATTGAGTACCAGTCTAGGTGTACGAACACCTCTGGGTACTTCAGTAAGGGTAGATTCCGGATTCCTTTCTGATGCGCCTTATGTTTCCAAAAGGTAAGACTTTCCCCTTCCTTTGACGGTACGTGGGTGTTAGCCTTTAGGATATAACTAAATCGATGCGGTTCGTCCCCTTCCTCCAGCGCTTCTGGATGACCCTTCGTACCCGTATTCAGAATTCTACCTCCAGTGTATCAAAAACCTTCTCCGAAAAGCTTTACGAATCAGACAGGGCTTCATTCCTCTCCCTTCGGTCGAGTATATTGCATTCCTCTCCCTTCGCCCTTCGGGCTCATAATAAACCTTCGGGTGGCGACCATTCTCAAGAACCAAAAAGCTTCTTTCACGACATGCTCTGGTCCCGGGTGTTTTCCAGTGGTCTTCTAGCATTAGAAGAAGTCGTGTCCGTCCCCGACATCTGCAACGTCCTCCCACGCTTTTGTTTTTTAATATAGGACAAACTGAAGGAAAAGACTGACCCATTCGGTGACTTTCACGGTCGCCCTCACCTCCAGCCTTTGTCTCCTGCTACATCTGTCTCTTTTGCAGCTATTCCATATGGGTGGGGATGGATCAAATCCTAGGGCATTAACCTCTCTGGGAAGCCGGATCATGAATTAGTAACTGCATCCAATCTCAAACAAAATCCCAATTGTTTTGAACTTGCTCTTTTTTTTGGAATGAAATATTTATGGAATCCCCATAACCCATAAATAGGGTCAAACCTTATTTCATGGTATTTACCTCTTTCTTATTCTTAAGCAAGTCCCCGAGAGGGCGTAAATGATCCATGATTTATGTTTCATCTTTCGTTTCCTTTTCGGCCAATCAGGTATCACCGCCTGTTAAACTGTGTCAGGCGGGAGACATAAAGAATATTCAGCCGATTCCTTTCCAATGAGAACTAGACACGCGTTCCATATCCCCATGTGCTTGGGGGAAGGGGGCCTTCTCCGCCTTCCACCTAAGCTGCGCAGGAAAGGCCCAAAGCCCATCCCAGGGAACAGTGAAGCTTCATAGGGTCTTTCTGTCTAGCTGCTGCGTCTGGCCCGTCCTCTAGGCACCTTTGGATGACATGAAGACTGATTCTTCTATAAGAGAAACTTTCTCAGTCGAAGGAGAAACTTAATTCAAATCTCACTTTAAGACGGTTGTTAGCCGTTTCTACCTAAATGTTGTATTAAGATAGAAGGAGTGAAGTTGGAGGCAGAATTAATCATCCTGCCTTTCAACGAATTTGATGTCATACTTGGCATGGACTGGTTATCTCGACATGGAGCTGTGTTGGATTGCCAGAAGAAGGAGGTGCGTCTATTTGACGGGCTTGGAAGACAAATTGTGTTCCGAGGCTTAAGAAGGAGAGAATCCAAACCAATGGGCTTGATCTCAGCAATGGAAGCATACGCTTTGGTGAGAGAAGGATGTCAAGCATTCCTCGTCAAAGTAGAGACAAAGAAGGAGGAAAAGCTTGAGGAAGTCAAGGTCGTAAATGAATTTCAAGATGTATTTCCTAATGATCTCCCTGGAATCCCCATAGAACGAGAAGTAGATTTTAACATCGAGTTAGTACCTAGTACTGCCCCGATATCAATTCCACCATACCGAATGGCGCCAGTGGAACTAAAAGAACTCAAAGAACAGTTGCAAGAGCTGTTAGACAAAGGGTTCATACGACCAAGTACTTCACCTTGGAGAGCACCGGTCTTGTTCACGAAGAAGAAAGATGGCTCTATGCGAATGTGCATAAACTACAGAAGGTTGAACAAAGCAACGATCAAGAATAGATACCCATTATCTCTTATAGACGATCTTTTCGATCAATTACAAGGGGCCTCAGTCTTCTCCAAAATTGACTTGAGATCTGGGTATCATCAACTAAAGGTGGAAGAAAATACAATATCGTTGACTGCCTTTCGAACAAGATATGAGCATTACGAATTTCTTGTCATGTCGTTTGGACTCACAAATGCTCCAGCCGTATTCATGGCTCCCATGAACAAAGTTTTCCATGAATACCTTGACAAATTCGTCATGGTATTCATCGACGACATCCTCATTTATTCAAAGAGGGAGGAAGAACATGCAGAGCATTTGAGACTGGTATTACACACTCTACGGGAGGAGAAGCTGTATGCCAAGTTCTAAAAATGTGAATTTTAAATCCAAGAATTTCTATTCTTGGGACACGTGGTGTCTGGACGAGGAGTAGAAGTCGACCCCAAGAAGATTGAAGCGGTAGTAAACTGGTCTCCACCCAAATACGTACCACAGTTGCGTAGCTTTCTGGGATTGGCAGGCTACTATCGCCGATTTGTGGAAGGGTTCTCCAAAATAGCCTCACCGCTAACAAAGTTGTTGAGGAAAGAAACCCGATATGTCTGGTCGAAAGAATGGCAGAAGAGTTTCGAAGAACTTAAACGAAAACTTACTTCTGCCCTTGTACTGACATTGCCATTAGAAGGAGAGGAGTATGTCGTTTAGAGTGATGCTTCGTGATAACGATGTAATTGCACATGTTTGCACCCCTAGTTCTTATCCATTTGCGGAGCATAGTCGTGTGTTTTTGGCCTATTTTACGTCGGGTTGTGCTACTTTATCATATTTCAGGTCCCAGACGTCGAAGGAAAGGCCAAGCACGAGTTTCGGGGCATTTCGAAAGCACGGGCAGGAGGCCTGAAGAGCACGGCCGTGTACACCAAAAAGCACGCCAGTGTTTTTATTTCCGAGAGCTGAACTGATGAGAAGGCCAAAGCATGGGCTGGACTAAACCAAACACGGCCGTGTTCCTGGACCGTGTTTTTACTGCCGAGGCTTGATCCAAGATGCTCCTGTGCTGGCCCAAAACACGGGCGGGAGTGACAGAAAACACGGTCGTGTCCAACTGTAGGCACGACCGTGTTTTTCCCAAGATGTGGGCGTGTTTTTTAACACCTGGCAAGGGCACGGGCGGGCAAAAGCAAAGCACGGCCGTGCCCTCGACCGTGTTTTGCCCAGGGTCGGCCTTTTTAGGCAGATTTGAGCTAAAGGAGGAGGGGTTCCGAGTTTTAGAGAAAGAAAGCGATTCCTAGAGAGAGAGAGAGCGACGATTCATGTTAGTTTATATATTTATAAACTCTGTTTTGGTTTAATGATTCCAGCGGGATAAGATGTAAATTGCAAATCAAATTTTTTTTTCCTCTTGGAGTTCCCTTTAGGATTTGGAATTCTAGGATGATTGATACTCTGTATGACTTTGGTTCAGTTCATCATCTGACTAAAACTTGGGTTTCTGAACAATATTGCACACAAGAATTCTTCCGACCAAATTAAGTATTTATATAGTGCTTATTGATAGCTGAAATTGCTTAATTCTGTGGTTCATATTGTTTGGTTTTAACTCTTTGGAGCAAATGTTAATGATAATTAATGACATTGTAGAAAGAACTGTAACATACTCAGTTCCATCTCGAATTTCACATAGTTGTGTCGACAGCGATCCTCTTTTTGACAACTTCAAGCTCCTCTCCCTTTAAGTGTTTGATCTTGAATTGGTAGGGTATCTTTAGCTTCTGTTTATTTCTTGCTTTTGTGCTCATGATCTGTGAAACTCATAAGCTAATTTGAATATACATTAATATTTTGGTTTCACATTGGATGATTGCATGTTTATTTGACTCTAAGGATTATGCAAATTATGCTTGGCCTCAAAGACACCGGCTGGCCGATGTAGCTCAAGCTTCACCTGCATTGCATTTGGGGTTTGTATGCCATTTGTAACCAGTATTAAGGACTGCACATCATGAGCTTTGGAGTGAGAGGCAATTTGATTCAGAAACTGAATGTGTAGCTATAGATTAAGGCTTATGCAAATTATGTCATCAATCGACAGTTCTGTACAGCTCTGGAATTACAATTGAGTTCAATGTAGTTAAAATTACGCTTTAAAGATTAAAAGCTTACGTTTTTACGCTTCTAGATCATCAAAATACTTCTATGTAGAATTGCACTTTTGACGACATTGATTGAGTTAATTGTTTTGAGTTATAGAGTTCAACACAACACTTCTATTTTAGTTTATCTATTGTGCCTTTGTATATTTACATGGTTGAACATATTTTGGTAGCCCATAAAGTTAACTAATTGATAGACCTTGGATCAAGCTAATGATATTATGAATGATCTTTACATCATCGCTCGATAGACTTACACTTCTAGGAGACAAGCATTACCTGTGGTTCATTTCTTCGGTGAAAGCCTTACAATGACCAGGTTACTCGGAAGATTGTTTCCTCTCCTGTCTTATTCAACCTTTATTTCATTGTGATGTATGACCGTCAAGTTTTATGTCTCTATTTCCTTTTCATTTCCGGTATTGGCAGTTTGATACCCGGGCTGCACCCATTGCTTAGAGAGAAGGGAGGCAGGGTTAGTTTAACAAAATATATATCTTTGTTTTATTTATAATGATGATACCAATTTATTAGAAAGCAAAATTAGGGAAAAGAACCAAAGATACAAGTTGAAACAAAAAAAAAAAAAAAAAAAAAAGGAAAACTGATGGCCAGAAACACACCAGTTGTCGCTGGAACTGCAGAATACTCCCTCTCAGCCTAACGAGAAACACCTTATACGCTGGTCCCATCATATCCTATGTATTGGACACAAAAAGCAAGTTGGGGTGTATCAGAGAAGCTGTTATTCAAAGCACAAATACTTCAAAAGAAGCTTCAATTTAATCCTTTCCCGGGGACTTCCTCTCTACCTTCAGAACGTGAATTGAGATCCTTTCCATCTACTCTTTTATCATGATTCATGACTAGGCATACTATTGGTTGGATACAGTGTTGACTCCATCTTTGTTACTACTGTGTAGCTTTTGATTATAGTTTGTAACTTTTGTTTGTAACATTAGGTTCTAATATGTAATCTTGATATATTATGCACCTAATTTGTTTAATAACGGTGATTTGTTAACTTTATCATATTTTAATGTACTATTTATAAGTTCATCATATTATTTAAGAAAATAAAAATCTTCTCCTTTGAGACTCCACTATTGACATATACTTTTAAAACAATACCTATAAGCGAAAGGGAGAGGAGAAGACCACGTACCCACCACCATTGATGGAGAAATTGAATCCTTCTTTTTAGCTAGAAATACATAAAGATATAGGGAGAGAAAGAGGTAGGCAGTGGTGGGCACTGCTCACGTCGAATATAGGTTGAAAAATGCGACGACCAGTTGTTGTCACTAGGTAAAAAAAGAAGAATGGAAAGAGAGAGAAAAATTTAATGTACAAATGTTTGTAGTGGAAATAGAGAGGAAAACGTACTACAATGCAATGAGTTTGTCTTCCAACTAGGATGAACTAATCAATAAAAATACATATAAACTAATTGTTCTAATAGAACCATTAACGAGTACTATAAATATTACTTTCAAATCATGCTTTCAAACATTTAAAATAAAAATATTGGTAAATATAAAAAATACATAATACAAAATAAAATGAAAAACATCCGACCAACGATCGGGTAAAAGCTAGTATATATATATATGGTGCCTTCTACGGTACCTCGGGTGAAATCCGGGGTACCGCATACCTTGAGTATGAAAACGCTATCTAGACCTCGAATTAGCATGTTTTTTGGGCATGATACTATACCCTAACCCTTAATGAGTGAACCCTAGGTCCTAATTATCTAAATCATAAACTATAAACCCTAAGATGGAGCATTACTTTTTTTGCCTATATTTGGACGAATCATAACCGTCTATTATTGTTTCTAATTAAATTGATCTTGGGGTATAAGATTTAGTGAATTAAGACCTAGATTTTGATCTTTATGGGTTAGAGTATAGTATAATGTCCGAAATATCAGTCAATTCAAGTTCTAGATAGGGTTTTCTTACTTAAGGTATGCGGTACCCCGGATTTCACCCGGGGTACCGTAGAACTCCCCATATATATATATATATATATATATAACAAGTTTCATAAAAATATAGATATAATTGACGAATGTGATCCAATCCTGGCAATTACGAGGAGTTACTTATTAGTCAGCTCAATTATAATCTATGTGAATTGTTAAACATCATCAATAGATTAGATAGTAGAAGTATGGCATTCATGTCCCACAATTAAACTCACAAGCTTATCAGACATAGATGAAGTATCCAAATACCGCTTTGGTAATGGTGCGATTTAGTTCTCATTGCTTACCCTAATGAGAAAACAAAATTTAGAGACACCAACAGGACTATAATAACTCCAAATGATTGGCTCTCATAAAGTGTATCGAACATTTGTAGAGGCCATGGCAATTTCAATTTCAAACCTTTATCCGGACATCCAATGAAAAAAAACTCCAATTCTCACCAAAAACAATCCTTCCTGAGTTAACTTTTTGCCGCTAAGAAAATATCACCTGCAACGTTCATTTTATCTATCTACCAATGCACTTGGTTTTCTTTTCTATAACCACAAGGCTAAAATTATAGGCCAGAGAGAGCAAAGTACATTCACCTCCATTTGGTTAAAAAAATGAACACCACTTAAAAATTGTAACACTTCCATTGCGGCCAAACTTCCATCTCTTACTCACAGCCTGTACAACACTTATTACACAATGCTTGAAACTTTGGATCCCCATTTAGATCCCCAAATGTGAAGGTACATTTTTACTGATGCGCCATAAGCATAGACGATACTTCGTGGTTTTAAACACTTCTTTAATTGTCTTTGCCATAGCAGCATTTTGGTTTGTGAAGATAATCACATGCTCTCTATTGCCCATTGACTCTTGAAAGGAATGAAACAACCAATTAAATGATGCAGCAATCTCATCAAATAGAAATGCACAACCAAACATAACATTGCTTCAGTGATGATTCACACTGACGAATGGAGCATAAATGAAATTATACTTGTTTGTGTTGTAAAGTGTCAAATATCATCACGTCAACAAAAGCATCATAGTCAATTTTTTATCTTCCATCTCGCCTATAAAAAGTTGGTTACCCAATTATTTTGATCAACTTGCCTTGCATAATAGAACATTGGGTCTTCTGCTTTCTTCTTTTTCAAATAATTCATCAGAATTTGAGCATCCCCTTCTTCAACTTTGACCATATTTTGTCTATGCACATGATTAGAACAATCTTTCTTTAAAACCCCAACATTTTCATCTCCTCCGTGCTCCCTAGAAATATATGAATAAACATATTTTGTGTTGAGTCCTGCATTCTTCATCGTGTCAATTACAACTGCCTTGTCTTTTGAAATCTTACGACCATATTTCAACAAGTGTCTATCTATTGGTGAAGCAAGGCATGTGTAATTGACAATCACTAACATTGAAGATAAAAGTTGAATCGGATAAAAACTTTGCACCCAGTTCGTGTTTCCATCTTATTGACTTTTTTACTTCAAATGGATTTTCATCATTTGTGATTCCTTCCTTGGAATATACAAACTCACGTTGAATGATTTTCCAGCTATACCGAAATATTTGTATCTACCTCGACGCACACTGAAGCCAAGCTATAAAACATAGGTATTTTAGAGAGTATAGGTTTCATCTTCATTAGACACCGTCTTTCCATGATATCAATACAAACAATGTATTTCAGATTCTTCTATCCCTGAACTAAATTCAAATGAAGAATGGTGTTTAATAAAATGAGTCACTTCAAATTATCTGCCTCCACCTCAAACTATTCAAATTGACTCAAAATATATAAATTCATTCATTCAACTTTGCGCTGGCAAACGATTCAATTTAGCCAATTATCTCATCAAAACAAGATAATTTGGTCAAATTGATATATTAACTGGTGGAAAATTTATTTTTAAAATTTTATTTAAATTATTTTATTATTTTTTTCATACCACATGGCTTCCACAAAATCAATATTGGGTGACTAGGGTATTGACATGACAAGTTGACCGTTAATCAACGAGTTTATCATCCAACTTAACAATCAACTCTAAAAATTAGCTAGTTTAAGGTTAATTTTGCCACTATGTTATAAATGAAAAAGTTTGGCCACCATGTCATACAACCATACTTGAGTCTCACCTTTCATCAAAGTAGAATATGCCAAAATTACTATATATAAACGTGAATCATGTTTATTGTCCACTAAAATATTATATTTTGATACTTCAAATTTAATTTAATTATAATTTAGTCATTATAATGTACATTTTATATTTTGATACCCCAAATTTAATTTTAATGTAAAATCATTGAAAAATTATGTTTGATATCTAAATTTTATGAGATTTTCCTACCTACAATTTTTACTTTTACATATTGGTCCAATGTTTAGATTTCACTTGAATCCATGAATTTAATCCACCATTATTTTTGAACTAATCCATGAATCTAATCCATCATAATATACAAGTAGTTTGTATCATACAAGATGTTGTATCACTCAACTGTAGGAGAAGATTCGGCCATTTTATATTTGCTCATTACGTGAAACATTAAAAAATGATAAAATAGAGACGATTCTAAAATATTGCAAGAGTGAATTTATAAACTCATTTAGTACATTTACGGGGCATTAAACAAACTTCTACTAACTACATGTAACAAAATATACAACATCTACATAAGCAAGTGTTAATAAATTGCTACGGTGAACAGGGTTGACTATTGTATTGACGGTCAACTAAAAGAATTGGTCAAAACTTTTCCATCATCTGCTTCCCCTTCGTTTCATTTTTCACTGGCCTTCCATAACCTTTTCTTTATTTCTTTCTTTGCCTTCTTCGTCTAATCCTAACTAGTATACTATTTTTATGTATTCTAATCACAAGTATGAACGGGTCCATACACAACTGACCAACAGTCTAGAGAATTAATAATTGAACCATGAACCACTAACTTTTTCAGCTCAATTTCGAGGCCAATTAAAAACGAATATATATGGTTTTTACTTATTAGAAAGTTGTCATTTTCCACTATGAGATTTGAAGGCATGAAATTTTAAGCGAGTTTCAGTTTGTACTCCTTTTGCTTCTCTCTAGAGTTTTTCTTTTTCACCCGAATTAGAATTTTCAACAATTATACATGGAATTTTCAACAATTATATATATCAAATAAATAGTTTTCTATTTGCTATATAAAAGTAAATAATTATCATCTTAAATACATCATCATAAAAGAAATTAAGCCTCAACTATGCAAACAGTTAAGTATCTAAACTTAATAGATCCTTAGATTTATAACCTAAATATATTTTTCTGGCATATAAGTCCTCTAAATCAAAGTAGTCAAAATCGGGATTTTGATCGTAAAATCGTTGAATTTTACTTAGAGATTCCGACCCTGATTTTACTATAAAATCGGTGGACCTTAAAATCGTTTAAAATCAGGATTAAAATCGTTAAAATCGTAAAATCCTACCAAAATCGGGATTAAAATCGTATGAGAACAAAATAGGTTTTTTGAGCAAATTTTAAAAAAGCAGAACTGATTTGGCAAAAAGGGCAATTATGGGAATCTTCTCAAATATTTTTCCTATTAAAATAATTTGAAAATAAAAATAACCAAATTATGGCTCGGTAATTTTCTTTCCCTTCATCCCATTGAACTCATCGGCAAAATAGTTTTCTTAATATTGTACGTGCGGAAGAATGAATATCATTATTAACTCAATTGATTAATTAATACATTTTTTGCCAAACCACTAGCATTAATTTTTCAATTGGAGTTCATATATTATTAGTTTTAAATCATGATTAACATACAATGTTGAAATTAACCTGACCGGAGTACTACTTTGAGTTAAACTACCTAAACACAACATGAAAAACAAGAGCCAAGCTCCATGAGCTTTATCATTTCCTCGTTAATTATTTTAGTTACGCATTAAATGACAATTAAAATGATGATCTTGAACATTAATATTGAGAATTATCATTTTCAATGTTATGTGCCTTTGTGTTAGTAATGGTTTACCTTATTAATATGATTATATCTTAGTTTCTATATGGAACTTAAAATCCTACGATTTTACGATTCCGATTTTACCCCAGTTTTTTATTTTTGGTAAAATCCCGATTTTGACTGCTTTGCTCTAAATATTTATAAAACATTACATCGTAGTACCTAATTTTTTTGTATTACATCTCAGTACCTGAAATTTTAAAGTTCAACAAATAGGTCTAATTTTTGTATGTGTAATTAAAAAACTCTCGAATAAATAGATATCCATAACCACTCATACACATTTAGATTATGAAAGTAAATATTCATACCCTGCCCAAACCCATCTACAAGCTTCCAAACACATATATACGCTACTCATACCCTACCCATAATCAATGAGTCAACTTGGTTTTAGATAAATATTATTTATTAGCCAAATTTTTTAAATTGGATTTTGACAGCTAGGAGTGGGCAAACGGTTCGGTAAACCCGAACCGAACAGAAACTGAATTAAACCGAACTGAAAGCGAATTAATGTCATTCGGTTCGGAATTCGGAAGGAAAATATGAATAGTTCGAAAATCAGGATTCTTTCAACCGAACAGAATTTCTGAATTTCCGACAAAAAAACCGAAATACTATAATTGCAAGCTTCAAATGGTGGATTTTTATGTTTGTAGTTGCTTTTAGACTTAAATATTTGAAATATTTTATGACTTATGTGTTGAAAAGTTTGATTTTATCATTGATGATGCATATAATTGATATTTATTGTTTATATTAGGGGTGAAAAATAATTTAAAAGTGAGAAAATACAAGTAGCTTCACAAATTCAGTTTTGTGTGAAAAACCAAACCGAATTATAATTTGGTTTAAACCGACCAAACCAAATTTTAATTCGGTTCGAATTCGGTTTGAGGATTGGGAGAATTCGGGGACCCGGTATTAATAGTTTTGGTTTGGTCGAAACCGAACCGACCGAACGCCCACCCCTATTGACAGCCATATATCTATTCTCGGTCAATATTACTAACAAAACTGTTAACAAAAAATCAATTTTAGGCTAATAATACTAACAAAACACCATAACAAGCCTCATAATACATGCACATATGTCATCTCCGCCCCGCGACAAATCGCAGCATTGCTACCTAGTTTATCATATAAAATCAACGCCTAATTGAACAACCCAATCAATCATTAGAACTCGATCCTTCCATTGATACCCAAAGCTATCCCTTATCCAGAGTTCTGAGGATCAAACTCTCTGAAAGTCTATATTTGATGCCATGAAATAGGATATTGTAACATGCAACCATATGATGAGATTGGTTATCATGGTTTGAAAATCTTGGTTTGTATTCCAAAATCTTAGTAACGGTATAAATTGATTTGATTAAGGACTTGATTAACAATTGGTTATCATGGTTTGAAAATCTTGTTTGACAGTTAGTTGACACTTCAAAAAAGCTCGAAGTACGACGCTTCATCAATATCCATCGATATCTTCTCTGAAAAATCACCAACATATCGTGGTTCCAAACCCGAGAAGTCCATGACTCCACCATGATGGTATAAAATATCTAAATGACTCCACCCGAGAAGTCCGTTTGACCGTTGGTTGACACTGAAAAAAGCTTTGTTTAGGGGAAATTAAAGCAATACAACTTGGTTTTCTTGTTTTGGCATTGCAGATGACTGAATATTTAGATATTTTATACCATCATGGTGGATTCATGGACTTCTCGGGTTTGGAACCACGATATGTTGGTGGTTTTTCAGAGAAGATATCGATGGATATTGATGAAGCGTCGTACTTCGAGCTTTTTTGAAGTGTCAACTAACTGTCAAACAAACGGAAAGTTGACGATTTGGATATTAGATTGTTTTCGAAAAGGTTTGGCTATTATATTGTTTAAAATGAAAGGTTTGGATATTAAATTGTAGGGCAATGTCTATTTTTTACCCAAACCTTTTTCAGATTCTTTTATTTTAACCAAACCTATTGAATTCCTAAAAATTATCCAAACGTTAACTCTCCGTCAACTTTTCTGTTAATAATGCTGACTAAGTATGACCATAATGAGTTGACTTCCTACGTGGCAGTCAGGATATCATCATTTACTATTTTTAATAAAAAGATTATCAAAAAACAAAAACAAAATCTCACCCCTCACGTGGACGAAATAAGTAACGGTAACAGAATGAATGCCCAGACTTTGATAAATTATAATACGTTTGGATAATAAATAGAATTTCTATAGGTTTGGTTAAAATAAAAGAATTTGAAAAAGGTTTGGGTAAAAAATAGACATTGCCCTAAATTGTATTTACCCTTAAATCTATACTGTTCACAATTTAGAAAGACCGGCACTGCAAGATTTGGAGGGAAAACATTAACTTTTGTTGACTTTGTAACTAGCCGGTCTTTCACTTATGTTTTCTATGCGTTCCAGTAAATATTTAAGAAGCAAATAAACGGGTAAGCTAGCCTATACTAGGTAGCGTAGCACATTACTATTCCTCTCATTTTTCGTCACGTGATAATGGGATGTCTTAACTTGACCAGTGATCAAATAATCGTCACGGGATTAGATAGGGTAACAACACTTTATTTGTTGTTACAGTGACAACAGAGGTGTCAGCCAATAGAAAACTATAGTTTTACTGACTTTTTATTAGATATTAGTTGACTCAATTTTTCTACCGTAAAAGTAAAAAAGGGCATAATAGTCCTTACAAAAAAGTATTCGCGTTTCCCGCTCTCATGCAGGCCGCCTGCACTAGCTCACACTAACCAAGGCCCATTTTGAATTAACTTTTCATTTTATAACAACTAATTAGCAGCCGCTAACGGAAAGTGTAAAATAATAAAACAAGCTATAGTTTTTTATGAGTAGCAAAGCTAAAGTTCTAGTTCTTCCTAACACTTCGAATATTAATTTCTATGAAAAAGATGAAGAATTTGAAATAATAATTCTGATTCCCTCTTAGAGAATGAATCAGATGTAATGCATCGATAAATATGAGACTCTATGTAAATTTACAGACTAGCATTGAGTCGAGCTAGTAAGTTAGAGGGCATTTTTTGTTGTTAAAATAACTTATTTATATCCGATCGTAATATCATGACACACATGAAAACGTAGTGCATGATGATATAATGGTCATCGATCACTGAAGTTTAGTTATCATTCACTAGTTGTCGAATTTTGTTGTTTGCATTATGAGATTTGTGGTTTGATTTCTCTTGTTTATGGTCTGTTTTTTTTTTTTTTTTTTTGTGGTTTGTTTACTCGTATATGCTTTAAGATATTTTTGGTGTGTTTTAGAAAAATTTGTGGTATGCTTTGTGGTGTTTCTGGTTTGCTTCAGGAGATTAGTGGTTTACATTTGGAGGTTTCTGGTGTGTTTTAAAAATATTTGTGGTTTGCTTTATGGTGTTTCTGGTCTGTTTCAAGAAATTAGTGATCTGCATTAGGATGCTTTTGGTGTGCTTTAGGAATATTGCGGTCTGGTTTGTGGTGTTTCTGGTTTGCTTTAAAAAATTTGTGGTATGCATTAAAAGGTTTTTTTTGTGCTTTAGACACATTTGTGGTATGCTTCGTGGTGTTCTGGTTAACACTCGTTCCACAATAATAGAACCACTGGTTAACACTCGTTCCACAATAATAGAATCAATTGAGAATGCAAATTGATCAATTTAGGTGCTCTTTAGTCACCGAAACCAAGAAAATATTGAAGCCAGGATCTATTATTCTTATGAAGAAGAAGCAACACAAATGGCTTCAAGGGAGCGAGTCAGATGGGAATGGCGATTTCCACAATGACTAGATAATGAATCATTCCAAAATTAGTTCAACTGAAACAGAAAGTACATGAAAGATTACAGCAAACGCAGATCCCAAACCCATGGTCGTTGAAACAGGGATGGTCATGGTAGTCATCCTCGACCACCACATCCCACGAACCCGCCGGCCGCTGTCGAGTCTCGACGTTCTTCGACGAAGATGAAGAGGAGAAGCTTCTTTTGGAGGCCCTGGATGCGGAGCTGGCTCAGGAGCTCCAGTTCCAGGAAGCTCTCCGGGCGTTACTAATCATCAGCAGCTCTGAATCTTCCCCCGCCACCGTGGATGACATTCAGGCGGCACGGTTTTCACCAATAGCACTTTCGGCGGAAAATCAGATCCCGCCAGGGCCAGATCCCGATTTCTAGGCGGTGATTAAGTGGGAAGCAGGGGAAACGGGAATCATCCCTATCTTTCTGCGAAATTTGCAAGGAGAGAACTGGTGGTAGAAGAAACAGAGGCGGAGGAGAAAACGCGGCAGGGTTGAAGAAGATGCACGGATCGCAGATTTTAAATTTCTATAAATTTATTTCCTTATTATTGGTTTTACTTTTTTGCCCCCTAGCGAAACTTGTTGTTATTGTAACAACAAAAGGGGTGTTGTTACCCTATCTAATCCCAATCGTCACCGTAACACATGCATTTTAAAATGGCGAGCATAACTGACATGGTTCTTCAATAGCTAGCATGCTCAAAACTGTCCCTCCCTTTTAATACGGTGGGAATCTCGATCAACATGCACTACTGTTTACCACTAAAGAATCACTCAATACCACATTGATTATTTTCAAGGAGTGGTAGTGATTTATAAGGCCAACTTTACTATATTAATTAAATTGGTTTAAGCTGGGCCTAATTGATGGTATTTTGGGCTTCATACCAGGTACCTCAACACACACTACTTGACCCACCAAACACTACCTCACGGGTAATTACCCCTAGACATGATGGGACGAAGAAAGCCAAAATTTGGCTAAGTGCTGAGACCCACAAAGGGGGTCGTGCATGATATCGTCAAGGGGGTCTCGTACAAGGGGGGGTCAAGCATGACATCGTCCCAACGGGGTCAAGCATGATGTCATGAAAAGGGGTCATCGCGCAAGACCGTGATGGGAAAGAAGGCGAAAATTGGCTAAGTGTTGAGACCTATAGCACAAGGGGGGTCATGCATGACACCGTCCAAGTGGGTCAAGCACAAGGGGGGTCAAGCATGATGCCATCCAAGGTGAGTCGATGTTGGCAAGTGAAGAAGGGCAACGATAGTCTAGCGAGTCCCCAGACGTGGTGGCGAAGAAAGCCAAAATTTGGCTAAGTGTAGGGGGTCAAGCATGACACCGCAAGGGGGGTCATGCATGACACCGTCCAAGGGGGTCAAGCACAAGGGAGGTCATGCATGAGGTCAAGCGTGATACCATGAGAGCCAAAATTTGACACACTATGTCAAAATTTATCTTTTCCCTGAAAATCAGCTTTTAGTTTTCGGAGCTCTCACTGAACCTCCATAGGAGTAGAGTAACGTAGCTTGTTCCCAAAAAACCATCAAAACATCAAACACCCTCGTTCGAACATTGTTCGGAGAGGAGTGGATTGTGTAATTATCGTTGTTCAAGAAGTCAAAGGTGCATTCATTGTGTTCAAACATAACTTTTTCCTCGCCGGAAAACAAATTGGCACACCCGGTGGGACACTGTGTTTGATTTGATGGCTCCACGACTGAGAGAACAAGAAGGTGATCTTTTACCTGGGTTTGTAAAAGAGCTAGTGGCTAGTTATGATCTTGGTCAATTAGCAAAAAGTGACGCCGGAAACAATGGTGGGGTAAGAGGCCAACCATCACCGGCGCCATGTTTGGGTGTAACCGCCACCACCTTGTCTCTCCACCAGTCACTGCTGGTAGAAATAAAATTAATGGAGGAGGCTATGGTGGGATACACCAAACAAATGGTATCTCAACTTAATTTTTTCCATACTAGCATAAATCGACGTTTGGATCAACTGGATGAGATTTGCGAGATAAATAAAAATAATTTTAAGGAGTTTTGTCAACTTTCGATAAAACCAGTGTTGAGATCGAAAGTTTTGGCAAAAGATGGTGTAGATCCACCGTCAAACATTGCTACTGGGTATACGAGTAATCTAGACTCCGGTGGCCGGACTGCTCAGCCACGGTCAGAGAACTCATCGTCTCCGATGGAAATTCAACTACCTCTTCAACATGGTGGTTGTGGCGAGAATCTCGCTCCCACGTTCACCACTCATGTAAAGCAACTGCCTGTGCCGACAGTTACTCATAAAACTGTCTCAAAGGCTAGACCATGCTTGAAAGTGAGAGTTGGTGGAGGGTTAATAGCTGATGTGCTACCACAAGCTTGCCCAACCTCGATGTCATCTATGCTCGAGCGGCCTGGTGGATGCAAACCGCCAGGGGGGCATGCAGAGGGCCATGGAAGTCTACCTAACAAGGTGAAATGTCAGCCTGGGGGCAAGTTGACGTCAAGAAAATTGAACAAATGGGTGTGTTTAACAAAATACCATATTTGTTGTCTGGAGATGGCATGGGGGGGATGTCATCAACCACAAGCAGTGGGTTGACAGTTGTGCGGAACAAGCCACAACAAGCTCAAGCCACATGTGTTTCCAGCAAGCCTGATGGATACAAACCATCAAGGAGGCAGCAAGGAGGGCATGGTAGCCTACCACATGACAAGTTGAAGGTGAAGTGTCAGGCTGGGGGACACGTTGATGTCAAGAAAATTGAACAAAAGGGTGTGTCCAACAGAATACCATGTTTATCGTCTAAGGATTACATGAGGGACATGTCATCAACCACAAGCAGTGAGTTGAAAGTTGTGTCCAAGAAGCCATTACAATCCCAAGCCGCATGTGCTGCTAGTAAGAATGTTAGCGTGGCTAAGGGGGGCAATGGGGACATGTCTCCATCTCCCCGTAGTGGACAGGGGGGCATGTCATCAAACATGAAGAATAGAGTGAGTGGCAAGTCTAAGTGGGTGTTGCCTACCCATGCCACCTATGATTTTCATAACTTTGATGTGTCAAAGAGTGCACAAGAAGGCAAGGCCCCTTGTAGCATGCGACCCATGAATGGTCGACAAGGGGGCATGTCACCAACCACAAACAATAGACAGATAGACGTGCCCAAGAAACCACAACAAACTCAAGCCACACATGCTTATAGTAAGCATACTAATATGAATAAGTTTGGAAAGGGGGGCACGTCAACAATCATGAATAATGGTATGGGGGACATGTCTCCAACCACTGGACAGGGGGGCATGTCACCGACCATGAAGAAACAAGTGGGAGAAAATTATTTGAGTGTGCACCACACCCAAGCCACTCAAAAAATTTCTAAGTATGAGAGTGTGTTAATAGATGGACAAAGAAGCAATTCCATGCTTAACAACCCTCATGGCATGCCAAATATGAATGGCAGGGGCATGGACAAGACATCCTGGCATACAAAAACCAGAATGGTCCTACAAAGAACCAGAGGTTATGTGCTACGTGTAGAACTCAGCAAGCCGTAAGGGTTGAACAGGATCAGGTTGGCCACCAGGGTAGTCATCGACTTGTTGAGTCCAAACACTCCTCGTCCCAACTATATGGGATGATTAAGCATGGTTGGGCGAAACCAATGAATATAAAAACTCGTGGTCTCTTTCATGAGCTCAATGAGTTGAGAGTACCTAGAGTACCACCAGAAACGAGACAAACACATCAGCTTCATCATCAACAACCCAACATGTCTAGCAAGGTGGCTAAGCCAGAGGAGCAGGGGACCCCTTGCAAGCCCACCAAGGCAGGACATGTTGAGCGAGTACCATCTATTGTTAAGCTGGAAAATTCAAAATTAACACCAAAGGAGTCGTATCTCCTTAAGGAGGAGAAACATGCAGTTTATGGATGGTTGGTCTGGTTTAATTCATGGACTTGGCAGTGGGTGTACACCTTTGGCATGTTGATGGTTGCCAAAGGGTTTGGATATCAGTGATGCATGTCACTCTTTGCTATATTAAAATAAATAAATAAATACTAGTAAAATAAGAGAAAAAAGCCAATCGTGGCTAAAAAAAAAAGAAATTAGAGTTGTAACACTTGCGATGTGAAGACTTTGCCATGACTGTTAAACATTGAGTCAGGTGGCTGGGTCTATGGAGCCGCGTACGCTCGTTTGAGTACATCATGCCACTTCATGGCAAGAGTAGCTCACTAGCTGTCTGTCATGGATCGTGTACCTTCCATGCCACCTGTCTAAGGATGCATACTTGTTGAAAGAGGATCGGGTGCTACATGATCGGTTGATCAATGAAAGTATCTCAAGCCTTAGGTCCTTTTTTCTTTGGGGCAAGGGGTATCAACGGGTTTGAAAGTTAACCAACCATCCCGATGGTAGGCATGACATGACACCCTCTTTGTAGACAGAGCTTGCATAGCTAGCCATGACACGAAGGACGTGTCGGGATAGAATAGTGGAGGCAGTGATTGATTTTGGTCTTTTAATTATCAAGGCCAATGATAATTACGGTTG